>CM021101.1:549230845-549754103 GCA_007115665.2 Sequoiadendron giganteum
GATCAACTAATGACTAACAATGTTAACTCTACTTACAAATCCAATCTGCAATAAAATATTCTCATTATTTTCATTGAAAGAAATTACATTGCTCCTTGAGCAAAAATTAACCATGAAGATAACCTAGATGGAAAAAATGTGCATGGAAAGATTTACAATCCTTGATCGTATTACTGAAAGAAATATCTCATTGCAAAATAGAGACAATATACACTGAGAGCATGCAAAAGCATGTATTGATATATGCTGCAATCAAAATATACAATGCAATTACAGGAACATTTGCAAAGCATTTGCCTCTATTTCTCTGCACAAACCTAAAAGCCTACCCCCTATAGCTTCTTCAAAATCCCAGAACCCTAACAAATGAGATAGAAATAACATTATAAAGAGGAAGAAGAATTTTAGATTTAATATCTGCTTGACACCTGCCACAAGTTCAACTCTCTGATCTGCAACAAATTGGCATTTGGAAAATGCCTCTTCACTCATCATTTCCCCTCTTCTCTTGCAACTGAAGTTTGTGTTCCTTTTTCATTTGTAAATCCCATGCAACTTTTTCACCTGTGTAAAAACACATTTACCAGCTTCACTTTCACTTAACAGTGAAAAATAATACCCCTGGGTAAAAACCCACCTACTGGCAGTAAAATAATGCATTTTACTATGCATTTTAACCCATGGAGCTTTCATAATACTTTTGTTTCCTTTGCAAACTAAATTGACATTTTGTCATATGCCTTTCTTGAAGCCACCATCTTTGTGCAATTTTCTATTATAAGCTGAACATTTTGCACCATTGTTTGGATGTATGCTTGCTTTCTTCAATCTTCTTTCCTCGCACAAGAATTCTTGCAAACTGTTTGAAATCTCCTCATGGTGCATCATCCATTGCAACAAAAGAAAAACGGAGATGCAAGTCGTGATTATTGTATTTGGATAATTTCTTAGCTTGTTGGCACTTAACAAAAGCTCAAAACATTGTGAAAATGCTCCCAAGGCATGAGAAATAGATTGGGAAAGCTTATGGATGAAGAAACAATCATATTGAACTTGCAAACACTCTAAAAATTTGCCCCATATGTTAAAAACGTGATTGACCTTCATTTTTTGTGAATGAGAGCAACATTGCAAATCATTCTCAATGATGCAAAGGAATTTATTTGATTGCTGGGTTGTTTCTCCTCTTGATGAGCATTAAAAACGCTTCAAAGGACTTTCAAACATTGTAGGGGAGTGAAAAAAGTTGCAGACCATTTTCGGAGGGTTAAATCAGCAAACTCCATCAATTTGAAGGCCCCAAAACCTCCCCCAAGCATCTGAAAATGGATGCTAAACATTCTTAACAACAATATAAGCTCCCAACAACCTTAAAAATGCCCAAAAAGGGCAGTCCGCCATTCCACACGCCCCTCAAAAATGCCTTCAAATTGCCTTCGCAGAATGACGGAATTTGCCTTTCTTGGAAATTTTTAAACTTCAAAAACTCAATTAAGCATTTATACATACATTAGAAGTCTCCCCCACAAGTTTACAACATTTAAAATGCTTAAAATTTTACAAAAGTCCAAAGTTGCAAAATGGACAATTCAATTTCTCTTGCCGACAAAATGGTGGAATTTCATTGTGCACAAACGGGAGATCTAGGAGCCGTGATTTTTTGCGAGCGAGCATAAACAATTAAATAAAACATGGGTTTGCAATCAAATTTTGCCCAACAAGAAAATTTGGTACCTCCTTTGTAATCAGGCCTATGAGAGGTTTATGCCGCACTTGAAATAATTTAAAATAATGCATGATTTGACCTCGTACTTTGATGAAACTGAAACTGAAAACATTTGAGATCAAAATAGGAAATGGGTTGCCCTTAGATTCTTGAAATTTGGAACTTTTTGAACGCCAAATCTAGCCTGGTCGTAGTTAGAAACACATTAATGGCATACCAAAACACATCCTGGAAGCAGAAAATTGAACGGGCATACTACCATTTATTCCAAAAGATTTTCTACTATGGATTTGGCATGACGATTCTGTAGTTGCAAAATTTTAATTGATAAAGATGGGCTCTGGGGTAGATGTGACAGGAAATAGACCTAACCTCTATTGTCAAATTGAAAGTGCGTAGGAACTTCAAATTGGCAGTGCCATCAATGCTCAAGGTCAATTCCATGCCTATTAATCGGAAGAGCTTTTGCCAAAACAAGCTGATAAATCTACCATCCCTGTCATTTACAATGTTCCGTGGCAGCCCATGAAGTCTAAAATCCTCTCTAGAGAATAGATCAACCACTTTTGGAGCCTTGTACTTTGAATATATATCATGAAAATGAGTATATTTAGTGAGCCTATCAACAACCACATAGATACAATCCTTACCTTGCACCTTTGGCAGTCCTATGATGAAATCCATGAAGATACTCCATTTTTGATTTGGAATGGGTAGGGGCTGCAACAAACCAACTAAAAATGTATGATTTTTTTTATTTTGTTGAAAAACCAAACACTCCCTTACATGCTTCCACACATCACCTTTGAGCCCTTACCATGAAAAATGCTCCCTTGCTTGCTTATATGTCTTGTAGTACCTTGGATGACTAGCAAGTGGTGTGTAATGGCATGCCCTCAAAATTCTCTCCTTTACCTTCGTTTCCAGTACAAGATGCACCCTATCCTTGTATAGGATAAACTCATCAATCACTTTGTACTTGTCATCTTGTAACTTTCCATCCAAAATGTCAATAGCAAATGTGTTATTGGCATATTCAACAATTATAGAGACCTTCCAATCAACAGATATATCATTGATAGAGCAAAAATAAGGTTTCCTATAAAGTGCATCAACCGCCATATTATTCTTTCCCTTAACATGCTCAATGTCAAAATCATAGGTTTGCAACTTACTTACCCAGTTTTGCTGTCTATCATTTAAGTCCTAAGTTACCGGTTCGGATTTGGGTTCGGGTTCGGGTTCGGGTTCGAGAACCCGGTTCGCCGGTTCGGGATTTTTTTTTTTTTGATTTGGGTTCGATTTGGGTTCGTTTTGGGTTCGGTAATACAAAAACATATAAAAATCAGAAATATATACAGATTTGCAGCAGTAATTAAGTTCAGAATACACCACCATATTAATAGTTAAATAACATAGCAAAAATGAAAAATACACCACCATTTTATACTCAAATCATCAAAGTTCAAACATAAAAATGTAAAGTGTTTACAATCAGCCATTAATAATTAATAATTATTGATCATTGATCAATCTGAGTCATATGGGTCATCAAAAAAAGCAGCATCATCATCATCATTAGATGCTACATTATGTGTAGAACCACAAATAGCATTAGTGGCACTCGCACAAGCACTGCCACTAGCACTGACACTACCACTCTCATGCTCAGCGGTTGCTTCAGGCTCATAGTCATCATCAATATCAAGTGCAGCTAAGTGACTTGTGGAAGCATCCAAGTCAAGCTGCTCTAGCTCAATATCCCACCTCCTTGTGTCTCCTTCTTTGTAGGAAACTTGCTTGTGTGTAAGGAGGCGCAAGTTTGAATGCACATACACCAAGTCCTCTGCCTTTTTCGAATGTAGCCTATTGCGTTTTATTGAGTGGATGAAGGAGTATGTGCTCCAATTCCTCTCAGAAGAAGATGAACTAGCAACCTATTATTATTAAGACCAAATTAAATAGTTAGGAGTTACAAAATTTAAGTTGATTTAACTAAACAAAAATATTAATTAATAATTTAATATAAATATAAATTTAAAATTAAAATTAAAATTACAAAATATAAAACTTACTTGGGATAAAATTTTTATTGCAATAGGTTGGAGGTGCCTGTATTCTTGCCCATGGAAGTACCACCAACTATGAGCATCCACCCTAGCCTTGTCTCGAACAACATCAAGATTATGATCAACACTACCAGAGCATGCAAAAGCCATGAACTCGGCCCTCACTCGATCACGTTGGTCACGATCAGTGAAGAGTCTACGAATTGCTGCCTTGTACCCTTGACCCACTTCAACATCCCTATATGGAGCAACTCTTGTTGAAGCAGAAAGTATCTCTGGACTATAATATTTGGGACTCAATGCAAAAGCAAGAAGATGCAATGGAGTGGTCATTTTGTTCCATCTATCAACAATGATTTCTTGTAGCTCTTTGAAGAACTTTTCTTCGGGATCTTCCTCTTTTGCATTGATGATGATTTTCATCTTCTCAATCATTGAGTCGATACCATCATATACTTCACCCAAACAAGGTCTATCCATGTCAGTGTAACGGATCATGCTCAATATGGGCTCAGTGAAACTGACGAGATACTCAACAAGGTCCCACCAACTATCATCTAGGATCCTTTGCTTGATCCTATTTGCCCTTTCACTGATAGATTGCTTCCATATGGCCCAATTAGGGCTGATTACCATTGCAGAGAGTGCCTCACGAACCTTTATAAGTCGTCTCAACACAATTGTGTTGGAGGCAAAACGAGTCTCGGCAACCTGTTTGAAAATCAAAATTAAAACTAAAATATAATTTAAATTTACAAAATCAAAATTTAAAATTAACAAAAAATTAAAAAAATTAAAAATATTGAGAATTAACTTACCTTCAACAACTCCAATTTTGAGAATTGTCTAAATATTCCTTGTGTCATATGGTGGTTGGTGACAAACATTTGAATGTCTTCGCCCTCAGCATACACCTGTTTGATCCATTCAATTTTGGATCCAATTTTTTGTAGCATTAGATTAAGGGAGTGGACAGCACAAGGTGTCCAAAAAATGTGTGGATACTTCTCCTCAACCAATAACCCAGCAGCCCTACAATTTTTGGCATTATCAGTTACAACTTGCACAACATTTTTATGGCCCACTTCTTCAATAGCTTGGCAAATGATGTTAGCAATAAATGGACCATCCTTCACCTGTCCTTCACAATCCACTGCTCTCAAAAACATTGCCCCTTTAGGGGACACAGCAATAACATTGATCAATGGGCGATTTTTTGCATCTTTCCATCCATCAGAAACGATGGTCACCCCTGTTTCGATCCACGAATCCCTTATGGGCTTCAAAGAGTCTGCTACATGTTTCACCTCTTTCTCCAATAAGGTGCAACGAACCTTCTCAAAACCTGGGCCCTTATACCCCTTTGGAGCCTCATTAATAGATTTCACCATTTTTTGCCAATATGGTGAACGAACAACATTGAATGCCAATCCATTGGCATAGACACATCTTGCTATGTCTTGATCAACAATCTCTCTTGCCTCATTCTGAAATGAAGCTTCCAATGGTCCCTTAGATCTTTTTTTTGAAGAGGGCGTGGTTTGCTCTTGAGGGATGTCCATAAATGGATGGCTTCCTGTAGGTGGAAAATAAGAAGGTGGTGTAGGGGGTTTCATGAAACGAGATCCTTTCTTCAAAGGATGGCTTGTTTTACCACTGGCTGCTCTTTGGTCTGCCTTTTCTTGCTCAGCAATATATTTCAACACTATATTATCTGGAATGCCTTTCTCATCTTCACCTGGACAATTTTTTATGCCTGTTTCAGAGATCCCACACAAGTGCCCTTTCACTCGACTGTATGAGCTCGAATACTGAACATGGCAATGACTACAAATCCAAACATATCCTCCACCACCTGGAAGTTGTTAAACCATTTCTACATATTTCCAAAGGGGAGAGTTTGGGTTTGTTTTGAAACGAGATTGGCTTGAGCCTGAGGAGGTACCGGTTGCCATTGTAATATGGAATACCTAAGGCACAACATATTGAAATTTTGGTATTGATTGATTGAATTTGAAACTAACAGACTTAATTAATTTCAAAAAATGAAAAAATTGAACATGTGTTATAGACATTTAGAGGAATGAAAAGTAAAACAAAACTAAAACTAAAAAACAAAACAAAAGAGTTGAAGTCCATTTGTTTAAAAAAATGTAAAAAAAATAATCAAAAAACTTCAAAAAACCTACCTCTTTTGAAGAAATCTTGCTCAATGATCTTCTTGGCAACGAATAGGCACTTGCAAGTGCTTAGGAATAGCACAACAACCAACTTCGAACAATCTACAATCAACCTTCAAGTCTATTCAAGCTTGTGCAAGCAAAAGAGAAAGTTCAGCAATGGAGGCAAAAAATCCTTTTTTTTCATTCACAAATTGGTAAATGACTATCACTTTACCTATTTCATGTTTTAGAGGCACATATTAGGGTTGGAAAGAATAAAAAAGTATTTAAAAGTCAACAAAGACTTAAAAAATTATTAAAAAAATGCAAATTCATGCTTTGAAGTCCGCCTGGGCGCGAAATTCTACCCGGGTTCGAACCGGGTTCGAATTTTTCGAACCCCCAATGGACTCCGACAACTGCAAGTTCAACCCTGCTCAAACCCATTGAGCATTTTTCCGACCCCTGGGCTTAATTAGCTTAACCTAATCTTCGAATTCTCGAACCCTCGATGAACCCTCGCCTCTGTGGGTCAGAACCTTCGCACTTGAATCGAAGACCAGCCAAATTGAAAACTTCAATTTCCAAGTGAAGATCTTATGTATTTAGCTTTGCAACAGTGGGCTTCTTTCAGGTAGTACCAATGTATGAACTTAAGTGGGGATTCTTCACGATGTTTGATCTCAAGCTTGATGAAAAGATGTTAACCTGTTAATAGGGTAACAACTTCTAAAGGATGGAAAAATTGTAATCATTTCTCACTTGCAATACTGCAGAATAGCTCAATATATTACTAATCTGTTTATCAAAAAAAGATAAATCCTTGTCATACACACACACATATGTATGTATGTTGCGTCCATAAGAAATTTTGTGTGTAAGGCCAAATTTCAAGCTAAATCCTAGCCTTTTCATCAAAATCAAGCTGTTATGTCTCTATCATCTTTTTCTATATGGTTTCATTATCTTTCATTCATAGATTTGTAGGGTCCATTGTCAAAGCTTTCAAATACATATGACATAGTGAAGAACGGAGTAAAATTAATGAAAAAAACTCAAAATCCTTCAAAGGTATGAAAAGTGTGCATTGCCACATATGAGCATGTGCCATATATAGTGGAGGCAGGAACCTCAAATTCAAATCTGCCAGCTAGTAATCAGACATGGACAGGATGAAGAGAAACAAAAATTCAAAATTTTGCAAATCGTGTTCATAGGTGCATGACATGTGTGCACAAGAAGTTTGAGGCTTGGAATTCACAATACATGTATGAGCATGCATTTCAGGTTTTTCAAAGGTGAAGCGAAATCTGAGCTGAAAATGCCTTAGGGCGAACCATATAGTGAGGAAGAAAATTTAAAGTTTGAAAGTCTGCAAGGAGGTTTCTCAGCACATGCCATTATGTGCAAAAATATGAGAACAGAAGGATTCAAGTTCGAAATGCAAGGTAGTATTCAGACCCATGCTGCACAGCGACGAATATTTTTTTGTTGATTCAGTTTAAACTTGCCTTTTGCATATGCCGGCATGCACTTCTGGGAGTCAAAGCATGTGACTCTAAGTCAGATTTCACCTATACCATAGTTGGAAGACTCAGCTCGGAAAAAAACTTGCCAAGCCAAAAATTGGAGTCAACAAAAACTCAGCAAAAACTCGGCAAATTTTTCAATTTTTTTATGCATTTTTCGCATTTTTTATGTATCTAGCAAGTCTTTTGTAAAGACTCACAAACTCGCCAAAAACTCGCAAGTTTTTGGAAAAGACTCGGCAGAATGACTCGGCGAGTTAAAGTCATAAAGACTCATAGGGCAAAAAAACTCACTAGTTTTTCAAGACTCGCCGAGAACTTGGTGAGTCTTCCAACTATGCATATAGGTGTGAGCAAAGTTTGAAAACTTGGACTCGGCAGCCCAAAATAGGACTCGGACTCGAGACTCAACACGGACTCGATTAGGACTAGGCAAAAAAAATGAAAAAAATCATGTTTTAAAGCTGAGAAAGCAGCCTCCAGCTAAGTGGGTAGCAGTCCAAAGTACGTTATTCCCGGAGTCCTAAGTCTGAAATCCCAGCCGTGACTTTGGTTCATGAAATCCAGCCGAAATTCACTTCGCCAGTTTCAGGTGACTCCCGAGTCCGCCGAGTCCACAGCGAGTCCAGCAGAGTCTTCCAACTATGGGTGTGAACCTATAAATGTAGAGGACAAGTTTTATGTTTCAAAGCTAACACCACCTTTGTCAAGTGCATGCCTATAAGTAGGAATGTAAATCTGTAGAATTCAATTGCTGCAATGACATAGTCCAGAACACACCCAAGGGTATATTGATAGGATTTTGTTGAGCAATAGATTCTAACAGTCATATAGACACACACCTATTAGCGGAAGCCAACTAGTTATGAGGAAAGTATGCAGATATATGCATAGAAGTGTACTTATAAGTGGAAGTCAATCAGATTTGGGAAAATAGAGATGACAATTTATAGAAGGGTGCACCTTTACCAGGAGACGTGTCCTTTCAAGCAGAATCTAATCTCCTTGTTATAGGTAATTATGCCCATTGCAAAGATCAGATTTTAATAGCAGGATGAAATTAGAAAAAGGAAAAAGCAAGAGGTGGCCAAAGGCAGAAATAGAATATGTTTTGTGAATAAAGAAGACCCTTGATCTTCAATCTTCATTGCAGCAGCAGGAGTTTTACTGACAACCAAAGTATGCAGCAGTCATATCAGCAGTAATCATTCATAATAGTGCCTCATTCTTCATTCTGCATTTCTTTTTCATTGAATTCCTTATCAATCTTTTCCAAAAGTAACTGAACTTTAAATATTTTTTATCAATTATCAGTGAGTTTTCAGTCAATCATAGTAAGTTTTACGCCAGAAATTCAGCAAGCTTTCCTTGATTTTTGGCTGGACGATTGTATTATCAGTGAAGAGTGCCTGATTTCAGCAGTCCATCATTAATATTTCTTTTGAAAAGCATTTGATCAATCAAGAGAGTAACTCTGAAAATTCGGATTTCCACCTACAAGGAAGCACTTAGGGTTTTTTTTATTTGCCTTTCAATCGTAACTGCTCTTTTACTTCAAAATTAGATAGACTTTGTCATATTTTCAGCAAGCTGATTCATTGTCCAAATTGCAACAGCAGTATAAAGATCTATTCAAATTTCATCTATCAAAGAAAACAAATCAGCAACTTCAAATGTAGTATTCTTCTCAATTCATGGAGGTTCCATCAGTTTTCGCTCATGACTCAAGAGTTCTTGAAGATCCATGAGACTAGTTTATGCCATGTCAATGTGATGGGTATTGCAAGGTGTGCGCCCTTGGTCTCCTTGTGTTGTGCAGTGCAACGCTCGGGTTCGTGACATGGCTTAACTGCCTCCCATGTATTCATTACTCTGGCGGTTGTATCAATCATTAATAGTCGATCTTTTGGTGCAACGGCAACCGTCTGTGCAACAATTGGTATCAGAGTCTGGGTCACAGGTTCGAACCCCTCGCTAGCACTGGGGGGGATTGTTGCAAGGTGTGCGCCCTTGGTCTCCTTGTGTTGTGCAGTGCAACACTCGGGTTTGTGACATGGCTTAACCACCTCTCGTGGATTCATTAACTCTGGCGGTTGTATCAGGCATTAACAGGTCGATCTTTTTGTGCAACGGCAACCATCTATGCAACAAAGGGGTTGAGTTTAGATGAAAAGATCAAAGATGGAAACAAGGTGGCATAAAAGCTTATGGACAGCGATCTTGTTCAAGCAAGTTCCTTTCCCATTTCAATGCAAAGCCACAAATTCACCCTCTCATGTGTAAAGAACTATGATCCTAAAAAGCATGAATTAAAATTAGTGGATGGACATGTCCTTTGCAAGCTTAACCTAGAGGAGATGGAAATCCTATTCACCTTGCCACCTTATGAAGAAACACAAAATGTTGATATTGAGGAGTGCACAAAAGTTTGGGAAAGCATCATGTTCAAGTGCCAAAATCTTATGGGCAAGAATTGGCTTAAGGAAAAGACATGTGTGCCTTAGATTCTCAAAAGAGGTGAATTCAAAGATGAATTCGCCATTATGATCACCTTGTTGAGCCACATCACAAGACAAGGAAGCAAGAAGTTTTGTATTATAGATTTCTATCTCATAAGTGTTATATATGAAGAAGAGGTACACTTTGACCAGGCAGCATTGATCATCAAATGTTTGCATTAGCATTTGATAGAATTCGAACAAGCTCATGAATTTAGGATGACTTCTTATATTGTCTACGTCATGTCACAAAGAGGAACATTAATAGGGTTGAACACAATAGGGCCTTGTCAATATACATGCATCTTTGAGCATTTACCACAGCTAGAATATATTGAATCTCTCAAAACCTATAGAAGGATAAATGATGCTTTCCTTATTCATTTGATGTGAAAGAAGGATCAAATGCATGTGTAAATTTCAAAGCACACCAGGGTGATTATTTTTTCATTCAATGTAGAAGAAGGATCAAATGCATGTGCAAATTTCAAAGCGCACCAGGGTGATAGTTTCAGATTGGACAGACTGGTACATTCAATTCCCAACTTTCATATATATCAAAGCATTTGGCCTCACATTTTATCCTTAGATGTTGCCAAGGTATTTAGGTGACTAAGTTATCTTCTTGGAATATTTGTGGCAAGTCTCAAAGGTGCATTTTTTGTTGAGAGGGTGACACAATTTGTGCATTGGTTTTCCAATCCAACTTGGTATATATAAATGAAGGAGTACTATGGATTCCAAATTCCTCAACAACAAAAGGCCAAATTCAACTTTAAACATTTCTATAGGAAGCATAATTATGATATGAAAGGCATCATGCTTAACAGAGTGGGAATCAAATATATGCATCTTTAGAAGATTGAAGATATTGTGCCACTTGTGCAAACAAGTTTGAGGTCAAAAGGAGAAATTTTAATCGCTTAACCATCAAGCAATTTTCTAGCATACTTCAAGAAGAAGAAGACATTTCAAATGGTGAGCCTGGCATTTGTTATCAGCTCATTGAGAAAAACATTCATCAGTGGCTTTTACCTTCTAGTAAATTGGGCAAACAAAGAAACTCCTTCAAATCAAGAAAAAGCAAAGATGATCTTGAGTCAAACTAGATTCTTCTTCAAATAAAAAATGGTAGGAAGACCTTGGAGGGCACCATAAGATAAACTACAAAATCCAAAGTTGCCACCAATGAATGTGCCTCCTTTGTCTTCCTCAATAATGGATTCAGCAAACCCCTTCTCGATTTCTGATTTTTTCTTCAACAAGGGTTACAGAGCTTTAGATTTGGATTCTACATTGCTTATTTTGCAATTTTTGGAGGTGGGCGATTTTTAGGTGCATTTTGGCGCAAAAAGAACCTCGTCATTGGATTCAAGAGGCTGATTCAACAAATTTTGATTATAAATTTGTACAATTTGGCCGTCAAGAGATTCTGAGGCAAAACATTTTGCCACAGGGGCCATATGACTCCTGTATGGCGCCTACACGCAGTTTTAAAAAAAAAAAATTAAAATGTTATTTTAATATTGCTCGACACTATATTAAGGAGGTTGCCTACAGAGCGGCGCCACCAACCACCCAGTTCACCAACAGCTAGCTTTGTCGATCGTCCGATGACGATTTTTTTTTTCCAACGCGCCCAAACTTTCCGACCCGTAGAGTCTTTTCCAAACAGAAGAAGCATATTTCGGGTCAATAAGGGAATATGTCAATGACTTTTGTTTTTCCAAATGAACTATTTTTTCTGACAACTAGGGAATATTCTTTGGTATATTCATTGACGTCAGCATGACATCATGTTGATGTCAACGGTATGGCCGCAAGGCAAGGGCCCCTTCAAGCCCTCTTTGGCCCTAAAGGAGCTATTTTTTTCTTTTGGCCATAACTTGGGCATGCGCTATCGAGATTGGGCGAACGAGATATCATCAAAAAGTTGGTTCTATCAACTTTCCAGTGGTGAGGGTCTCATCATAATTTTTTGTTGTTGGTACATTTTACAACCTGTTGAAGTAAGAGGTGATGTTCACTCCCGAGCTCATAACTTTTGAGTTGTTTCTCCATTTTTTGCAATTCCAACGATGTTGGGACAATCTCTCAAAGCTCTTCACAACCATCCATGCACTTTTTCCATATTTTTATCCAAGTATATTTTATTCAGTTGTTTGTGTTTTCACACTCTAGTGAATTACTTGGACGCTTGAACTCTGATACCATATTAGAATTGTGAAAAACACAAGCCATAGGATCAAACAATGAACAAAGACACCTTCCATGCAAGAGAGCTACAAACAATAATATGCAACATTCCTCAACAAGAAAAAGCTACAAAATGAACCTCAAGAATCTTCAAGGAAAACAAGAGTCCTCAAAGGTTGAGAGTTCTATCAAAGGTATGATAATACAATAAAGGTAGTGTTATATAGGAGCAACCCTAAATGATAAAGGGAATAGATCATGACAAGTGTCAACATCACAAGTGATGAGACAGAATGATCTAATAATAGCTCTCTAGTTAACATAGAAAATCACTCCTAAGTTTAGCTTAAGTGCATGAGAATAAATTAGACTAATAATTAATTAAAGATTAATTAATTATTAGCTAATGCATGATTACTCTAACAAAGAAGAGTGACAAAAAACATGGTTGCAGAAGGCAAAAGAAGCGAAGAATTGTTAAACGAAAAGGAAAACAAAAGATGGTTGATGATATAGTGGCAACCCCAAAGATTGGCAAATTGAGGTTAGTTGCTAAGATGAGGGAAGGCGTTATTTTTAATAACTTAGCCAAGGTATAAATCATTGGTGATATCTTCTACTCCTTTATTTTCAACTCCCACTTCTCCTTCCTACTTCTCCCCCTTCCAGATATCCTTCTTCGTCTCCCATTAGGCCATGTTCTCCAGAAATACCTACAAATGTTGTCTTAACATGCATTCAGCAAGAATCTCAGACTCCTCCCTTTTCATCTCCATCATGTTACCATTTCTATAGTCTCTCATTAATCTCGTACCTTCTCCTAAACCATGCCCTGTCAATAACATTTCTCTTCCTACTAGAGAGCCCTATAGTATGTAGGAATGACAAAAAGATGCTCCAATGAGGGTAAAATTGGTGTCTATCAAAAAGAAGAGAATCGTGCCTTCCTATCAAATCAATTTTGCCACACTTTTGACTATGATTGAAGATTCAAAGGAAAAGAAACCTAAGAAACAATCCAAAATGAAGAGAACCATAGGTGGTAGTTTGATCATGGAAACAACTTTTCCCCTTGAAGATTCAGCTAATTGACTTTTAGATAACTCAGACAAATTTTGGGTGTTAGCACACATCGTAGTTCAGATGAAAATCAAACCGATTACTACCAAATCATAATAAATTCGGATGAAACCGATCATTACAATAATCACTACAATATAATTCTAATAAACATGCAAACCCACATATACTTCAATTCAAACCACAGTATAAATGTAGTAAATTTCAGAGTTTAGAAGCATTGCCATGCACATTATTTTTAATTACCAAAACAAAGAAATCCAAAACTTTTGCATTCCAAATTAATTATCTATATCTAACATTAGTCTGAGAAAGGTAGAAGTTTCAACTTCGCAACTTCTTCTTGTAACATCCAATTCCCTCTATGATTTTGAAATTTTGCATAGTGATGAAACCACTCAAATAATCAACTGACTTGCCAAATTTAATATGGATTTCTTGGCTTTAAATGATCTTTAAAATCCACAATCCTAGAATTTGTTGAGTCCTCCAAGATTCGAATAAACAAGATTTTGACATGTCGCATCATCACATTTACTCAAGGAAATGAGAACCCATACTCCTTTCACTTAAAATGGTTAAAGAAACCAAAGTACCAACAATTCAAACAAGTGAGCAACTGCCAAGTGTCAAAAGAACATTAGCTCAGGCTTAGAAAAATTTACATCATTAGCCATTAAGGTAAATACTAAAACCTTTGTATACATAATCGGCGATTACTCGCCAAGCAACCGAGTAATCACAAGTTTTTTTGTTGGGCGAGTAATCTTCACTTTTACTCGCAGGAAACCCTAGCCAAGTTTTTTCCCTGTTTTTTTCCAAGTACTCGCTGATTAATCTCCTGTTTGCTCACAAAATAACCGGCATAGAAAACCTAACGCGTTGCTGATGCGTTTTTCCAATCAATTTTACCTTTTCGCGGCACTTTTTACACATTTTTTCCACTTTTTTCTGCTATAAAAACCTCGCTTTTACTATTTACAATTACCCATTTCATTTTCCGCGATTTGCAGTGTTGGCGTGATTTGTTTCCATAATTTGCAATGGTGGTTGCGCGACTTGGAGTCTTGGTTGCGTGACCTGGAGTCTTGGCTGCACGATTTCCAGGTTAGTTCTATTCACATTCTTTGTGCTATGCAATGCTTGAAATGCCTGGGTCGTGGGTCATGTTTAATATTATCATTTTTTCAAACTTATGCTTGGAATTTTGAAACGCATATGTTCATTTAATATTTTTATTATTCAAACATTTTAAAAACAACAAAGTATGAACTATGAAATAATAAAAATATCAGTGTTCCATGGGGTTTTGGGGACGGGGACGGGGAAACGACGGGGGACGTGTTTTCAAGACATGGGGACGAGGGGCCTGAGTTTGGGAACGGCAGGGAGCGGCGGTGAGGGGGCAGTAGGGTGTTGAAATACATATAGTACTTGAAAAAAAAGTTATAAAAAGATGTATAAGTATAAGAATTATACATCTTGGAGACAACTAGGAGTCCCCTAGACGTCTTGAGGACACCCCAACGTCCTCAAAGTCCTATCAGCGTCTTGGAGATAGCGACACTAGTGATGGGATGGTGGCGTTGGTGGTGGCCTGGTGGGGGGACGTCTCGCCCAAGTCCCCAAGTCTCCGAGACGTCCCCCTCTAGGAAACGCGGGGTTTTTTGAGGGGGACGCGTCCCCATTGAACACTGAAAAATATTAAATCTATTCTTGAAAATTAAAATTTAAAACTTCATAGTATCTACTATCTTTAATGTCGTTTTTAAAATGTTTAAAAAAATAAAAATATTAAATGAACATATGCCTCGAAACAATATTATATTTTTATTATTTTATATATATGATTCCAAACGTTTATGTATAGAATAATAAAAATATTTTTTATTTTTATTTTTCTACATCAATTTAATATTTTATTATTATTCTAAAATTAAAATTTCAAAATTTCATATATTATTTTATTATAAATTTATAATAATATCATGGGAGTCTTAATTTTTAATATTCATAAAATATTCACTTTTGTACATCATATTTAATAATTTATTATTATTTTAAAATTAAAATTCCATCTATTATTTTATTATAAATTATAATAATATCATGACAAATAATAATACCTTTTTATATTATTATTTGCCATGATATTATTATAATTTATAATAAAAATTAACATAATATATGAAATTTTAGTTTCAAAATAACAAATTACAATAAATCATAAATTTGATGTCAAAAATGATATTATTATTTACAATTTTCCCATGATATCATTGATTTATAATAATAGAATAATATATGAAATTTTACATTTAAAAATTAAAATAATAATAAATATTAAATCTACTGTAGACAACACCAGCATGTTTACAGTTTTTCACTTTTAACTTTTACTCATATCCATATGCTGATGCAGCTGCACAATGACAATCCCCACACTTACACACAAATTTTGTTCATCTACATAGAATCATAGATTACTCGCCCATCTGCAAACTATGATCAAAAGTCTCAAAATACTTTTATAGTGGAATATCTGCAATAAATTATTAAATACAGTATGATAACAGATAACATGTTGCTCCCACCTGCAAATTTGCTACAACCAACAAGTTTAGGAGTTAGGAGTTAGGACTGCAATGCCAATTTGCATATAAGTAAATTAAATCAATGTGCATCCAAAAGACAAAAAAAAAATATAAGAATTAAAAACTGAAATTAGAACAGATAGCATACTAAATGAAATGTCTTTCACTTTGATAGTTTACAACTTTATTGTTTGATAATGACTGAAATTATAAAGTTAAACAATTAGTTGATTGTTCCTTTCACTTTGTATTGGATCTGTTGCATCTTCTAATATATTTATTATTCAACTTCTAATACTGCAGGTTAATATTTAATCACAATGGCATCCGCCTTTGGATCTGGTTCGAACACAACTACCTCAAGCTAGGCCATTGAAAGGAGACCCCCTAGTAGCCGTGATCCCGCTTGCAAACATGCTTATTATGGGCCAGTACTAGGGAGTATTATTTGTACTTGGTGCAAGAAGAAGATTAGTGGAGGCATCAATCGCCTCAAATACCATCTTGTTGGTATTCCTTGTCGTGATGCAAAGGCATGTACAGAAGCCCCTGAAGAGGTGAAACGAGAGATGGCAACTATTCTTGCAGCACTTGATGAAAAAAATTGGAGAGCGCAAAGACACAAGCAGCCATACAAGAAGCCATTGCTCCTAATTTGACTGAAGATTTTGAGGTGAATATGCAAGGCATTGAGGGCTCTAGTCGCGGTCCACGTATATGTACCCCATCCACTTCATCCACTTTGAGTAAATTCAATTTTTTGTCCCTAGAAATGTTCAAGGATCACAACCTTCACTGGAAGGTATTGGATGGAATAGGGAGGTGCACAAAGAAGCAAACAAGGATTGTGCAAATTTTTGGTTTTATAATAACCTTCCCTTCAATGTGGTAAGGAGTCCATATTGGGAGTGTTTGGTGACAGCATTGACAATTGCAAGGAAAGGGTACAAGGCCCCTAGTCCAAGAGATATAAGTGGCAGGTTACTTGAAGATGCTATCGTGGATGCAAAAGGAATTGTAGAAGCTAAAAAGAAGAAATGGCAAAAGTATGGATGCTCAATTCTTTCAGATGGCTGGATAGATGGAAGAAACCGCACTCTTATCAATTTTAGAGTGGCTTCAAATGGTGCGCTGGTTTTTCTAAGGTCAATTGATGCCTCCAACATAATAAAGAATGCAGAAAATTTGAGTTTGATGTTGGAGTGGGTTGTTTTAGAGGTGGGCATAGAAAATGTTGTCCAAGTTGTTACTGACAATGCGGCGACATATGTGGCAGCTGGTAGATTGCTTCAAGCAAGGCATCCAACACTTTTTTGGACCCCTTGTGGAGCTCATTGCCTTCACCTTCTTTTGGAGGACATAGGCAAAATTCACTAGGTGAAACCAATTGTAGAACAAGCAAGAGACATAACAAAATATATATATAATCACCCATGGGTTCTTCAATTGATGAGAGATCGCACCAAGAGGAAAGAGCTTGTGCAATCGGGTGCTACAAGGTTTGCAACTAATTTTCTAACGTTGCAAAGTATCACCGGTTTATTGACTTCCTTGAAGCAGATGTTTGTGAGTCAACCATGGGTAGACTCAACTTACTCAAAGAAGGTTGATGGAGAAAAGATTGTAGCAATAATCTTTGATGGTCAATTTGCAACTAGAGCATTAGAGATTGTCAAGGTAACTTCAACTCTAATGAATTTTCAGATTAATTCCTTTATTCTTAATTTAAAATTCTATAAGTATTTTGTTTCCTTGTGAGGTGTAATTTAAATTTGGTTCTACTTTGTACTTTATAGGTGACTGAGCCATTGGTGAGGGTTTTGTGCTTGGTGGATGGTGGATGGTGAGAAAAATGTGATGGGATATCTTTATGAAGCAATTTATAGGGCCAAAGAGGCCATCCAACACTATTACATGGGGGATGCAAATAGATTTACTCCTATTTGGGAGATCATTGATCGAAGGTGGAACAATCAACTCCACCAACCCATTCATGCAGCGGGGTACTTTCTCAACCCCAAATTCTACTTCTCTGATGGCTTCACGGATGTTAATGGAGAGGTTATGTAGGGCCTATTCACATGTATTGACATGATGACACCTTTACTTGAAGTGAAAGACCTCATCCTTATAGAGTTGCAACAATATAAGGTAGCTAGGGGGCCTTTCTTTTCTTCCACATTATGTGAACGAAGAAGAGAGATCCAAATACCAACTAAGAAAAAGTGAAGCCTTTATCTTGCAAGTTATGAATTACAATTATTATTACTTATTAGCTATTAGTAATTGCAATATTGTTTATCAATATTTACAAAAACTTGAATATCTTATTTGCAGGTTCTTGGTGGGAAGATTGGGGTGGAAAAACCCCAATCTTGCGAAGGCTAGCCCTCCGAATTTTGTCTCAACCTTGTAGTGCTTCTGGTTGTGAATGAAACTGGAGTTTGTTTGATGCCATTCACACGAAGAAGCGTAACAAGTTGACTCAACAACGCCTCAATGATCTTGTTTTTGTGCAATATAACCTTCGGCTTCGCACAAGAAAGGTGTAGGACTTGTCAGATGAGCTCATTGATTTGGATGACATTGATCCATACAGTGATTGGACCATGCAGGATGTTGGGGGCCTCCTTGTTTACGGTGGATGAAATTGCTGATTTCAAGAGGCAAGCTATGGAGGATTTTCCTGCAGTAGAAGCAGGGGAGGTTGGATTGGATGACATTGATGTGGTGGAGGAGGAGCCACTGCCACCTACCAGCATGGTGGAGCCACTGCCACAATCTTCTATGGCAAGCAGGCAGCTAAAATCGAGTGCAAGGACCATACCCTCTACCTCCCAATTTTTCACTAGGTTGGGGAAGAGGAAATTGTAATTGCCTAGATATGAAATTTATGATGATGATTTTCAAATACAATCATCATAAGTTCATTATAGTTATTACCTGTTTCACTATGCGGCTTCGTATAATGATGCCATTTTGTAATCCATATGTATTGAACTATGAAATTTAATATAAAATACTCCCTCATGGTTTTTAGACTCATTTGATGCATTTTGTAATTGAATTTGGCAAAAAAAAAGTGTTTTATTAGAAAGTTTGCTACTTTTTAAGTTGCTGAATATTTGCCGAGTCAAAAGTTTTGGGCTTGCTGAGTACTCTTTGAGTCGGAGTATGTAAACTATGGCTGGTAGTGGTAGTGTCAATGTTAGCATTGGGCCTAGAGTTTGTGCATCTAGGTTGGATTCATATATTTTGCCACGCACTACTTTGGGTTCCCAACCATCACTTGAGAGCATTGGTTGGAACAAAGATAAACATGATGCAACCAAAAGTGCAATTGGAGACTTTTGGTTCTATTGCGACATTCCATTCCATGCAGCCAGGTAATTCTTCTTTTTGTTTTGTTTTAAAATATATAGCTTGATAGTTGATTCTTTGTCTCATGAATTTTTATGTTTAGAGCTATGTTGAATTCAAATTGAAATTCTACATTTTACAATACTTGTTTTATTTAATTTATTTGTGTTAGGTCTCCTTATTGGCAAAACATGGTTGATGTCGTTACTGTTTGTGGGGTGGGGTTCAAAGCCCCTAATGATAAGGAGATAAAGGGCCCCATTTTGTCCCAAAAGGTCGCTGATATGAAAGCCACAATAGAGGAGCAATGACATATATGGAGGAAGAAGGTTTGCACCATCATGACCAATGGTTGGACTGGTAGAAGAAACAAAACATTGCTCAATTTCTTGTTTCTTCCTCAAGTAAATATTTTACTTCCTAAAATGCATTGATTTAGTGAATAACAATCAAGATTTTTAATTATGTTTTATTGAATCATTGATTTTGTTCTTTTTTAAGTCGCACCGTGTTCATCAAATCTATTGATGCGTCCAGGAACACCAAAAATGTTGAATTCCTTCACGAGGCTTTGGAGGGAGTCTTGGCTGATGTAGGGGAGGAGAATGTGGTGCACTGTGCAAGTAGTCACAGATAATGCAACAAATTATGTTGCTACAGGTAGACTATTGATGGATAGGCATCCATCATTTTTTTGGACACCTTGTGCCGCTCATTGCCTTGACCTCATATTGGAGGATCTTGGCAAGATTGCATGGATCAAAGCATGTGTGGAGACCGCAAAGAATATTTGTATAAATTCATATATAATCACACATGGGTCCTCAACCTTATGAGGCAATACACAAGGTAGAAGGAGTTGGCTTGCCCTGGGACAACCTGCTTTGCTACCAATTTCATCACACTGTTTAAATGGTATCAACAATTTTACTTGATCTTGAGACAAGCCAATGAAGCAATCTTAACAGGAGCTCAAGAAAAAATAGAAAAGACTATTAAAAAGCTTCTAGAAACTATTAGAGTGATATATTTATCGTGTAAACTTCTTAATGCAAGTTTAGGTGAAATTACCCCATTTTAATGCCTCATGTAACATTTAATGGATGAAAACTAACAATAGTGTTGATAGCTCAAAATGACTCACAACAATTGAGGGAAATGCCTTGAACTTTAGGTTTTGGTTACTATTCAAATCATAAAATGTTGATTATATTAAATAAGTAAAGCTTAACTTAAGCCTACCATAATAGTATGAAATCAGGATGTAATGTTCTCTAGCTAGATTTAAACAAATAAATTTCTGAATATAAATATTCAATGCAGAATTGGAACATAAACTGGATCTTCTAGTTTCAAGATAATATGCACAAAACAACTCAAAGAACCAAAGATTGATTATATATATATATATATATATGGCATTGAGGAGACTCGATTACAAACTATCGGTAATAGAACCGTTGCTTATTCTTGAGATGCAGAGCTCCCAAAATGATTACACAATTCCTCAATGATTGGACACTTCACTTCCGAGTGTAGACAACCTTGAGATGGCTTAAGCGCTGCGATGAGAATGCTAATCGAGTGATCTAGATTTGTATCCTTTCTCGAGCACTTTCTATATGTCGGTACTGCAGATGTTCTGTAGAGGCCGCTATCACTCTTGTCTTTTCCTCAGAAGGATGTCGCCTCCTTGATTGCAGTCAATGGAGATGAATGGCGTTTAAGTTTGCAACCCGTCAATGCTATTCTTCTCTAGGCGTCGCAACTGTAGGTAATGCCTTGGAATGAAGAAAACCCGTGATCTATAAATTGGTACTCGTATTTGTCTTGGCGCATTCCACAGGCTTGGAATATTGTTGACGTCGCCTCTAAAAAGGAAGTGGTTCGGCTCTTACGAATGGCGGCAAGAGCCAAAAGGCTTGGCCTGATCGCCCAATCGTTCTCCCGTCAGCAATCTGCACTGGTAATAACGAATAAGGAGTTAAGGATGAATGGAGGAAATGATTTGATAGAAAACATAGAATCTCCCAAGGGTGCAACTACGCCCACCTCTTGAGTGCCACGCCAGTAGACTACGTCTCCTGTGATGTAGGCAAGACCAAATGTCCAAACTCCGTCATGCCATTGCAATGAAAATGTACTCCTTAAATACTGAAGGACTTGACTCTCGGAATAGGTCGGCCAAGAACGATATATTAAATTTTAAATGTTATTTAACAATAATTTAAAATTATTATTTATTATTCATCATTTATTTAATATTATATTATTATTATTTATTATTTAAAATTCAAATTTCACTTTAGTGTTGATAAACACCATTTCCCACCGGAATGAAGTTAGGGCTCAATCGGGGACATGACAGTCCTCCCTGCTCAGATGTTGCTTGACCTCAAGCAACTGCATACCTGTGTCCACGCACATTGAATCGACCAACAGGTGAGGAAAGATATGATCCTGGGGGCATGCCCACTTGCACCGAATCTTTCATTGCTCCACTTTGATATTAACCCCATCAATTCCATCATTATGATCCCAATGGATGAATGCACCAAACACATTGATACTTGGATCCCAACAACTATCAAGTGGCAGATGTATCTTGAAAAGCTATTATCACCAGCTAATCCCCTGACTCCAAAAGATCTCCCATGGATGTGCAAAACTCCTCTAATGGCAACACGTGATAGAGCCTCATCATTTAACCAAAAGGGATGTTTCCTATCCCTCCAAATCACTAAAGCAATCACAGTCCTCCAAGTACCCACTAGGAGATGTACAACAATGTAGGGCAGGCATCTCTTATCATAGCATGAGGCAAAGGCCATACATCATAGCTTAGCTGAGATACAATTATTTGCATCCCAAAGTCCTGTATTATGACAATATCCTCATACCTAGGTTTATAGACCAATTGAGACTCCATTCCTCCCTGTGTGCTCCACTCAAAAGAAAATGCGTGTATGATATGTGCCCTAAGTCCCTAAAGTAGGGTAGTCTCATGCTCCACCAAGGGGTCTTCTATACTATGGGGTTATACCTTGTCACGAGTAAACGCCACAAGTGTTCCATAAGGAATCAATGACCAACCCAGATCTGCTCCACCCCTATCTCCATTCACCCATGAAGGCATAATACTAGTGGCTGGTCCACTAGGTGTGTGCTCCATCACACCATGTATGTGGTGAACCTTCGAATGACTCCCCCAAAGAGGTGATACTAATTCCACATGAAGCAAGATATGTGAACAAACGAGGAATTTTGATTCATACCTCAGGTTTGATTGCTTCACTTGCTTGGCTGCCATACGGGGCTCCTTCTTTGTGTTCTACATGCCTCGTACCACCTTTGCCTCCTTCATGCTAGGGCCTATCAACTCTTCATATTTGACTCCTAAGGTAATATTGGTCGTGGGAAGAGTCTTCCCTCTTTGATTCTCATGTGTAAATGCCACCAATATCTGATTACGCAAGAATGAGGGATTGTTGTTCCAAATCAGAAGTTTAGAACTGCTGA
Source organism: Sequoiadendron giganteum (assembly GCA_007115665.2). Lineage (NCBI taxonomy): Eukaryota > Viridiplantae > Streptophyta > Pinopsida > Cupressales > Cupressaceae > Sequoiadendron > Sequoiadendron giganteum. The sequence continues at coordinate 549,253,579 of CM021101.1, forward strand.
CATGCCCTTTTTTGGAGCCTTCAATCACTTACATATTTTTTCATACTCTCCAGCATGTGTTGACCCATTATGAGTTCCCTCATGAGAGTTATAACCCTCAATGCCGATTCCTTGGGCTGTCATAACATGATATGGTGAAGATATGAGTTTGTTGTCAGCCCCTACATCATGCTCATGTGTGGGGTTCGCCTCGATCTCAATCATTTCCCCCTCCATCAGGGAATGGTTACCAATGAGTGTTGGTCAATGAGGTGTCTCCAAGAGCAAGTCGTGTGTTACAAACTCAATCCTATGGCTGCAAACAATGTCTCTATGGAATCCCTCAAGACCTTCCATCATGTCTTCACTCTTTGCCCCTTCCTTGTTACCCGTTTTTCATTGGATGTGGCTGCCATAGAATTTTGAAATTCCATTAAGAGTGACGAAGAGTGCGCCAAGCTCCACTCCCCGCAATGGTCACCCACATGCTCTTTCAATTCTTGAGAAGCCCTTTGAGTGCTCACCCAGAAATCCATAGTGCTCTCCATTTCATCTTCCTCTCGTTTCAAGGCACCAACATAAATCTTGTTGAGGGCGAGGAGATGATTCCTGTCCGCACGTAGGTGTGGGAAGATTGACTTCTCTACCGCCATATTCTCTTGGAGTCTGTGCATATCATCAAGAGATATGCCTCCTTCCAGAGCCTTCCAACACAAATCTGCCATCCTTTTATGATCGCCATGAAAGTGAGTCAGGGCTGCCGTGATCTGACTATCATTCATTCTCAATTGCCTCTCCAACGTGTGTGGCTTATGCAACATTTCTGATTTATGAATTTGATCAGTCATTTTTTATTTATATTCACCCCCGGGTTTCCCAAAATCAGCTACCTCATGCTTCAACCTTGATCCTGGGACCAAGAAGATCCTGTCCTCGAAGTATATTATGCCATCAAGTACTTGATACCTATTGCCCTGATTTTTTCCCTCCAATGCCACACGTGCAAAGGTGTCCTCAGAATGCTTTGGCATGAGTTTCTTTCTCCAAGTTGCTAGTATACTTCTTAAGGGAGGAGGAATCTGGGACTCGAATCTCGAGGAGTAATGGACTAGATGAAGATCTTCCTGTATGTTGTCAATCTCCTCCACTCTACCCCTCATAGCAGCATAGTACATCTTACCCAAGGTGAGTAGATGATATCTATCCGCAAGCATATATAGGTAGTTGGTCTTAACTACCATCCAAGCCTCCTTAAGTACATGCAGTTCCTTAAGATCATCATGTTTATCTAGAATCTTCCAACATAGTGTTGATATCAACTTACGAATATGCTCAAAGTGATGTAGAGTCAACCCAACCATACCTTTATTGACCTTCAGTTGACTTTCCAACAGATGTGCACCCATTCTCTCATGCCAGGTCTCAGGATGTGTCTCTCCCTCATGTCTTTCCGATTCAGCCTCCTCAGCTTTTGCCTCACAAAATTCTTCATACTCTATAAAAGGGAAGTCGTACTGAGAATGATTTTCAGTTCCAAAGCTCTTATGCACCTCCTCTGCTTGTCCCTTCACAACTATGATATCTCCATCTCCTTGATGTGAACTCAACATGGCTGGTTTGGTATCCTCATTGATCCTCGAATGTTCTTTTGGATTTTTTCTCACGCAATCAATTAAGTCCTCCAAATAGTCCTTGGAATTGCTATCCAGTAACTCGTGTCTTGACGGGGCAAGTTTCTTTCTCATCTGTAGGATACTCCTCTATCTTAAGATCATGTATAGAGTCATGGTTCAGATTCACATCCTCAGGATCATCATACCTGGTTATAATGTCCTCTTGTACCTCCTCATGAGACTGTCCTTCGCATGTTAGTGCCTCGGTAACACTGTCTTCTTCCTCCACTTTGCCTTAGATGATGATGAAACATTATGCTCAACAAAAGAATCAGTACCTTGATATGGTTATGTGTGGCAAGGTGGCAGCTCTTCCTTCGTCTCTTCCTTTGTGTCTATGACAACTTTGGCTTGTTCCTCCTTTCTTCTTGTTTCCAAAATGTAGTCACACACATCTTTCTTGCTTGGTTTGATGCTTCCAAACAGGCTCACATAAGAGTCCAAGGACATGCGATTCTTGAAGTCATCTGATAGACTTTCATATTCATCAATGACCCTGTTTGCTTCCTTGTCTATTTTTATTTTCAACTCCCATCCTTTGAATGCTAGCTTGAGCTCTTCCAATTATTCCCTTGATTTCTCTTGAAGTCGGAGAATTTCCTGTAGTATCTCTTCATAGTGCTCCGTGATTTCTTTTAATATGCAAACCCACTGGCTGGCAGGGTCATAGGTCTGATACCACTGTAATGTTCTCTAGCCAGATTTAAACAAATAAATTTCTGAATGTAAATACTCAATGCAGAATCGAAACATAAACTGGATCTTCTAGTTTCAAGATAATATGCACAGAAACAACTCAAATAACCAAAGATCGATTATATATATATATATATATATATATATATATATATATATATGGCACTGAGGAGACTCGATTACAAACTGTTGGTAATAGAACCGTTGCTTATTCTTAAGACACAGAGCTCCCAAAATGATTACACAATTCCTCAATGTTCAAACATTTCACTTCCGAGTGTAGACAACCCTGAGATGGCTTAAGTGCTGCGATGATAATGCTAATCGAGTGATCTGGATTTGTATCCTTTCCCAAGCACTTTCTAGATGTCGGTACTGCAGATGTTCTGTAGAGGTCGCTATCACTCTTGTCTTTTCCTCAGAAGGATGTTGCCTCCTTGATTGCAGTCAATGGAGATGAATGGCGTTTAAGTCTGCAACCCGTCAATGCTTGGTGACAATACTATTCTTCTTTGGGCATTGCAACTGTAGGTAATGCCTTGGAATGAAGAAACCCGTGATCTGTAGATTGGCACCCGTATCTGTCTTGGCACGTTCCATAGGCTTGGAATATCGCTGACATCGCTTCTGAAAAGGAAGTGGTTCGGCTCTTACAAATGGCGGCCAGAGCCAAAGGCTCGGCCTGATCGCCCAATCGTTCTCTCGTCAACAATCTGCACTGGTAACATCGAATAAGGAGTTAAGGATGAATGGAGGAAATGATTTGATAGCAAACACAAAATTTCCCAAGGGTGCAGCTACACCCACCTCTTGAGTGCCACACCAGTAGACTACGTCTCCTGCGATGTAGGCAAGACCAAATGTCTAAACTTCGTCATGCCATTGCAATGAAAATGAACTCCTTAAATACTGAAGGACTTGCCTCTCGGAATAGGTTGACCAAGAACGATATATTAAATTTTAAATGTTATTTAACAATAATTTAAAATTATTATTTATTATTCATCATTTATTTAATATTGTATTATTATTATTATTATTTATTATTTAAAATTCAAATTTCACTTTAGTGTTGATAAACACTATTTCCCATCGGAATGAAGTTAGGGCTCAATCGGGGACATGACACAAGAATAGTAAATTGATGGATAGTCATTGATTGGTTTGATAAAAGATTACGAAAAATGTAGAGACATCAATCAGTAGTACTTAAGCCAAAAGCATTGCCTAGGAAAATAAACCATTGATAGCGCTAATATGCTCTAGAAAACACTCATCAACACTTAGTCTTTATATGGATTCACGCAGTAGCATTGGCCCAAAATAAACAAGACTAAAAGGAATTGCGCTCCTATGAACTCTGATTAGAGTCGCATTTGCTCATCTAGACAGAGAGAGAGCAAATAGTCTTATTCATTGATATTGTAATTGGAAAAGCAACTATGCATGGGGAAGGAAATCCGTGAAGATGCAATAGCATTAATCTATGAGAAATCCTACATCTGGGAGGTCCACTTTATTCCTGGGGACACATCCATGTCGATCAGTGGTTTCAAGGTTTACAATTGCAGAATCTAATTTTAATACTCAAACATCAAGATAGTTGCACATGAATCTCTAGTTTCCACCATGTCATCTTCACATGCTGCATTGGAAAGCTAAGTCTCATGGCATCCACAAGTAACCATTAATAAGCATTTGATAGCTTAGAAACATACAAGGCAACAAAGAAGTAGAACCATAATGGTTGCTTTTGTATGCTTTACTGTAAAGGTCAAACTTACAAATGTGTACATGTTCAAATTTTGTATAAGCAGTTCACTTTGTTGTTGTCACAACACGTCCAACCCATTTGAAGCCAGGACCATGATATTCACTATCCTTCTTTCTGCTCTATTATATTTTTCACTGTCTGTTGCAATTGTAGAGCTGTTTAAGTTTAACTGCAGCAATTAACTGTTTTTCGTGATAATTGTCATGACTGCTGTTCATATTTAATGTATAGGTTCTTGGGTACTTTCATTTAAGAAATTCCCTTTGTGCTGCAACTTGTGTTTCATGGTCTTCCTGGACCTATCTGTCTTTTTGTTGGATTTGAGTTTGTAATTGTAGTTCTTGACTTCCTGAGAAGTGAGAGCTCGACAAGTGCTAGTGTCTTGTTGTATCTAGTAAATATGTTGTTCCGTTGTTGGAGGTTTTGTTTACTTCATGCCTTTATTTCCAAAAGGTTGAGTTCATGTAATTTGGTATGTCACTTTCTTATTGTAATTGAGTTCCCATTGTTTGTCTATTGTTATTGTTTTAGTCATAGTTTACATACTCGGACTCAGAGAGTACTCGGCAAGACCAAATTTTTTGACTCAGGAAATACTCGACAAATACTTGACAGCTTAAAAAGTAGCAAAATTTCTCATAAAAACACTTTTTTTTTGAAAAATTCAATTACAAAATGCACCAAATGAATCTAAAAACCATGAGGGAGTATTTTATATTAAATTTCATTGTTCAATACTATGGATTACAAAAATGGCATCATTATACGAAGCCGCATAGTGAAACTGGTAGTAACTATAATGAATTTATGATGATTGTATATTAAAATCATCATCATAAATTTCATATCTAGGCAATTACAATTTCCTCTTCCCCAACCTAGTGAAAAATTGGGAGGTGGAGCGTATGGTCCTTGCACTCGATTCTAGCTCCCTGCTTGCCGTAGAAGATTGTGACAGTGGCTCCACCATGCTGGTAGGTGGCAGTGGCTCCTCCTCCACCACATCAATGTCATCCAATCCAACCTCCCTTGCTTCTACTGCAAGCAAATCCTCCATAGCTTGCCTCTCGAAATCAGCAATCTCATCCTCCATTAACAAGGAGGCCTCAACATCCCGCACGGTCCAATCACTGTATGGATCAATGTCATCCAAATCAATGAGCTCATCTGACAAGTCCTGCACCTTTCTTGTGCGAAGCCGAAGGTTATATTGCACAAAAACAAGATCATTGAGGCATTGTTGAGTCAACGTGTTACACTTCTTCGTGTGAATGGCATGAAACAAACTCCAGTTTCGTTCACAGCCAGAAGCACTACAAGGTTGAGACAAAATTCGGAGGGCTAGTCTTCACAAGATTGGGATTTTTCCATCCCAATCTTCCCACCAAGAACTTGCAAATAAGATATTCAAGTTTTTGTAAATATTGATAAACAATATTGTAATTACTAATAACTATTAAGTAATAATAATTGTAATTCATAACTTGCAAGATAAAGGCTTCACTTTTTCTTACTTGGTGTTTGGATCTCTCTTCTTCGTTCACATAATGTGGAAGAAAACAAAGCCCCCCTAGCTGCCTTATATTGTTGCAACTCTATAAGGATGAGGTCTTTCACTTCAGGTAAAGGTGTCATCATGTCAATACATGTCAATAGGCCCTACATAACCTCTCCATTAGCATCCGTGAAGCCATCAGAGAAGTTGAATTTGGGGTTGAGAAAGTACGCCACTGCATGAATGGGTTGGTGGAGTTGATTGTTCCACCTTCGATCAATGATCTCCCAAATAGGGGTAAATCTATTTGCATTCCCCATGTAATAGTGTTGGATGGCCTCTTTGGCCCTATCCATTGCTTCATAAAGATATCCCATCACATTTTTCTCACCATCCACCATCCACCAAGCGCAAAACCCTCACCAATGGCTCAGTCACCTATAAAGTACAAAGTAGAACCAAATTTAAATTACACCTTACAAGGAAACAAGATACTTATAGAATTTTAAATTAAGAATAAAGGAATTAATCTGAAAATTCATTAGAGTTGAAGTTACCTTGACAATCTCTAATGCTCTAGTTGCAAATTGACCATCAAAGATTATTGCTACAATCTTTTCTCCATCAACCTTCTTTGAGTAAGTTGAGTCTACCCATGGTTGACTCACAAACATCTGCTTCTACAATTCCTTTTGCATCCACAATAGCATCTTCAAGTAACCTGCCACTCATATCTCTTGGACTAGGGGCCTTGTACCCTTTCCCTGCAATTTTCAATGCTGTCACCAAACACTCCCAATATGGACTCCTTACCACATTGAAGGGAAGGTTATTATAAAACCAAAAATTTGCACAAGCCATGTCTACTTCTTTGTGCACCTCCCTATTCCATCCAATACCTTCCAGTGAAGGTTGTGATCCTTGAACATTTCTAGGGACAAAAAACTGAATTTACTCAAAGTGGATGAACTGGATGGGGTACGTATACATGTACCGCGACTAGAGCCCTCAATGCCTTGCATATTCACCTCAAAATCTTCAATCAAATTAGGAGCAATGGCTTCTTGTATGGCTGCTTGTGTCTTTGCGCTCTCCAATTTTTTTTCATCAAGTGCTGCAAGAAGAGCTGCCATCTCTCGTTTCACCTCTCCAGGGGCTTCTGTACATGCCTTTGCATCACGACAAGGAATACCAACAAGATGGTATTTGAGGCGATTGATGCCTCCACTAATCTTCTTCTTGCACCAAGTACAAATAATACTCCTTGGTATTGGCATAATAAGCATGTTTGCAAGCGGGATCACGGCTACTAGGGGGTCTCCTTTCAATGGCCTACCTTGAGGTAGTTGTGTTCGAACCAGATCCAAAGGCGGATGCCATTGTGATTAAATATTAACCTGCAATATTAGAAGTTGAATAATAAATATATTAGAAGATGCAACAGATCCAATACAAAGTGAAAGGAACAATCAACTAATTGTTTAACTTTATAATTTCAGTCATTATCAAACAATAAAGTTGTAAACTATCAAAGTGAAAGACATTTCATTTAGTATGCTATCTGTTCTAATTTCAGTTTTTAATTCTTATATTTTTTTTTTTGTCTTTTGGATGCACATTGATTTAATTTACTTATATGCAAATTGGCATTGCAGTCCTAACTCCTAACTCCTAACCTTGTTGGTTGTAGCAAATTTGTAGGTGGGAGCAACAGGTTATCTGTTATCATACTGTATTTAATAATTTATTGCAGATATTCCACTATAAAAGTATTTTGAGACTTTCGATCAGAGTTTGCAGATGGGCGAGTAATCTATGATTCTATGTAGATGAACAAAATTTGTGTGTAAGTGTGGGGATTGTCATTGTGCAGCTGCATCAGCATATGGATATGAGTAAAAGTTAAAAGTGAAAAACTGTAAACATGCTGGTGTTGTCTACAGTAGATTTAATATTTATTATTATTTTAATTTTTAAATGTAAAATTTCATATATTATTCTATTATTATAAATCAATGATATCATGGGAAAATTGTAAATAATAATATCATTTTTGACATCAAATTTATGATTTATTGTAATTTGTTATTTTGAAACTAAAATTTCATATATTATGTTAATTTTTATTATAAATTATAATAATATCATGGCAAATAATAATATAAAAAGGTATTATTATTTGTCATGATATTATTATAATTTATAATAAAATAATAGATGGAATTTTAATTTTAAAATAATAATAAATTATTAAATATGATGTACAAAAGTGAATATTTTATGAATATTAAAAATTAAGACTCCCATGATATTATTATAAATTTATAATAAAATAATATATGAAATTTTGAAATTTTAATTTTAGAATAATAATAAAATATTAAATTGATGTAGAAAAATTTAAAAAAATAATATTTTTATTATTCTATACATAAACGTTTGGAATCATATATATAAAATAATAAAAATATTAAATCGTTTGGAGGCATATGTTCATTTAATATTTTTATTTTTTCAAACATTTTAAAAACGACATTAAAGATAGTAGATACTTTGATGTTTTAAATTTTAATAATTTTAATATTCAGGAATAGATTTAATATTTTTATTATTTCATAGTTCATACTTTGTCGTTTTTAAAATATTTGAATAATAAAAATATTAAATGAACATATGCGTTTCAAAATTCCAACCATATATTTGAAAAAATGATAATATTAAACATGACCCATGACCCAGGCATTTCAAGCATCGCACGACACAGAGAATGTGAATAGAACTAACCTGGAAATCGCACAGCCAAGACTCTAAGTAAATCGCGCAGCCAAGACTCGAAGTCGTGCAGCCAAGACTTCAAGTCGCGTAGCGACCACTGCACATCGTGGAAACAAGTCATGCAGCCAACACTGCAAATCGCGGAAAATGAAATGGGTGATTGTAAATAGTAAAAGCGAGGTTTTTATAGCAGAAAAATGCATCCTAAACGCGGAAAAAATGTGTAAAAAATCCTACGAAAAGGTAAAAACGACTGGAAAAACGCATCAGAAACGCGTTAGGATTTTTGTGCCGGTTATTTTGCGAGCAAACAGAAGATTATCGGCGAGTACTCGGGAAAAAACAAGGAAAAAACTCGGCTAGGGTTTCCTGCGAGTAAAGTGAAGATTACTCGCCCAGCAAAAAAACTTGCGATTACTTAGCTACTTGGCGAGTAATCGCCAGGTATGTATACAGAGCTACCAGCAACCAATGATGGAGGAAATAGAGGCATGGAAGAAGAAGTATCTCCAACTCTACCAATGGCTGCCATCTCCTCTCTTTGACTCTTTTTTAATTCTTTTTGCTGCCCAAGGGTTTCCAACTAAACTTGCACTTCATGCATAACCTCAAGTGGGACTTTTGGGCATGGATTAGCATCTTGACCTTGTATATGTGCAAGGTGGCATTTCAATCTATTAATGCCTCCCCCATGCAGTTGTTTTGCAATGAAAACATGTTACCTCTCCTGTTTTTTTGTCCAAGGGTAATAAGGGCATGTTTCCAACATGGGTCCTTTCTAGTTTGATACATTGTGAATTTGATAAAGACAATTTATAAATATAAAGAATGCTGCAATAAAACATAATTAAAAAAAATTAACATTCAATCTTTCAAAGTTTATAATTATAATTAAACTAATATTAAAAAACCTTGGGTTTGCAACTATAAAACTAAATTTTTTTACAAGAACACCTAGGGTTTGTTCAAAAAAACACTTATTCTTAAACACACCTAGGGTTTGCTCTTCGTTTCACTAAAACAAAATAGAAAAAAGAAAGAAGAAATAATGAAGAGAAATGAAGTTTTGGTTAAAAAAAAAAAACCTTCAACATTCCAACTTACCTCTCAAATCTTCTTTGAAATCATTTGAGATCTCTATCCAATCCCTTGTAGACTCCTCTAGATGCACCAAGATCACCTACGAACCTGCTCAAATGTGATTCAACAACCGGTTTTTGCTCTATCGCCTTGCTGGTTTTCCTTCAATGCAAATATATTTTGGCTTTGATCTCTCTTTTTTCTTTCCTCCTTGGCTTGAAAATGAAATGAAGTGTCTTTTGGAGTCAAGGAGGCAAATGTAAAACCAAAAAGTGCAACTTGAAATGCTTGTACGAGTTTTTTTTTTTTTAACTTACATAGCCGCAGCCAAGTCTGAGGCTTGGGACTCACCCAGAACCGGCGAGTCTAGCAAGTACTCGGCTCCCGAGTCTCCCAGACTCATCAATCCTGGCTCGACTCACGACTCGCCAAGTTTGGGCAAGTCCGAGCGAGTCTTGTAACACTGCATTTAAGAGATCATGCATAATCATTTACGATAGTGCAACAAAACAATTTCCTTTTGTTTACAAACACTATGACACGGATAATCCAACATTATTTGTTCACTACAAATACAAATGGATCAAAGTTCTTCTTTCATTCCACAATGGAATGCATGTTTTGATTCTCTATCTATTTTAGTTATGAAGGCTTCCTCATATTTGTCTAGATAATTACTCTTCCTAAGTCTATCTTCACTTATTAGCGAATGAACTTTAGTGTGCCTAGATTCTATAAGGTTTGACATTCTGTATATTAGAAACATACACATTTGAAATTCCAATATTGCCTGCCTAATATGAAATGTTAGCTAGGAGTTGTGTTCCATAAAGAAAACAATTTTGAAGAAGGCCTTAATTTTTACATCTTTTGCTGCAAAAGTAAAGGGCCAAATTTGCTTGTCTAAGTTTTGGCTTTGCAATATTAAAAATATATTTGACTTATATAATCTGGGTAACTTCTAAAGAAGATATCAAAGCTACACCAGTTCTATCTGACAGTGCTACAGAACTTCTTAAAACAGCTTAATATGCACAATCTTCTAAATCTAGGCAATAAAAAATTAATCTTACATATTAAATATCTCCCTTACACCTAACCATCTGCTTTTTGTCCATGACTAGTTAAGAAAAGACCGTAGAATTTGTTGTATCAAAAAGTTCAAACTTTATCATTGCTGAAATAGGTAGCAAGGATAGCTATAAAAGGAATCGGAAACAATGACAATACAATTAAAAAACAAGGGGAGGAAATTGCATGATTTGAAAGGAACCTGAAATGAAATAATTCTTACCATGTAAGTCTAAATGCTCTTCATCGTCCTCTGGCATGCAAAATCTCCGATGCCCGGATGATGAAACTGCCAATGGAAGATTTGGATGGAAAGAAAATCCATTCACAGTGTCTGATTACGAGGCAAGTTGAAAAGAAAAATGGGAATGAGTAAAAATGCATCTTTTCTATTTCAACTGTGACATATACATTCTGAAAAAGATAACCATCACAGATAACCAGATATGCATAACAAAAAGGCTCTTCCAATCCCTATAATACTTGCCAAAAGAAGCTTGGAAGTTTGTCACCCACTCCCCAGTTTGCAGATCATACACATTTACTCTGCCATCCTATCAGCAAAGGAAGAAAATTTACAACATATTTCAACTTTAGATTCAAATTATAAGCACCTGATATCAAAGAAGTTGAAACTAAACAACTTAAATGGAAATAATTGAACTGACCTGTCCACCAGTGCCCAGATGTCGACCATAAGATTCAATGTCAAAGGCTATTCGCTGATTAGTATTTTCTGCAGACCTGTATAACCTGGAATTCCAAATAAATAACATTCATTTCATTAAACTTGATAGTACTTGAATAAACGTTAGCATGTTTCTCAGGATAATATGCTTAATATGCAAGAACATTTCATGCCAACATATTAGTTTCTCATATGCATATATAAATCCAACATGTAAATCTGATTAATGAACATTCCCAAAAATCTCATGTGATGCTTCAAAGAACAAAGATATAGATATTGAGACAGAGGATGCATGTGCTTTTGCAACAGACAGGTAGAGAATTCAAGGAACCATGTTTTAAACATATTTAAGATATAGCATAGTAGTATTTTTATAAATGTACATAAAATAAGCATATAAGATTCCACAGAAGACTACTAAAGTGAGAGGTACAAGATTCCATGGTCTTAGTCCAACTTCAAAAATAAAGCCTTTTATATGCTTGGTATATGACTTTCACATAAATCAATCCAAGTCAAGGCAAAATTTTATGCCTCAGGTTGTTGTTTAGAAGTCATCCAACTGGCTAGTCCAAACAAAGTAATGTGACTATTTCTGCAACCATCCATGAATGTATGCATACATGTGCCTACTCAACTCACACAAAGAACCATTTACATATGTGCAGCCACTTAAATCAGAAAAAATGACCAACAAAAAAATGTTGTTCTCTATCAAGATAAATGGACACTGCTTGCATCATATTGAACCTAGGGAAAAAGTCAAGACTTCCTTGTGAAAGCAATAGATAGCCACAGTTTAACAAAGCATAATCAACATCAAATCATGAATATAATAAGTATCAACTGATCAGCAGCATATAGATTTAAAGGAAAGTTTCCAATATGATTAATCATTAAATCAAAACAACAAAAAAAGGTAGTCTCAGATGAATACATTGACACAATTAGAAACTCGTTAACTTTACATGAGAAACCAAATATGTATATAGAGTCATTAACTCTCAGAACTACTTTATCAAACAATCTATAGACATGCAAACATTTGCACAAACATAAACCCTTATTAAAGATAAATAAACGTTAGATATAAAGGAAATGCTCATCAAATTCCAGTTGAAGAAACTCACTTGTATAAAATGCCAGCTGTATTCCGCACATCCCAGCATAAAATGTAAGGATCCTTCACAAGCATTTAACGAACCACCCAGATCAATATACAGATCAAGTTTAACTAAGTAAAAGGTAATCATTTCAACTCAAACCTCATCCCTACAAAGGAAAGAGAAATGCCCATATGAAAAGAACATCCAAGCAGATAATATGAGAAGATAATCTCAAGCTAGTCTTTAAAAGTGACTTGTGCCCTGAAATGGTCATGTTAAAAAGAAAGGGAGGTGTTTCTTTGGGGTTGATCCCTAATAGCAATAAGGATGTACAAAATAGAACACAATTCAACTTTTTCATTTAGAAAGCAACAAAATAGCAATTATACAAAACACTACAAAAGGCTAGCTAATATAAGAGCACCTCAAGCAGTCTTAAAAAGTGACTCAATATCTCAAAAAAGTGTATCATTAAAACCCCTTTGTCCCCCATGTATACATAAGAGTTTTTGTTCATATATTTCCTGTTACAATTAGTGATCCCTAAATCAGATCAAGATAGTTTCTCAAAGCAATAAAAAGTTTTTATTTCAATCAAAAGATGTCAAAGACTCAAAATCCCTTGCTACGATAGTTTTGAAGCCAACCAATCAGTCCTTAGTGATGAAGATGGGGTGATCTAGAGCATCACAGGGAAGCCAGAAAATAGAGGAAAAGATAAAGAATCAGAGTATTTTACGGTTGGTGACAAAACTATTGATTGCAACAAGGAGCAGTTTCATAATTGGCTTGACAGTTTCTACAAACATTGGTTCATAGAGGAAGTGATTTCATAACCACCCCAGCTATTTCATATTGGCTCCAGTGATTATGCAACCACCATTCTACAGGAAGAGATAGTTTCATAATTGTTTTGTGGGGCAAGGTAACAGTTTCAAATGGTACCTCTTCTTCCACACAATTGTTTGTGCAAAATCTGCCATTTGAAGATGTAAAACATATAATAAATGAAGAGAACATTGTCAAAGGGGTGGCACTTTTGGGATTTCATTCTATATGGTTTAGAATTTGGAGCAGCAAGCTGGAGAAATAGATTTCCATTATGGGAAGTGATAGTTACATAATTGTCTTGTGGGGGCAAAGTAACAGCTAGAAATGGTACCTCTTTTTCTTCTATGCAATTGTTTGTGCAAATTGTGCCCATTAGAAAATTGTTAACATATAAAAAATATAAAGAACATTGTCCAAGGGGTGGCACCTTTTGGATTTCGTTCTATATGGTTTACTTGTGTTAGTGTTTCATAGATCAGATAATATAACTGAAAGCACTTAAGATATTGCAACACATAAGATAATGAACACAGCAAGATACCCTGGGAAAACCCTCCTCCTAAGGGAGAAAAACCCAGCAAATAATTCTGTTATATAAGAGAGGAATAAGAGCAGAAATTTGCTTACAACACAGGCCCAGCAATGGCCGAATTTGATACAACAAATAATAGCACCTCTTCTAGATGCAATGATACAAACGAATATGTTTCTCCTTGAATTCGGTCTGCTGCTGCAGTATGATCTGCTGCTACACAATAATGATCTGCTCCTACACAATAATGATCTGCTGCTCAAGTGCGACCTCCTTCTAGGAATGCGAATATTATGAAATGAACTTGATTATCTTGAAATGAGCAAAGCGACCTTGTATATATACAAGATAAGATGTCTCCTTAATTAGGTCGGCCCAAATAGGAATTACAAAATAATCTCAATGAACATAAATTAAATAGCCGATTAGGCTATCATTTAATTTATGCTTATTCTCGAATTGTGTAAGCTGGAAGAAGCAGCCCGAAGCTGCTAATAACATCAACAACTTGGAGCAGCAAGCTGGAGAAATAGGTTTCTGTGGAGTTCCATGCAGAGTATGGATGTTAAATTTAGATTTTTCGTGCCATGAGCTCATTTGTAGTTTCTAATGGGCAATCATCTACATGTAATTTGCTTTCTTTGATTTCCATTGGTGTGCCAAGTCATTCATTCTTTTTTGTCAATTTCTCTTATGATTACCAAGCTCATTACATAAAAGCAACTCCATTTTGATCTCTTAGATGTATGCTAGTGTTATGCTTGCTTTTACCTTTGAAGGAATCAACTTATGAATGCTAGTGTTATGCTTGTTTTAACCTTTGAAGGAGTCATTTGATGAGTGCTACTGTTATGCTTGCTTCTACCTTTGATCCCTGGCACTATATCCACTCTGTACTGTTTGAGGTTGATGTTTCCATCTAATTCCACCTCCATTCCTTTTTGCAAAAGTGTTGATAACTTCTCAAAGTAAAATGTTTGGATATCTGCGATCAAATGGAGGAATTTAACAATTGAACCCTACGAGTATGGCAAACTTCACCAAACCAAAGCTACCATATCTTCATCATTCACTTATTTCTCAATAGTAGACAACTAATCACTAAGATCCTTCAGTTGCAAAAGGTATTCACAGATGGACCTTTGTCCTGCAACTTTGAAGAAAACAAGAGGTTCTTTAGATATAAGGCATGTCCAGCTTTTGATGTCTAGTATTTGTTCTTTAGATATTCCCATAGAGTTGGTACCCTTGTGGCACTTTAGACCTCTGGTATCAATCCATCTGCAACTAACAACTTTAGAAGAATTAAAGGTTATTTATGCCTTCTGTCAAAATCCTTGAGGTCAGCAACCATTCTTGTTTCTTTATTCAACACAATTTGATCGATGTTCGATACTCACAAATACTGAGTATTTTATCTCTCCACAAACTAAAGTATTTCTTGTTCAATTTTTTCAGACTTGGGCAAAAAAATGGCTTGTATAGTAGCCATTAAAATTCACAAATAATATAGACCCTATTTTCAACAAAACTACAAATTGGAATTCAAATTTTTATTCACATGGAACACCATCCCCCCTGCCCCTCCTTAGTACAAAGAGCTTAAAACACTACTAGATTGGTATTCAACCAAACACTAAGGTGACATTTGACATTAGAAACAAAGTGGCATTTTAACACATCCCCCCAACATATCTTAAATTATTAAAATTTAAAACAAAGTGATAAAATGTAGATCACTTTAAAAAAAGATTATTAAATATTTTAACAAAGTTTTATCCAGAAAATATTTACAAAGTATTATAAATAACGACCCCCACCTACATGTTATTTCCAGCAATCAAAAATGCTACACGGTTGATAAGGTTAGTAAGAAGATAGTTGCTCTTGGTATCACAGACCATGGGGCTTCTCAATTTCCATCGATATAAGGAAGGTGAATGAGAATGCCTTGATGACCAAGAGTGGGCAAGATTGCGGCTCATTTTGGCATCCAAGGTATAGGCATTTAAGTTTGAGATAATTTGCTTATTTAGCTAAAGAAACATTCGTCGATGATCTTCCTGAAATTCAGAAACAAGGAGTGTGAGGAGCCAAGCTCAAAAGCAACATAGGGTTTCATTTGATAAATGACGAATTTGAAGAAATAAGAAGGTTCTTTAGTTGATCCATGATAATATTTTTGGGCCTATGAAGATGCCATCAATTTCTGGTGGCATAGAATTTTTTATTATTTGTAGATGAATTTTCAAGAGAAATGTGGGTGTATTTTTTAAAACAAAAATCAGATGCATTTGATAAGTTCTAAGTTACCGGTTCGGGTTCGGGGACGGGTGCGGGTACGAGAACCCGGTACGTGGGTACGTGAAAAAAAAATTTAGGGGTTTGGGTATGTATGGGTACGTATATATATATATATATATACAGAAAAATAAGAGAAATATATAGAATTATAAAACTAAATCATTTCATAGTATGATACTTGATCATTGATCAATGTCAAATGCCTAAGATAAATATTAAATGCCAATTGATAGTTGTATTTGATTGATTTGAAAGCAAATTGGGTACAAAATGGCATCCTCATGTGGAATGCGTTGATGTTGATATTCTTAAACAAAATGAAAATAGAAAATTGTTTTTGTAAAAATGAAAGTAAATACTATATTAATATATTTTACAAATTTACATCTTCCTCTTTCCCATGAAAATGAGGTGCGGCATGGAGTTTTGTATGGTTTCAAAAGCCTTAAATGCAATATTAATATATTATAGATGAAGACTTGTAGGAAAACTATGGAAACTTGGATTTGGAGAGTACCTAGAAAATCAATTAAATTCAATGGGAGTTTGAGGGCAATGTCTCCAATGGGGTTGAGGGGCAACGCCCTTTGTGGGGGTCTGGGGGCAACGCCCCCAACGGGGTCGAGGGGCAACGCCCCCCGCGAGGGTCTGGGGGCAACGCCCCCAGCGGGGTTGAGGGGCAGTGCCCCTCGCGTGGGTTTGGGGGCAGCACCCTCAGCAGGGTCAAGGGGTAGCGCCCCTCGCGGGGTCCGGGGGCATCGTGGTACAGGGCGGGGTCAAGGGGCAACGCCCCCGCCACTAGCACCAATTTAAGGCTTTTGAAACCATACAAAACTTCATGGCGCACCTCATTTTCATGATTTCAAAACCACACAAACCGCAAAAAATATGAGAGGTAAAAATGAAATGTATGTGTTTGAAGGCCTCATATTGGGCCATTTTAGGGTTAGGAGACAAACTAATAATATTTTATTTAAGTTTGGGCCCACTTTTTAAGTGTTGGGCCATGGGTTATTCCAAGTACGCTCGGGTACGTGGCTAGTACTCCCAGGTCCATGCACCATTCGCCTAGATGCGCCCTGGGTACGCACAGGGTGCGCACCCAGGCCTGTGGGTTTCATGCGCACACCCGAGAGAACCCACAGGCCTGGGCGCACACCCTGTGTGTACCCAGGGCGCATCCAGGCAAACGGTGCGTGGACCTGGGAGTACCAGCCACGTACCCAAGCGTACTTGGAAGAACCCATGGCCCAACACTTAAAAAGTGGGCCCAAACTTAAATAAAATATTATTAGTGCGCGCACCCAAGAGAACCCACAGGCCTGGGTGAGCACCCTGTGCGTACCCGTACCGGGTTGGAACCCGAACTGAGTTTGAGGCCTCCGGGTGCGAACCCAATAACTTAGGATAAGTTCAAGATATTCAAGTTCTTCCAAATTTCTTGACTTTTGTACTCAAGAGAGCATCCGAGGGCAATACACCACACCCTACACTCCACAGCAAAATCAAATGGTAGAAAGGCAAAATCATACCATAATGTAAATGGCAAGTTGTATCTTAGAAGACAAATTTGTTCGCAATAAATACACGCATATATGTATATGCTTAATTGGTCTCCAACAAAAGCAATATTCTCTTGTCAGCTTCAAGTAGTTAGTTGTTAGTTGTCAACAGTTGTGGTTTGTTCGACAATCATCAAGTGCTTTATATATACTTTACATAGTCAAGAAAAACAGTTTGATCCTTTGTCAATTATCTTTGGTTTATTTCTATAAGAACTTCATGTTAATAAAAATATATTTCTATTACTCTATCTAGTATGCATTGTTATTTTTGTTCAATTTTTCAATTACTTGTTTCGTCATGTTGAAGAGTAAACAAAGCTTATGTTTGATCGTGCTAAGCCTTCATTTGAGTCGTGTACTCAAAGGGTAGCCCTAAAGATTATCTTTAGTTGTGTTACACAATATCATTGGTTTAAGATAATTTGATCGATCTATGAATCACATCCATCACTATCTAAATGGGCTAGACAAATTGTTGTTATTTCTTATTTATAGTTATAATAGAGTCTAATCTAATAAATGAATATCAATATGCATTTCAAAATTGTCTTGGGGATTGTTTTCATTTGCATTTTTAAGGGCTAGATGAGTTACATAACTGAGCATGATGAGCACAAGTATGACAAAATATAAGAAATTGCAAGTAGATATGGGGTGTTAGTTTTTAGGATCAAAAAAGAAAGCAATAAAAAAAAATGCAACACATAAGACAAAGAACACCACAAGATACCCTAGGAAAACCCTCCAACTCGAGGGGAAAAACCCAACAAATATATCCTCTGCTTACAACTCAGGCCCAACAAAAGGCTGAATTTGATACAACGAATAATAGCACCTCTCCTAGATGCGAAGATACAGAATATGTTTCTCCTTGAGATCGATCAGCTGCTACAAAATGACGATCTGCTGCTACAGAATGATCTGCTGCTCAAGATCATGATTTGTTGCTCAAGATAATGATCTGCTGCTCAAGATAATGACTTGTTGCTCAAGTGCGAACTTCTCCAAGGAGTGCGAATATGGTGAATGAACTTGATGATCAAATGAGAGATCATCACCTTGTATTTATACAAAACAAAGTGTCTCTTCATGTAGGTCGGCCTCCTTAAGGAATAATAATAATAATTAAATGAGTCGTCCACATTAAGGAAGTCGGCCATAATAAATAATAAATATTATTTAGGTTGGCCCCATTTAATTATTCACAATAATTAAATGTTATATTATAATTTCCAAGTGAAGCGCCCCTTCACTTAATTATCACAATGAAATAAATAGCCAAAGGCTATATGCAATTTCATGTCTTCAATTAGGCTGGAAGAATGAACCCGAAGCTACAATAACTTCAACATGGGGGAGTGGCAACCATTGAAGCACTCAAATTGAAAGCTATTGAGTTTTTAGCTTGCATAGGAACTTCCGCACAGGTTCAGTGTGAACGTGTGGAAAGAGTTCAAGTGATTCAAGTTATTCTATTTTGCTTTTCACTTTTAAGAATTAAAGTGAAAGTTTTTTACTTAGCTAATTAACTCTAGTAGAGTGTAGATGAACATTAATGATTTAGACTTATCTTCCATCTCATCCTTGTAAGTGATAAGGATGCTTTTTGTAAGTAAAGTTGATTTTTGGAAGATTATAATTTTAGCTGAATAGTGTAAATTAGGAGCAAGATAGACAGTTGATATTTAGATCGGTTTTCAAAGGAATGACTAAGTTTTTCAAAGACTGAAAGTTTGAATGTAATAAATCATAACATAGTACATGTTGATTTATGTGCAGTTGGGGAGGTTTCCTTATAAGTTTTTCAATGGAATGAAAAAATGATTTGAAGGTGTAATTATATGTGTATGCTTTCACATTTTCAATTTTTCAATATTGTGTGATTGATGTAATGTTATTTAACATTAGGATATAGTCACTAGGGTTTGAAAAATGTATCAAAAGCTATTTTGGAAGTGCATTTATTTTCAAGTGCCACTTAAAAATGTTGGCCCAATATGCTAAGGGGCCATTCAACAAAAGAAATCCTTTACTACAATTTAAAATAACTAATAACATAAAAAGGGCAAATAATGTAGTACGGATTCTACATTGGAATTGTATATTTGCAGTCATAGGTTAGCATTACTAGGATTTATGCACAACTTCTCTGCATATCCAATTGAGGTGTTGGTCTTTGTAATAAATTCACACTTAAAGAGAGCTGAAATTATTAGATTCTACAGTAGAGAGATTTGCACACCATCTACTAGCGGCCCTTCCTCTAGGACTTCCAAGCACATTTCTATAAGCCTACAATTTCAACTTTTGAGATGAGCATAGTAGAAGCCAAGGGAAAGAGAAAGGCCATAGGCTCAACTCTAAACCAAATTACAATTTATTTTGATCTGCAAGCGCAAGAGGTGGATAATGCCATTAGAAAATTCTTCTTTGCCAATGGCATTTTATTTCATGTTGCTCAAACTCCTTATTTCAATAAAAAAAATTCAAAACCATGCAAAGCTAGTCATTCTTATGTGCCTCTTGGTGAAACCAAATTGAGAATTACCATCCTAAAAAAACTGTTGTGAAGCTGTAATGTCCCCAGTTTAGCCCTCTGCTCTTCTTGAGGTTTTAGCCTATTTCCAGAAACTCGTAGGCTAAGCAGAATGGAAAATTAGGGTTTCCTATTTTATAGGAGGTTTCAGATGCATTTTTGAAGGCTTGCATGCAAGAGTTTGGAAGTGTGTTTCTGGGAGTTTTTTGGGTTTTCAGAGAGCTTCAGAATGGTGTAACATGCATCTCCATCTGATAACTTTTCCAGGCACTTACTATTTATAGTAAGTCATTTTGGCTTCCCGGTTTGTGCTCAGAAGGCGTTTGGAAACACTTACTATTTATAGTAAGTCATGATTACTGCTCACTCGATGTTCAGATAATGTTTTGCAAACTTACTATTTATAGCAGTTGCTATTTTTGGTAAGTCAATTTATAGCAGTATCATTCTAGCAACAGTTCAACCTTTTGCAGTTCAGTGTGGCTATTCAATTTGGCCTTTTGTCGAGTTTGCAGTGAATTTACTATTTTTGGCATTGGCTATTTTTAGTAAGTCTATTTTGGCAGTGTCTTCATCAGCAGTATGGTGCAGTTCATTATCCAAATTTTGGTAATGTCTCAGTTTCCAGTTTGGTGATAATTGTCTCCTTGGACTAAGTTTTATACTTAGTTAAAATTGTGTTTTGAAGTTGTACCCCACGCCTAGCTTAATGACTTTAAGTTGTTTTTAAGTTGGGGCCATAAAGTGATACATTGAATATTTTATTAAATGTTTATTTCTCTAAATGGGACGACTTGGGAGAAATATGAAGAGTTTTAAATATTTAAAAAAGAAATGTTTTTTGAAATGGACACCTCTTGGAGAAGTTGAAGAGTTTCTTGTTTGGAGGTTACAATTGATTCATCTCCTCTTTGGAAGCTTATTTATTGATGCTTTGCTCATTCATTTGTATCTGGGAAATTGAATAGTAAGGTTATGCTGCCGGTTTGAATCCAAAACTTGGCTAAGGGGAAGCTTAGCGAATTCAATCCATCCTTCGGGCCTAAAACTATGGCTTCCTAGGTGGATCATGGTTGTATTTCACCTTGAAATACAAATGGAGCTTCAATTACTTGAATCGAACAAGTTGCTGATGTAAAACCTGTTTTTGCAAGTTGCTGATTTGGCCTGGCTGAAGCTATTTTTTGTTCATAGCTTCAATTTAGATTTTGGTTTCATTCTGGGTGTTAGCCCATGCTGTTCTACTGTGGAGGGCGCCCCTTTCTGCAAGTTTGCAGATTTTATCATTGAGTTTCTGATTTTTGGAAGAAGGTCGACCCTTCCTGGAGGCCGTACCTTCCTTCTTGACTGCCTTGGGAATCGTGCCAGTTGTTTCTCTTTGTTTTGGGCTCGTTTTCTTAATGAAGATTGGACGCCTAGCTCTTAGTTGTTGATTGGCTATGGTTTGAGAGCTTTCCAAGCTGAATTGAAGAAGATACGTCCAATTTGGTGAATTCTCTCTTTGCTGATCTGATTTTCTGTATTTCCTGTTTCTGATCAGATTAGTTTGAAATTGTTATAGTGTTGTTCTAAGTTTCTTTCTATATCATTTTGGCATTGTAAATGTTATAGGAAGTGATACTCTAACCATTGCTCTTTTTGGGAATTCATGGTTGATACATTGCAGCTGTTTATTGATCGTTTGTAAATTGTTTAGTAGTACTAACAGCAATTTGTTTGTTTGCTGCAATTTACTTTGTTGTATTCCCCCCACGTAATAAAGTGGTTGTGTGGATTGTATACCCCCCACAATTTAAGTGGAAGTGAGGTTAATTGGTTGGCTTGCCGCCTTTAAATGTTTGTAATAATCACACCCACGAAATAAGTGGAGTATTCCCACCACTTGTGGATGCGTGCATCAGTAGAAAAAGTTGTATTTCAGTTTAATACCTAGCACTCCACCATATGTTAGCACCTCGCCTTGCAAAAGGATCTTGCGTGCACATTCTTGGTGTTGAGTTTAGCTCTCTATTTTCAGTTGTTAATCAAGTGATTAGATCCTAGGGATCCTCTAACCATATGCCCGCCCCTCCTCCTTAAATGGTTTTAGGGTGCATTCTTGGTTAGAGTTGTTTCAGCTGTGTTTTGGTTTAGAGCTAATTCTTAATGGGTGCATGATTTGCATTGTTGTGACTGAAAATTAAAAGCAAAAATTAAGGGGTATGTTTCATTGTTGATGGGAAAGTTGAATACCACATGAATGACTCACGAATGCTCTATTATCACGGACAAGTGGATGTATATGGGAGATCACTCACTCAATAATTTTATAGTTACATGGATATAAGATCCTTATTTCCTTACAGTTGTTGATTGCTCTTGAGATTTCAAGGACGCTGAATTTTTGTTCCATATTTTGAGGGATATTGTTGACAAGCTTGGAACTTCCAATGTAGTGTAGTTACTTACAAAGCAGCATTTGTGTGCAAGGAATAGGGAAGTTACTTGAAGCAACTCATTAACACATTTATTGGACCTCATGTTGTGTGCATGCAATTAATAACAAAATAATTGAGTGGATCAAACACATTGTGGCAAGTTCAAGGGAGGTGTAGATGTTCATATGCACCCACCGCACCTCATTAGCATTATTTTGATCCTTTTCAAATAAGGAGTTCCTCAAACCAGTTAAGACTCAATTTGCATCGTATTTCATTTTATTGGAGACAATGCTTAAGTTGCATGAGCCTTTACAACTAAAGATTATGACACAAGAAGGGATTAATTTGGGGGAATGCGGGGTAGGTCAAGGGAAGAGAGTGCAGGATGAGGTGGTAAGCAATTCTTCTTGGTCAGATATGAAACACATTGCATCTATTGTATCCCCTATATTTATTATCATCAAATATAGGAACTCTAACAATCCCGACATTTTTGACATCTATCAATGCATTGATGGCACACCTAGCCAAAAGATGGTTGACTCATCATAGAGACCCCACCTTGTAATTCTCTCATGGGCTGACCATTTAGCATAGGTGAGAGAAGCTGAAGTTGAACACCCATTTACAAATGGTTGCATATGCAGTGAATTCCAAATGATTCATGGAGAAGCCTAGTAGAGCTTCTCCTGTTGATGATGATAAGATCAACAAGGGCTTCATATAAGCCATCAAACATCTGTATAGTATGGAGGGTATTACAACAATCAGAGCTCCACTAAGCTAGGGATAAAAATATGGCATAAGAAAAGCCAATAAGCTCATAGTAGTTGCATGAGACTCTGTCATAGCTATGAACAATCGCTGTTCACCTTCTTCAACAGATTTCCATGTCTTTTACTGCTGATAAGAGTTGGTGTACATATAGCTTTATCCGCTCTATTACAAGGAACAAAATTACCTTTAGAAGAGCAAAGAATCTTGTTGCACCCCTTCCTTACCCTCAATTTATACACAAAGTGATGCTTTATATAGATCAACTAGCAGATACATATATAATGCAAGTGACCTCAGTGGGCATTAACTGTAGGGGTTAGGGATAAATAAATGTTTTGACTTGAAAGTTATTTCCAGATATTTGCATATACATGCAAAACATCCCTTTAAGCACGCTGCTGCTTGGGCACACTTACCACATCAACCAATTCCAACATTCTCCTCTTGTGATCAAATTCCTTACTAGGTGGAAGACATGCTTCTATCAAATCTTTCTATGTACAATGTTTTAATTCTTTTGACTAGTGGATTACAAGGTCAATTGGTTGGGTCTTGAGGACTGGGAACCACAAGCAGGGGTGAATTTCTCTAGAAGTGGAGTTTGGTCACCTCCATGGGAGTGTGCTTTGCTGTAAGCCTGTAACCATGTAATATTTTAAACCTAATGGTTTTATAAAGATCACGCCCCTAAAACAAAGGCTTTGAGAGAAGTCTATCTTCATATTGCATGTAAAAGAAATTCCAAGGGCATTATTAGAGAAACACTTCAGCACTTGAATATACTTACAATTATACAATACCATTCGAATCCACAAAGTGTCTAAATTTTATTTTAACGAGAAAAGACTATGATATTATCCAGTTCCTCTATCATTTCAGATAAAAGGAGCACATTAAGAATCAAACAGTATAGTGACACATGAATAACATCATGCCTTCGGAAAATTCACTTAATTAGTTACAGCTGAACAATTACCTTGCGCCCCCCAGTGTAAAGATAGTTTCCATCTCTTGAGAAAAGAACCTGTTCAGCCACAATCAATATCATAATTGTCCAGTGATGGGAATAAAATTTGCCAACCTACATGAAACAACAATGATAATTGAGGATTGTATATACCTGCGTAACACCACCTTCCTGACCATGCAAGACAAATAAAAGCTCTGCATTGTCTTCCGCAAACAACGCAGTAGTTCGATTATAGGAACCAGCAGCAAGCAATCCATTATGTGCAGAGCTAAAAGAGAGGCATGATATAATTCCTGCATGCAGAAACAATCAAAGGAAGAAGAATTTCACAATGATGTGGAAAATAGCACCTATAAGTAACTTGTTTCAGAGAGTTAAACATACTACAGTAACCCTTTTAAGTAATATTTCTCGAACTTTCCAACCTGAGAAACACTGAACTTGCTTTTCACATGACCCCACATTGGAACCAACCTAGATTATTCTTTTACATAATGAATGACTACACAATGATAGAAAACCATTTTGCTATCTTCAAAAAATTCAAATTATCCTTGACCAAGTTAATGTTTCTTTATTTATCAGCAGAATAAGTACTTATATTAATGTACTGTATAAAATTACAAAATCAGCAAAACTGAGTTGCTGCTGAACCAATGATAGAAAACCATTTTGCTATCTTCAAAAAAATCAAATTATCCTTGACCAAGTTAATGTTTCTTTATTTATCAGCAGAATAAGTACTTATATTAATGTACTGTATAAAATTACAAAATCAGCAAAACTCAGTTGCTGCTGAACCAGTGCTATTACAACAGGATTATTCATTTTGGAAACTAGTAACAGATGGATGAGATGCTGAACATACATATTAAGAAACAACAGATACTACAGACTACGAACTAGGATAGAACAGCTGCGGCATATGTCAATAAAACATCTTGTTCACCAGATACATAATTGAAGACAAAAAGAACAAATAACAACTTCAATATAATATATTGATAGCAGATGATCCAATGCATCATTCAATAGAGGATAACTTAAGAAATTCCAAAGTGATGAGGCTTGCTCAATCCATCACCTCTGTTATCCTTGATAGAGAATGTATTATTTTGGGGTATAACAATCCTAGCCACATGTTATGTATTTGTAATTAATGAGTTTTTGATTTAATGTTCTAAACCTAGTCACAGAAAAAGTGACCTACGTAGCACTTTATGTACATATATTTAGAGAGGCACAACATTATGTAAAACTCAGTCACATAAAGTTTCTCAAGTTATCGAATGTGTATGTAACGAGTGTCCAACATACGAGGATTGTGCACTTATCGAGATGCTAGATGTGGCTCATTGTACATACACAGAAAGGAAAAAACTATGAAGACTAGACCTATTCCACCATCTTTTTCCATTCTTGTGGAAATGATTATGTGCATTCGGCTCAAGGCATGCACCAATAATCCTCTTCTACTTGCATTACAGATTGACATTATACCTCTCTAAACTTTCTCTTTGAGTATTAAGGGTTTAAAATTGATATTCCTATCTTATTGGGGAACAATTCCTCTCATATTATCTTTCTTTCTCTCCAGTTGGATACCAACTTGACAAATATGTATGTTCAGCAATTATACTGCTTTAAAGGTTACTGTTTACTTTCTGGTTATTTAGCTCACTGCAGTCAGCATATCTGAATGCCTTTTTGTAGCAGACCTTCTTCTATTAATATATGTTGTGATTTTGACTATCAAAAATTAAAAAAATATGTATCTTTCGAGATACTGAATATTTTTTCAAATAGCATTTAAATACAGCTCTTTAAGATTCTTCACTGTAATGGAATGCACTGAAAACTCCCTCTATAATCTTGACTAAGAAAATTATACAAAATTATCCCACTGTAACTTAGAGACACTAGCTGACTGTAGTATATTGTTACATTCCTCTAGTGAAGTAAAACAAACTTCAAGAGACATTGATGCAATGAGAATCGACAAAGCAAGCATTACCTGTTTGCCCATCTTTTGTACTGGTGAGTGTTGAGTACTGCTCAAATTCACGACCTGGACGATGAATGTCAAATACTCTGAGAACCTTGTTATATCCACAAAACAATCTGAAAATAGAAAAGTTCTTAAAATTAGTTTCCCAAGTAATCAACTCAAGAATAAAACTTTAGAACATAAAATATTTTTCAATAACTGTTGTTCCCAAGAAATTTTGATTATCATTGCCCAAAAAGTACAATGCGCAGCTCCAATTATTGATACTGTTTATAGCTATCATTAATAAATTAGATGAGATAGGAAACAAGAATCAAAGATGTTAATAACTCTTACAATGAGGCGTTGTCCTTTATTCAATGTTATTAGGCAGGAATAAGCATAGCTACCTGGAAACTCGTATCCTGGCCCTTGGTATTCAATGTTCGCCAGGGACACATGTCGGGGGTAATTTGGGTTGAACCCAAAACAGGGATCTCCTGGTTACAAGGATGAACAATGTCACCCCATCATCTATTTATTTCATTATCATCTTCTATGGCTACATTTTTGTTAGAGTACTCTTCCTCAAGACATATTGATGATTGGGAATCCCAAGAATATATCCTGCTTGATTAATTCCACTGTTATAGCCCATGAAAAAATGATTCCTCCCTAATTCTAGCCAATCCAAGAAGATTGCTTCAAGATTTGTAAAACATATTGGACCCAATAATAGACTTTTTTCTTCATAAGCCCTTTTATATGATAGAAGCCCAAAGGGGAATGACATACAGCTTTGTTTGTTGACTCATCCATAGAAAGTATAGAACATATTAAGCTTATTACTTTAGTTCACAGATCCATAATAGTTATCACTTTCTCTCCATTGTGGATTAAACAGTCAAGTCAATATTTGAATAGATCAACCATTCGCATGTTTATCAACAATGTTGTCAGTAACAACTTTTTGAAGCGACACAATAAATCAACTTTAATGAATACTTTCTTAAGTTAAATAGTTCACATTGTTGAATCTGTCACTCCTTCACAGAATCTAATACTAGCAAAAATGGTGTGTGAAACCTTGTTTACTTGCAACAATGAATGCAATCTCTCAAACCATCTGCAGCCCAATCATTTGCAATTTACCTTTGGGGCCAAGTGCATATTATTGGAATACTTTCAGCACCTTGTGAAAACTCATTTATAAAAATTTGTACTCAAATTTATTAGTATGTCCTACATCTTAAAAGGCAGTAAAACTTCCAAACACCCAATATGATTTTTGTACTTTGATAAATTAATTTCTGCAGAGAACCTTCAAATGTCTGCAGCACTATTTCAAGCAGTGTTTATCCAAGTTTCAGAGACAGGGAAAAGGGATTGGTTTCGGGAATGACAAAAATTTCCAGATTTTGGGGGCAGCAGGGGGATGGTTATTAAAATAATATTTAAAAATCAATAATTGAATTTTTAAATACAAATAAATTAAAAATAACCTATGTTCCACAGCATTTCAGGGATGGGGACAACAGTCCAAGGGGGGCATTTTTTGGGTACAGCAGGGGATGACATGTATATAATATGGAAATTCAATCAATCCAACTTGTTCTCTTGATGAACATAGGATCACCATGTTCCAAATTTAGAACATAATAAAAAGCCTGAAAAAAATTATACACTTTTTCTATATTTTTTCAACACATTTAAAAAAAAACTAATTGATTTTAAAAATAAATAATTAAAAGAAAGGGATGCATCCCCAATTTCCCTAAATGATAGACAACAGCCAGGGGGCATTCCCTGCCACCCCTGTATCCTCAAGATGGCAGTGGTGACAGGGTCACATCCCTGTGGAACATAGAAAACAACTTAAACAAACTAAAAGAAGCCGAAATTTTCTTTAGCATTTGCAAACCCTTTGATTTGCTCTGTAAAATACCCAAGATATTTAGAGATCAAATTCTTCAGTTTTGCATTTTTGTGTGCCTTTTTAATTATGTTTTCCCAACAGAGAGAATTCCTTTTCTTGGGCACTGTGGAAATTAGTGCACATATTAACAATATGGAAGTTTAGTTCAAGAAACTAAAACAATGGGGGATAACTGGAACATGTTTTTCTTTACCTTATATGGCTTCTGCTCTCAACCCCAATAAGGTCAATAATGGAATATTAAGATATGCTATATCAAAGGGATCTACCCTTCGAGGCATCTACCTGAAAGATAGATTGATTCAGCAAAGTAGCTCTACCATCCATTGGGTCCCTTCTTCTCTTCCCCATCCATGATAGTTTTATGCTTACTATGGAGAAAGTGTTTCCACAGGCTAAAAAGAGATAGTGGGCTGATATATAGAAATTAAAGTATTTTATAATGAGATGCACCAATTTACATTCTCATAACTAGCACCAATTAGGAACATTTTGTTGAATAATGACATCAATTCACTGTTGGAAATCAACAAGAAGATAGGGATTACAAGAGAACTTTTTTTCCTAAAAACGGATGCAATCTATTGCTTGTTGACGTTATGTGAATGAAACTGTGCAATGGTTCCATATAGAGATATGCTTAAATTGGTGAATTACTATTTTAAAGTTTCGAATGAACACCATTTGAAGAGTATGGTTGCAGCCATCTGTCTCACAAGCTGCACAGCATGGCAGATGCCCTGACATCCCCAGGAAGTCAAATGACATCATGACATCTCATGGCCATCTTGGGGATGCCAGGGTATCCAAAACATTGAAACAGAAAGAAGGGACATCAATTAATTTTCAAAAAAAGGGCAGAAAGAGGGAGGAACATCCCATCCCCATCCTCTAAACATCCCAGACGACCTGGAGGTGTTCTTTGGCCTTGTGGAACAGTGATTTCAAGGTTTACAGTTACAGAATCTAATCTTATAAGTTATTACTCAAACATCAAGATGTTTGCACATGGATCTCTAGTATCCACCATAGCATCTTCACACAATGCATTCACAAGCAAAGTCTCATAGCATCCACAAGCAACCATCAACAAGAACCTGCTAGCTGAAAAAATATAAAGTGACAAATAAGAAGCATACCAGTTGCTTTTGCAAGTCGAAGCATAAAAGCCAAAAGCTTCACAAATGTGTACATGTGGCCCAAAGCTATTGTACATAGTTTTCTTAATTTGAGATCACCATACCCAATGAGAATATCAGAATGGAAATGAAAATATTTTCTAAATTTACAAATTATTGAAAGATTGACTAAAGAAAGGGAGATATTGTACTGGACTAAAAATGATAAAGATGTTGGCTTGTTATCATAACCCAAATTAGGAGGAAATACATTTTACAATTACTAGAATCAAGAGGTTGTTTTACCTTATATACTACCAATCAGAGAGTAGAATTTCAGTCTGTGAAACTGCAAACAAAATTAATGAAGAATGGCAATATGGCAAACTTCTTAAGGGATAGCAGGCTACCAAACTTTGACAAATATAGCTAAAATGTGCATCCTTGTAGAGGTAAAATGAGAAGTGAAGATGGATTAAAAAGGATACACATAATATACTTGTGGGAGAAACTACTTGATAAGCAAGAAGAATGAACATATATAAACCCACTTAGAAAAATTTTGTAAAACTGGGAAAACAAATTGAAGGCTTAACAGTACAAATAACAATAGTGATTATCTCAATAAATTCTCTAGTAAGGGCATATGCTCACCTCTTCCATGATAAAGAGGACAATAGCCAAAAGCAGCCCATACTTTTAGTATGTATGCATTATTTTACAAGGTTGGAACAAACCTAAGTTAGATTCTCTGAACCTTCGGACTAATAAGTGGGTTCCAACAAATATGAGAACTCACCAGCAATCCTATCAATGCCCATTAACACCTTTATATAAGCTCCAAGAGGCATATAGCATAGACTCAAAAAGCCAAACCTTCATGTCTACCTTTGCATCTAAGATGGGAAATCCCCTATTATTGAAATATAACATATCATGGACCATGTGTCCATTAGTGATTTGAGGTGATGTACTTAAAAGGTTATGAGCTATGTTACCAGGTCCCTCTAGAATCCCTCCCCTTAACCATATGGGTTCAATTCAGGTCCAGGTCTCAAGCTGGTTACTCTCTGGGTTTGCCCAAGGTGCCCAGGAAAGAAACTAGGCAAACCTAGGCTTCATCATTTTATCTGGTGCAAAATGACAATTCATCAATGTATTGTCCTAAAATATCCCCAAACTAATTTATTTATTTTTATTTTTACAAATATTTGACGAAATGACAAATGAATAACACTGTGAGAAACTGATTTTATTCTTTTCCAAAACATATGAAATACAGTAACAACATTTTAGAAATATATATCCAGCTGTTATAACTTCCAGAATGTTAATGCAACAAAATACTAACACTTATTCACTGCAAAAAACAAAATGACAGAATATAGCAGCAAAATAGCTGCTGTTCTAAGTCTGATATAAGCCAGAATTTGAGACAGCAAACCAGTATGACAATATTATAGTTATACCTTCAAAAATCAGAAATTTCGCAATAAACTGAAATAGGTGACTGTAGGATCAGTACATTATACTGTAGCAGCCATACGGATCACTGTAGCATCCGTACATATTCACATAGAATATGTACGGATTACCGTAGCAGCCCTAAAAATTTGAAAATCCTCAATATTTAAGCTCCAAACCGGTAAACTGAAAAAGTCTCCTTTGATCAGTCCAATAAATGAAGCACAATGGTGAATCCTAGATGAATTCATTCAATCAGCAAGGAATGTTTTTGTTCCCAAAACTGATTATCAAAGGGTTTTTGTCCTTCAGCTAAAGAATGAACCAAGTTCAATCTCTCCAATAAACTAGGGTTTGATAAAATGCATAAAATGTCTTTTCTTTCCTCAAATTCTCCTTTTATATGCACTTTTGAAATAATAAAATATTATTCTTCTTAATTCTTCATTTCCCTCCAAAAGTGACTTTTAAAATCTTTAATTTGATATTACTTTGTAATCTCCCAAAATAGCCCTCTTTTAAAATTACTTTGACACTAGCCACCCCTTCATAAAAAAAAATAATTGAACATAGGTTGTCCTTTTAAAATAAAATGCCGCTAGACAACTTAAGTTAATTAGATAATTATTTCCCTTGCGACATATCAATTAGCCTACAGGAAATTAAATAGGCTAAGGGTCTTTGAAAATTCTTCATGCCTAAGAAGGTGACATGACATGTCCAAACCAAATTTGCTGCCCAATCCCTTTGTCTCAAAACTATCTTCAAGCTCATTTGGTTTATACACAAGCAACATTCCATGGGTCATTCTATTTTGTCTCATGGCAAACATCATTTCTTGGCACTTTGTTCCTTGGAGATTGCTTCTTTGGGCCCCCCTAGACATTAGCATATTTGGTTCTCCAAGGTCCACCTATTTTGATTCTACAAGCATTCCTCTAGACTAGCTTCCTCCCTTTAGGTACTCTTTATGTGCTTCTCATCATCGCCTACCAAGGAAAGAGGTAACTCATCAATACATCAAAGAGGACATTTACCATCAGTACATATAAGTCACATGTACCTCCCCAATGACTTATCTCACCACAAATATGCTTTTATGTTGAGCATTGCTTACAATTTTTCGATGGGGTCATTGTTTGGCCCACCTATCTTCAACATCATCGGTCTCATAATTTGAGGATCCCACTTAGCTAGTTGCAAGTATTCCCGTCAGCTTTATATTGAGGTGAATCATCATATTTTGTAGGTTGGCTGGCGTAGTCACCTTTATTCTTTCTATGAGGTGGAATCTAACGTGCATTTTATTTTATAATGCCTAATTTACTATAAAATCCATTGTAGGTACTATTAGTTATACATTGATTTTGGTGGCTCACTTTCAATTTTCTTTAGCTACCCTGATCCAAGGTGCTTGGCCCTTTTTCTTCATGTGATCTCCACATTCAAGTATAGGTCTCTTTGTGGCAATCCCAAATCTATGAAATCGAGCACTTCTTTCGTTTAATCCATCATCGATGTCGGAGGTATTAAGCACCCTCTAGACACTTGATTCACATAAAAATAAGTATTGATTGGTGAGATGTTATTCTTCTTTGCATTTTACTACAAATAAGGCTTCCCAACACCTCAACTCTCATTCTAGTACTTGTGGCTCTATCTCATCCCAAAGTCAAAGAACCTCTCTCGCTTTCCTTCCATGGAGTAAATCTCAACAGTGGGCTCACATTAGCAGAGTTTTTCCCACTACCAATAGTTCTTTGACCTTGAATGTTGAGGGGGGTTCTACATAGCATCGACTACCTCATAGGATTGTCCACCCACCACCCCTTAGCTCTAAACTCTCCTCGGAGAGCATTATCAAAGTTTGCATCGGTACTCCACTATGTTTGATGACTTTTTTGTTGGATCCTCCAACACATCTCAAAACACAAACACTTGATGACTTTGTTTGCTCACCTATATGGTCTTTTCTTTTCTACCTTGGAGGGTCCATGCCCCCTCCCTTTGTTCTTTCCCCATTGTACTTGCTTGTTGGTATACCTTTTTAGGTTAGACCCCATTTGTGTATTTTTTATGACTAGGGCTATTTTTTGTCCCAATCTTTTGCTATTGTACATGTTGTACATTCCAATCATGTTGATCTTCTTTTGGCCATTTGCAGGCATTAATATTACTTTCTTTCTAGATAGAAAGTTGATATAACAACTTTCTTAACTAATCAACACCAAATCTAAGACCTTGTGTCTTTTGACACCTAGAATAGTTTGGATGGATTACACAGCCTTTAGAAATCTATACAAAATGTTCACATCTAAGGCAAGCTTAGAACTTACACAATAGAAAGAAAAAATCTAGGCCATCTAGATTTCTCGACTATAAACCATAAATATCTACATGATTGTATTAGACTCTTGTGTATCTCTCCTTAGACAACAAAAGGAGACAACAAAAATTTTCACAAACTACATCATACTAGCATTACCCATAGCAGCAAAAATCTTTTGGGTAAAAAAACAGCAAACCAAAAGTATAAGATTTTTAATTCAATCAGGATTAAATAGGGAAAAATCAGACTTAAAAAAATGTATAAAACGGGACAAAAATGTGTTGTTTTGAAATTTAAAGGCATTTCTATAGCATGGAGATATTTTGAGCAATTAAAATTGAGAGTTTAGCCCATGAATTGTATTGTGCATGTTGCACACACGCCCCGTTCAGAACGGGGACCCTCTCTTCCCTGTTTTGCTTACCGGATCCCTTTTTGGCTTCGCCTCGTTTTGTGTGTCCATTTTACGCCGTAAAAGGTCAACATACCCTCCAAAGTCACATTTTAAGTTTGACAAAATTTGGCCCCTTTTGAAAATGTTATACCTTTGGCCTTTTCGGGTTTCCCTTTTTGGTTTTCCGTTCCAGATTGGTTGTTGCAGATAGCCGCAGCCAGACGTCTTCCCGGTCTATCGGGTACAACCTGTCGGGTTTCCCTTCTCGGAATTCTATCTCTGGAATTCCATTTTAAGACGACAATGGCTAGACGTCCTCTCGGCCGCTAGACCCCAATCCTCCCGCCGCCACCCACGAATTTGAACTCACCAAACTATCTGGCCACCGTACAAAACATTAAATTGCTGTATTAATTGCGGTTTTGGCTATTTAAAACAGATTTTCCAACTGTCATTTTCACGCGACCGAAGTGATAGAAAATTTGCAGAAGCTTCCCAACATCCAACATTTTCCGCCCCCGCGCCCGAGCTCTCGTCTTGCCATGTTCCACGCATTCAACAACATCTTTCTTCGGGATTTTGAGGTATGTCCATCGTCTGCGCGCCTCGTCCTCCTTTTCGTGAAATTTCGGGTTAAAACAAAGTAAAAAATGTAAAAATGGGTTAAATTCCGATAGATTAGTACTCCCACTAAAAAACCCACCTTCTAAAATCCGAGAAAACCACATAAAATCATCAAAATTCAACGCCGGAATGTAACCCCGCCGCTACTTTTCTTCGGAACAGTCGCTGGCATCTCCCGGGCCCGAACTTTCCCACGGCTGTCCGCACAAAACAAAAAATTCAAACTTCGAAAATTGGCAGTGGCCAAGCTCGCCCCGAATCTCGACCTCTAGATTTCCCTTCGCGGGTTTCCGTTGTGCACCCGCCATTTTAAAACGGCCTCCCTCGAGCGTCTTTCCGACCCTTGGATCCCAGGATCGCGAAGCCCGTTTCAAACTTGCAAAAAAATCGAAAATCGGCCAAGGAACAAACTGTCCCCGGGATCCGACCCTCGGAGTTTCGTTCCTGGAATTCCCTGTTAACTTCACCGTTGTGAACAGCATGCCTTGAGCGTCCTTCCGAACCTCGGACCCCGGGCGTATAAAGCCCGTTCAAATTTACAAGGAAGAAACCAAAGTCCAAACTCAATCCGGACTCCGAAATTCCGAAATTCCGTCTTCAGGATTCTGTTCTAGTGTCGCCGTTCCGAACAGAGAATTCGAGACCTCCAACCGACTCCCGGACCCCGGTCTACTTTACGCCGAGCATAAAATCCAAGCAGAGAACTGAAGACAGACCTTCTTTCGGACTCCACCTCAGAATTCCGCCTCTGAGATTTCGTTCCTCTCTCGCCATTCCGAACGACTGAACCTGACCGACTTTTCGGCCTCCGGGCCCCGATCCTTTGTTCGTCGCCGGGCTTTCCCAACTCTTGAAATTGTCTCTAGGGATTACCCTCTGGATTGCTACCTACATTTTGTCGTCCCGAACGACTAACCCGTAACTGCTTCCCAATGATGGCAGTCCGAGCTCCAGAATCCGGCGGTTGGAGTTTCGTCTTCCCTGCGCCGTTTCAGGTAGCCTTCCTACAGCTGATACCTGAACGCCTAAATGAGAGCTCAAATGACCTCCAAATCTGAAATGGACTTCGACCCACTTGCTAAAATTAGGTCTTCTTTCACGCCAACCCTCAATTGAGCAAATCCAACATCGGGAAGTGCCTTTGGAAGTCCCATGCCTCATTTGCCCTTCCAAATGGCATTTTGCCAAGGGAATTCCGGCCCTAGGAGCCCGCGTCACTTGTCTTGCTTTCTAATGATGTTTTATCAAATGTTAGATAATTACCAAATATGAATGAAGATTGTGGATCTAACCTCGATGTGCAAGGGATTGTCTGAGGCCGCTTTCCCATAATAATGTTGCTAATTCATGTCTTTTGTGCAGGATTTATGGAAACCGGTGCAGGAACTTCTGGTGCCTCCAAGGAAAAGGGGAAAGGAACAGCCAAAGCACCCCGGGGCAAAGAGGATAAGGATCAGATGAAGTACAAGTTTCAAGGGGTGCCCTTACAATCCCAAATCACTAGTCTTTGGAGAGATGTCACGGATACCAATATCGATTAAGTCGATATTGATGAGTTTACACAAAGAATTAGGGTGAATCCCAAAACAGAAAATGCAAGGTTGATAAGGAACAGCGGACTTGCCAAAGCTGCAAGCTTCCTGCCAGCCTTGGTGGCCCCAGAATTGGTAATGGCATGCATGGAGGCATATCAACCTGAGACCAGAACTATAGTGGACCGAGATGGGAATATCCTTGCAGATATGTCCCCGCCTGGTATAACGGCAGCTTTCCACATTCCTACCTTCAAGAGCATGGAGACCCCAACCATAGAAGAATGCAAGGCACTATGGGAGCAAGATCCTTTGAAATGCAAAAAACTAATCAATCAATACTGGTTGAAGGACAAGCGAGGTTGCGCCGGCAAGCTCCCTCATGAGCTTTTTCGCAGTGATTTTTTCGATTACCACGACCTCATAACCTTGCTAAGCCAAGTAATGGGTCTTCCTGTTGCGGCCTTCTTCCAGGAATGGATGTTGTACTTTGTGGACCAAATTCTCTGCAGTGATGGCATTGCCTTTTATTGGGGTGAGATAATCAGTGATTGCTTCCACGAACAGTTTACGAATGTGAAGAAGACCTCCAAGTTCTTCATGACATCCTACTTGGTGTACTCCCTCACTGATCGGCGACATTATCATGGATTGACTGCAATACCCAGTGATGCATCGGGAGCAGAGCTCAAACCTTATGATAAATACCCTCAACTGCAGTACTGAAACTTCAAAAGGGATTATTGTAGGGTGAATGATGCATTCATCGCCTACATCATTCGGTCTCTAGGAGGCGACTTTCAGAGAAGAGTTTCCCACAGTGTCAGGGCCCTCCTCAAGAATTATGCCTTCTTGTATATACAGTTTCCAAAGTTCACGTACATCCGCGCCCAAGGATTCACAGAAAGACCAAACAAGCTGCCATGGTACCCCAATGACCGGATTATACTGTTGGAGTTGACTTGGCAGCTGCGGCACATTCATAATATCCTGAGCAGCAAGTATCTAGCGGGTACACCTTACTCCATCGGGCTCGACCAAGGAATGTATAAAATTCATACCTCCCAATGTGCAGGGTACTCTGAAAAGGAGTTGGCCGAATACCACTTCCGGCAATATACAGCTCGGCCCCAAATTGACCCATATGGTCATATCAGAAAGGCACTGGGACACGAGTATGCTCACCTCCACAATGTTGAGCATTTTTGGGCTAATTGTAAAGATGATCTTGAAGTGCGGCTGCAACAATATATGCGCATGACTGCCTTCTATGTACGAAGAGTCAACTTGTGCCCAATCCCGGACCAACTCGAAGAAGATGAAAGCACGGTGATCGATCCAGGATATAATGTCGTCGCCAATTTGCCACTACCTATGGTTGATTGGGACAAGCGAGAGGTTGATGACCTCGACATACTCACCAAACCCGTCGAGGTCCGAACGAAGGCATGGATCGACCAACAGGTGGCCCGACTGAAGCAACAAGGAGTTACCTTAACGTTTAAGGGACTAGAAAGTGAACCAAGTGGCTTTGATGGCGGGGTGGCCGCCGCTACAGTTGGGGAAACATCCAAAACCACACCATCAGTCAAAACCAAAAAGAGAAAAGAAGCTAGTGAGCAGTTGCCCAAACCAAAAGTTTATGCTTGAGATGCATCAAAGGGCGAGCCACCAAAGAAACAAAGGAAAACAACTGGAGGCGCAGAGACACCTGTGATTCCCAAAGGTCCGCTCCGTGGGATCAGAGGGGAAGGGTCTGACCCGCTAGGGTCTCCGTCTGCTACAATTGTTGTTGTTGTTGCCACCACCCCGCATACTTCGCTTGCAATTTTCGCTTCCTCCCTGCCTACGGTGGACATCTTTGTCCACCTTGCTTCCGCCTCTCCAATCATGAAGGTCATACCGGTGGATTCGTCCTCCGCCACGACCTCGCCGATCTCTTCTTCCTCTATGTCTCCTTCCCTTCCCTCCGTTTCCGCTACCACGATGCCTACCCTCAGCCTCCCGGAATCCTTCGTAAAATACATGCAAAACGTGCCATCCAAACTTTCAAGGATGCTTACGAGCCCACTAGTACAAGCTGCAATAGCCCAAGCTATGGCCAACACTCCAGCTCTTCCTCCCCCTACCAAACCACCAAGGATGGAGGCAACAATGCAGAGATCCGATGAGCTTGAGAGGCAACAACTAGAGGCTGCAAAGGAGCCCGAGGACGAGGAATTTGAGTACCATGAGCACCCGATGTTCGAACGCCTTGAGATTGATGAGGTAGTTTACGAATCTTCCAGTGAGGGCAGCGAGGAGCTTGACACTGAGTTAGTTCGGGAAACACATGATCCCGAGCTTGAAGCTAAGTGGAGCAAGCAGCTTAAGGAGATTGAGGATAAGGAAGCCGAAGATCGGCTCACGGTGGATGAAGAAGTTACTGCTCTGGAAACTGAAGGCAGCAGGTCTCCAACTGAAAGACATGGCCAAACACTAAAACATGATGAGGAAGCATCCCTCCATGAAGATGAGCAAGAAGATAAGCCCGAGGAACATGAACACAACCAAAATGAAAAAGAAAAGGGTGTTGAAAGGGAGGATCCCTCCAACGAGCAATTGCACACCAAGTCTCCCACTAAGCGTATAACGCTTGAACAGGACTCTGATGAGGAGAAGGAGGATGCAAGAACTGAGAAGGGGGCCCTTGTCGTCAGAGCCACTGAACTCGGGACAGAGGACAGCACGAATCAAGGTGAATCACCCAGGGAAGAGCCCCAAATACCCGGTTGGCTGGAGAAGCAGTTGAAGCAAAGGACTCCCCCCCTAAAAGATCCTAAGGCAAGGCTAGAAGCCATACTGGCCAGAGCCCGGATAAACACCAAGAAAGAGAAAAGGCCGAAGATCAGATCGAAGGTGACCATGGATACCTCTGGATCTAGGGCGGTACAAATAGCGACACTGGTGGTTGGAGAACAGGGAATAACCTATAACATCTCCACCATTGATTTGGGAGTGGCCACAATGGTGCACCTTATCCAACAAGATAAGGTTTCGAAGGAGGAACTCAAAGCGCAAGTGGCCGATCTAACGACCTATATCCAACAATGGTCATCCTCGGATGAGCAGCCTACCACGTCATCAACTCTGCCTCAGCTACTGTCCCAAGAGCAAATCAATAAATTGGAAAAGAGAAGGAATTTGGATAAGACTACGGAAAACTGGTTCCGACAGGTCTTAGACATGGGAAACACAGGCATCAACTTGGTGGTCCGAACCGCAAATAAGTTCTTGGAAGTGCAGAGGACTCTTGAGGGTACGAGGCAAGTTTGCGAGGGGTTCCCAAGGAAGTACAGAGCAGCCTACCCGAAAAATTGAGGCCATACTTGCCTTGCCAAGCGAGGTTGGGGAGAAAGACCTTAACCTCAAGGATGATGACCACTGGTTAGTGGACGTATGGAAGCAATATTTTGACCATCGAAAGGGAAAGTTGGAGCAAATTTGGAACGGATAGTTCTGGATATCGAATGGGCTAAGGAGGCCAGAGAGGATTGCGCTCGGTACCTCAAGCTAATGATGGGGTATGAGCTACCCGTTGTTGAAATTAATCCAGAGAGCATAAAGCCACACTTCTTAAAGAACATGGAAGATGGAATGTTGGCTGAAATCACCACAGATTTCATGAGTTTTGTTGCCTGAGCTTTCGCCCAGTCGGAGCTTTTTAGAAATAATGCTGCCAAATATGATGACGATTGGAAGAAGCTCATAAACAACTCCCAGGAATGGAGCTACCAGATTTTGCGGTCTGACATCATGGAGTTGGACAAGTTCCAGCCACTGATCTTGAGTTTCATGGAGTATGTGGCTTTGAAGAAGCGCAAAGGCAACCCTATCATCGATGAAAAATTCCTAAAAGAGTAGCTGCAACAAAGAGTAAACAACAAAGGACGAAATTGCTACAGTGTTGTCACTAGATGACAAAATAGGGAAAAGACAAGAAATGTTTTATAAATGTAATATATTTGGGGGTAGGTGAAACCCTAGTGTAAAGTGAATCTTGGCCACACAATAGAATCAAATCTTGGCCACTCATTTTTCTTTTTGAAAACTATAAATAGGGCTCTCCTCCTCTCATTTTAAGAGAGTTGAGTTGTTGTAAAAACATGCTGCAAAAATTATAATAGAAAATACAGTCATTTCTTGGTGTATTTTCGGATTTCTCCGCATGTATTATGATTCTTTTCCCCTTAGTTAAAACTTTGCTTCAAATTACTTTGTTGTTCTAGTATTCTTTAGTTAGCTTTAGTGGAGTTAGTATGCTGTCTTTGGTTTTGAAGTTTTTCGCTGTGTGTATGCCTTCCTTATCCATACTTTTGGTCATTTGCTGCTAGTAAATGACTATGCAAAGTTAGCCTGGACTATAATTTCATAGTTGCTCTTTAAACTTTGTCTTTGTTCACATTTACATGGCGAATGAATGATGAATATATGCAGTCCTTAGAAGATAGCATAGATTTCATGACATTGTGAGAATTCAGATTAAGTGAAATCCTATTAAAGGAAACTGTCCACAGCAGGAACCTCCATGATCACTGTTCATCGTTAGTTGCAGATCCAGGAACCTTCCTCTTTCCCTGCCTCTTTTTTTTTTCTTTAAGAAACAACCTATGCTAAGGTTCATTGCACATTGTAAAGCCAAATCTGACGAAACAATGGAGTCCAATGTTGATGTTATAGCAGCTTCGGGCTGCACTTCCTTTGCACAAATACCAAGAAGAAGAACATGAATTAAATAAGTAGCCTTCAACTATTTAATTCATGGCTACACGATTATTAATGACAAAGGGCCGACGCTAACATGATTCGCATTTATTAATTGTTGCTTGGGGCCGACCCTAGTTGTATTT
Organism: Sequoiadendron giganteum; assembly: GCA_007115665.2. Lineage (NCBI taxonomy): Eukaryota > Viridiplantae > Streptophyta > Pinopsida > Cupressales > Cupressaceae > Sequoiadendron > Sequoiadendron giganteum. Next base: position 549,294,127 of record CM021101.1, read on the forward strand.
ATTTTATGTTTTACTTGAAAAGGCCGACCTACCTTGAAGAGACGCATCTCTTGTATATATACAAGGTCACTTTGTCATTGTAAACTAATCCCCATCTCAAGCAAGTTCGCACTATTCTTTATGAGCAGAATTCGCACCTTATAGCAGCAGCTCGGATTCAAGGAGGATTTCATAGTCATTGCATTGTTTGTATTTAGAAGAAGGGCGAATACATTGTATCAAGCATTGGCCATTGTTGGGCCTGAGTTGTAAGCAGATTTCTGCTCTTGTGTTACTTTATATAAGAGAATCATTTGCTGGGTTTTTCTCCCTCAAGAGGAGGGTTTTCCCAGGGTATCTTTGTGTGTTCATTGTCTTATGTGTTGCAATTCTTTTAAGTACTTTATTGATTAATCTGATCTAAGAAACACTAACATGGTCTCTCTGATTTCTGCTCTTGTGTTACTTTATATAAGAGAATCATTTGCTGGGTTTTTCTCCCTCAAGAGGAGGGTTTTCCCAGGGTATCTTTGTGTGTTCATTGTCTTATGTGTTGCAATTCTTTTAAGTACTTTATTGATTAATCTGATCTAAGAAACACTAACATCCAAGACTATTGTTTGAGCCTGCACTTGAGTGCAGTAATTTCATATTCGAAGAACTCCATTCAATGACCCAATTCTCCTACAACTTTAAATCACATAAGACCGCCTTGTGATTCCAACATATCACATCAATCAATTGAAAATATTCCAAGCACTGTCAAGACCTGACATCCGAGAGACCTTGGGATAGTGTTTTGCAATTTGATTGTGGAAGATTGTCTTTCAAGAGAGGTAATGCACCTGCGCATTACCTGTGTCCAAAAGTGCATAAAAACACCATCAACAAATTGTAGAATATATAATTTTTTGTTCTTTATGTTAATGTCAATTCTTGCCACTCCATCTAAGCCTAAGGTATGATCCATCCTCTCGATGGAAAAGTTTTGATACTTGATTTTTTGTACATAATTTAGAAAAGTTAATCCAAACATGCATGTTATATACAATATTGTTATGATACTGACGTATTTGTTGTTTTTCAATCTCTGTTTATGTATACTACTTATGATTCTCCCTAAACATACATTTTAACATTGGACTCTAAATTGTTGTTAAGTGATATTTCTAATGCATTATTCTATTCAGCTTGGTTAAATATATTTTCATTCTAAGTTGTTGGTTGGGGATGGGTTCAAGGTTTGGGTACATCGATACGCCATTAATTTTTTCCCCAGGTACATGTAGGGGTTTGGGTTATATATATAAAAAGGAATAGACTCGTAAATTCATAATTCAATGACTAGTCAAATGAAAATTACAATCAATATTCAATAATCTTCATATTGCTCTTCATCGAGAGCATCAAAGTCAAAATTTGATTCAATTTCATCTGAACCACAATGGGTTACAATGCGACTTCCACTAACCATATCATATGTAGAAGTTGCCTCATCTAAAGAGATTTGTGGCAAGTTGTGCAACGATAATGTCTAAGTCAACACACTCAAGAGTTAGATCCCAATTCCTTATCACCCCCTCATTGTAATCAAGTTTCTTATGGGACAAGAGATCCCAATAACTAGTGGGGGTTTAGGAGTGGATACCCCAATGGAGTTGAAGGTCAGTGCCCCTCATGGGGGTCTAGAGGTAAAGCCCCTAGCAGGTTCGAGTGCCACTTGTTGGTATGGTAATCAGCCAATCATGGTCCATATGGAGGCAATCCAACACTATGAGAGAAACAAATGTAAAGCAAATGATTCTAGATGGCACTTGGTGGGATCATGTGGAATATTTTCGTAGTTTTAATAAGCCTATCATGAGTATGATCTTCTTTTATGTCATGGATAAGCCATGGGAAAGGTTTATGATGGCATCAACTTGATGATTGAGAAGATGAAATATATCATAAATGCAAAAGAGCAAGATCTTGAAGAAACCTTCTTCAAAGAGGTACAATTAATCTATGTTGAGTGGTAGAACAAAATGACCACCCCACTCCATCTTGCCTTCACATTGACTCCCAAATATTACAACGAAGAGATCTTTGCTATGCCAACAAAGATGCCATCATGCCGTGATGCAAAAGTCAATGAAGGATTCAGGAAAGCACTTTCTAAACTCTCCCTTGATCCTGATATAGAAGATGCAATTACAAGTGAGTTTGCAGATTTTGTAGGCTCCAATGGTCAAAGTGTTTCCGCTCTCCATGACAAGTATAGGAAGGATGCTAACTCTCGGTGGTACCTCAATGGCCACATATTGCCACACCTCCAAGTTCTTGGAATCAAAATGTTACAAGTTTATAAAAATTTACCCTCTCTAAATTTGATTTTTTCATTTAATTCAAATATGAAGTTTGATTTATTCATTTATTAATTTAACTCTTCTAATTAGAGCTCCATTTGCTTAAATAGGTTGCTAGTTCTTCTTCAGCTGAACAGAATTGGAGTACATACTCCTTCATCCACTCAATGAAGCACAACCGTTTGGCATCAAGTAAAGTAGAGGAGCTAGTTTATGTGCATTCGAATTTGTGTCTTCTTACTCACAAAAATAATGAATACAAGGAAGGGGCAACAAAGTTGTGTGATGTAGAACCTCAGCAAACTGACATGGATCTTTCTTTTGTTGCACAATCTTCAATTTTCAAGGAGTCAAGCAGCCAACATAATTTTAGTTCAAATGGCAATGGAGTTCCATCTGGTTCTAGTCTATTTGCATTATCTAATGTTAATGTTGATGATGGTTTTGGTCTTGATGGTGGCCCATATGATACTGATTAATGACTACTAATTGTATTATTTTAATATTGAACAATGATTATCTATCATGACATTCAAGTTTGATCCTTTTGAAATTGAACTAATGAATTTAAATTAGTATGTCATATTTCAAGTTTTAAAATTTGTAAATTGTTTTGTTTAACATATGCATGGTATATAGCATTCTAAACTTATTTCTATTTTTAGGCTGCAAATATATCTATATTTATATGTGTGTGTGTGTATGTTTTGTATAGATGCACCCAAAACGTACCCAAACCCTCAAAAAAAAAACTGCCATACTGGCGTATCGTACCCATATACCCATATTCGTACCCATAGCCAATTCAACAACTAGGTCTAGACTAATGTGCTTGTGTCTTGGGGATAAATGGTCGAATTTCTTTTGAAAAAGTCAAAACAAAAACAAGAAAAGATTAATGCTATTGATGTAGGGGGCATTTTGGTTGAAGATGAGATTGAAATAGAAAAGTCTTTCAATTTTTTTATGGTGAGCTCTTCACTATTCATGGTAATGATCATAGTGTTTCTGATGCAAGAGATTAGTTTCTAAAATTGTTTCATGTAAGCTTGAAGCAAAGGAAGTCATTTCCTAGATAGAGAACTTTCCTTGGATGAGATTAAAAATGCTAATTATCCTATGAAGAATGAAAAAGCCCCTTGGTGTGATGGTTTCCCTACTAAGCATTAAATTTTATAAAGATAACATCAACTGAATCAGTAACCTCTTTTTTGAAGTTTACAAGGAGGCAATTGCAGCTGGCACATTAGGAAGTGAAATTAAAGCATAATCAAGTTTTTACCCAAAGAAGGTGATTCCACTCAGATGAAAAATTGGAGGCCTATTATTTTGTGTAATATTTCCTACAAAATGTTAGCTAAGGCCCTAGCTAGAAGAGTTAAAATATTCTATCAAAAATTATGTACCCAATCAAGCGGGGTTTTGTGGAGGGAAGATATATATTGAATAATCTTTTAACTAGCTAGGAAGGTATGAATTGGGCTAAGTTCTTCAATTAAAATGTGTCCATGGCCAAAATTGATTTTTGTAACCTTTTGCAAAATGGTGAGTGTTTTGTTTAGAGATGTGTTTACACAGGTTTCTATAACTTGCCTGGCTTCAACCTTCACAAATGTCTATTAGACAAAGGCTGTCCTCTTGCTTTGTTTCTATTTCTTATTGTTGTTGAGGTTATTCATTACTTATTGACAAATTAATCTTTAGGTCCAATTAAGGGACTAGTCCTTCCCTTTGGAGACTTTATGATTGAGCTTCAATTTTCTAATGTTACTACTATTTTTGCTAGAATGGAAGAAAACAACTTTAACAACCTTAATAGGAGGTTGGATATCTATTGTAATGCTTCAAGATCTAAAATTGATGTGTGTAAGTCTAATGTCCTGAACTAGTTTGATACGTTTCTTAATTGGTTGGTGTGCAAGGGTTGGAAGTGTTTGAGGCCAAATGAAGTGATCAAGTATCTTGGTATTCCCTATTACCTTAATCCATCCCTTAAGGACATGTGAAGATGAATTATCAATAAAGTGATAACAATTTTTCCAAAGGGCAACGGAACTTGTTATATCTTGCTAGGAGGTTCCAAGTTTGTTAAAAGATGTTCTCTTCCTTATTGTTGGTTGGTTTCTTCTTATTTGAGTCAAATTGACAATAAAAAAGGCAATCAAAATTTTCTTTCGTCTAATGGTGAAGGCAATAAAAAACGCATGCTCTTTCTTGAGATGTGTATATAAAGTCTAGAGAAATTGGGGAAATGAGGCTAACAGATTTGTTCAAATAGGATATTCCATATGCAGTTAAGTGAATTGTTAAAGCCTTGCATGGTGATGAGCCTTAGAAGCAACTATTTAGGCATAATTTGATAGCAATGTTCCAAAAAAGAGTCCTAGCTAAAAAGATTTGCATTTGTGAGATATTTTGTTTGACAATTTTAAAACTAACACTTTTGGGTACCTTTTTTTTGTTCTATCTGGAAGGCATAGTTTTTTGTCGAGAATTTTACAAAAAGTGTATGATGTTATTTCAGAAAATAAAGAACAGATATTGGGTTTCAGATCTTCATGGTGGAGTTTAAAATTTAAAACTCTCTTCTTGCTTGTACAAGAGTTTGCTCAGCCAAATCATGGAGTAGTTGAAGATTGAAATCTATTGAGGGTTTTACAGAGAACGGGGGTTTGCTTCAATGAAAGCTTATTCAAGATAATATATGATTCCTAAAGAGCGAAAAATACTTATACTATGATTAGAAATATGAGTTAGATAGCAAGTTTTATCAAATTTCTTGGCATAATCAGTTATGGAAAAAGGTTGATTGGATTGGTGGTAAAACCTACTGCATGTTTCTCCTATATATATTTATGATCCACTGACTTTTTCTACTGACAGGATTTGTAAGTTAAACTTCCTGTGGGGATTGTATAGTCCGAGGAATATATGGTCTAATAGATTGAAAAGAATTTGGTCCAAGTATTTAGAGCTCAAAAAAAATTAGGTGGTTATTGTTTTATCAAAAGTTGCTTGTTGATGTTAATTATTTTTTTCCTTAGTCTAGAGTCCATCTTGTTTGTGATGAAATTGAGTCTTTTATGCATTTATCCTTTGATTGTCTCTTTGCTCAAGCTATGTGGCAGTGTTTACTGGGTGTACTAGCAAGTCTTCTATTGAATGGCTTGATATTTTTTTGGGTAAAATAAGTGTGTTTCCCCTCTTTATAAGTTCATGGATATGTTATGGCTCATCTCTTCTACTAAAATTATGTGGTTTAGTTGGATTGAAACAAATAAATAAATAAGTGTTTCAAGGTATCAGAAAATTGCTCACTGACTTTTTGCAATGAGTCACCATTTACTTTGTTGCAAATAATGTTGTATTACAGGTGCATATGAAGAAGAGGGGTGTTAAGAATTTTATCCATGATTCAGATTCCTGATCCTCCAAGTGTTCAATGGGGTGTTGGTTCTCATAATGATGTTTATGATAAGGATGGTTGGCCACCACAGAGGGATATGGTAGTTGTGTCTAGTAATGATAAAGACAAAGGTCTTATTATTCCTCGTGTTTCTTTTATCATGGATGTTCCTGATATAGAGGCTGATAAAAGTAAAGTTATTGCAAATGTTGATCTTATTTGGCATGCTTGTAATTTTGTTGACAAAAAACTCCTTAGACAAGAATGAAGATAATTTTTCCACTCCTTAACCTGTAGTTCCCATTCAGATATATCCAACGTTCCACGGGGACACATACAGCCCCCCACCCCCCAAAAAAAACCCCACATTTCCTAGATGTCCCCGTCTCAAAGACTTGGGGGGGACATCCCCCCACCAGCCCACCACTAGCATTGTCATCTCCAAGACGCCACTAGGACTTTGAGGACGTCAACGTGTCATTAAGATGTCTAGGGGACTCCTAGTTGTCTCTGAACCATCTTGAAGACGCCTAGGCATTTCCTACGACCAAATGACCAAAAAACAAATCTTTTAAAAAAAATCAAAATTTGTCGTGCCCAAGGCCAAACCTAATGGCCTATGGGCCCTACCTAAACCCCACAAACTCTATAAAGTTGCCTACTATCCTCATTTCAATTCACAAAAAACAATCAACAAGAAGCTAATAGTGCGAGTGTGAGTGAAAGTTGCAAGTGTAAGGTGAAAGGGTGAGAATGAAGAGCAAGAGGGTTGAGGAGGAGCAAGATGAAGAGCAAAAAGTGGAGTGATGTAAAGTTAAGGTTCACTTCAAAATTCAAATGCTTATAACTAGTTTGCCAAAGTTTCATTTGTAATTCTTATACTTATACATCTTTTTATAACTATTTTTACAAGTACTATATGTATTTAGTCTTGTCGCCCCGCCGCCACCCCACCACTGTCCCCTGTCGCCCCCAAACTTAGGCCCTTGGGCCCCTCATCCCCGAACCTATCCCCTGTTCTGGAAAGAACTGGGAAATTCTTAGTTGCATTAACATGAAAAAAGTTACATTATAAATAAGTGACAAGTTACTGTAGATATTAAATATCTACCTACAATCTACCTACAGACTACTGTAGAAACAGTAAGTCTACCTAAACTAAATACATTGACCATTAAATATACATAATTTAATATTCTAACACCCTCCCTTAATGATCAATTTGTCAAAAACACCAAGTTGCCCCCTGAATTTGACAAATTTATCTGGGCTCAGAGACTTGGTGAGAATATCCGCAGTCTAATCCGCGGTTGGAACATACTGCAGCTGAACTGATTCGTCTTCTACAGCTTGCGAATGTAGTGACAATGAAGCTCGACATGCTTGGTACGTTCATGGAAGACTGGATTTTTTGCCAGTTTGAGCACCCTTTGATTGTCACTGTACAAGGGAGAAGGACCTACTAGTGACATGTGCATGTCAGAAAGCATCCTGCAGAGCCAAACTGCCTCACATGTTGCTTTGACGATTCCTCGATATTCTACTTCAGTCGAGGAAAGAGCCACTACTTGTTGCTTCTTGTTGGTCCATGTTACAGCATCTGTACCCAAACTGAATACATATCCAGAAGTAGATTTTTTGTCATCCACTGAACCTGCCCAATCTAAATCTGTATAACCAATCAACTTGGGATCCTTGCATCTGCCATACAGAATGCCATAATCTGAAGTGCCTTTAACATATCATAGCACTCGCTTCGCTGCAAGCCAATGATCAGCTTTCGGAGCTGTCATGAAGCAAGAAATGTAGCTCACTGCAAAACTGATGTCAGGTCTAGTGGCAGTGAGGTAGATAAGACTACCCACTAGTTGCCTGAATGTCGTTTCATCAACCGAAGGTGAATCAGAGTTGGCTGATAACTTCAGCCCCTTCTCCATAGGTGTGGAGGCAGGTTTGCAATCCTACATCCGAAATTTGTCAAGCAAACTTCGAGCGTATTTAGACTGAGAGATAAAGATACCATCAACGGTCTACCAAACTTCAATACCCAAACAATAATGGAGAAACCCCAAATATGTCATGTCAAAAGCGTGACACAAGTCTTGTTTGATTGCTGCAATCAAATGTGTTGAACTGCTAGTAATGATCAAGTCATCAACATAGACAACAAGAAAGAGAATATCATCACCAAAGTGTTTGACATATAGATTAGTGTCAGAAGGGCTGCACTGAAATCAAAGCCGACAAACCTGATGTTTTTTTCCAGCAACCTTGAAACCAGGAGGTTGCGTCATGTAGACTTCTTCCTGCAACTCACCATTGAGAAAGGCACTCTTGACATCCATTTGATGAACTATCCATCCGGATTGGGCTGCAATAGCGAGAAGAAGACGAATTGTGCTCATCTTGGCAGTAGGAGCAAAAGTCTCCTCGTAGTCAATGCCCTCCCACTGTGTGAAACCCCGAGCAACTAACCTTGCCTTGTATTTATCCAAAGTACCATTTGCATGATACTTAACCTTATAAACCCATTTGCAATTGATGGGTTTCTTCCCAAGAGGAAGATCAAAAAGAACCCAAGTGTGATTCTTCAGACGATTGTGGAATTCTGTCTGCATAGCCTTTTCCCTAAGTTACCGGGTTCGCACCTGGAGTCCTCGAACCCGGTTCAAGTTCGAACCCAGTACGGGTTCGCCTGCGGGTGCGTGCCCAGGCCTGCAAGTGTGTGCCCAGGCAAGCGCGAACCCGAGAGAACCCGCAGGCCTAGGCACGCACCCTGTGCGTACCCAGTGTGCACCCAATTGATTGGTGCGTGGACCCGAAGGTACCAGGCACGTACCCGGGCGTACCTCGAAGAACCCACAACACAGAATTAATAAAGTGCGCCCAAACATAAATAAAAAGCATTTTTTTTAATATTATTTTGTTTCCTAACCCTAATCCGGCCCAATATGAGGCCTTTCAACACTAAAACATTTCATTTTTACTTCTCATTTTGCTCTCACCATATTTTCTCTACATCTTGGCATTTTGAAGGGAGGTGATTGTATTCGAAGGAGATCGATTGTGGAGTGCCAAATAGCTTCTACAAAGGAGATTTAAGTGTTTAAGGTATGCATTTAAACCCTATTCTTTGATCTTTTGAACTATTTTTTCAAGTTTCTTAGTTTTTGATGGATTTTTTCAAGTTTGTGAAGAATTTTTTCAAATTTGTTTTTTTTTTTTTTCATTTTTTTTATAGATTGCAACAATGGCCAGTAGTCAAAGTTCAGTGGGTGGGGAGGGAAGTCAAAAGTTCAAAATTGAGAAAGGATCTCCTTTATGGGCACATACCACAAGAATTTCACAAATTCTTGGAGGTGGGGGTTTTGTTTGGAAGTGTAATTTATGCAATGCACAATATAATAGCTCCTATTACCGAGTGAAACTTCATTTTATGGGCCCTAGTGGCAAAGGGATTAATATGTGTGTGGGCCCAAATAAGAAGGGGTTGTCTTATGTACAAATAGCAGAATTTATAAAAGAACAAGAAGATGCTGACAAATCAATTGCAAAAGGAAAAGAAAGTAGTTATTCTTCCGGAAAGAAAAAAACACCAACATTACCCTCTCAGGCAGTTAGGGCCTCTAGACATCCCTTCTTGCCTATGCCCTCTACGGAAGAGGAAGATGAAGATGAACAACAAATCACCACCCGCGAGAGAGGTCCATTGGAGAGGGAATTTAAAATGGAGGCAAGAGATATTGCTGAAGAAAAAATTGCACGTTGGCTCTATGCCAATGGTCTTCCATTCAACTTGGTGAGATCACCATATTGGCGAGACATGGTGTCAGCAATAAATAGTGCACCTCCTAGTTTCACAAGTCCTGGGTTTGAAAAGGTGCGTACCACCTTATTGCAAAGAGAGAAAAAATCTTTAGAGGCCCAACTAAAACCAATTAGAGATTCTTGGATTGAAATAGGTGTATCTATTGTTTCCGATGGATGGAAAGATTGCAAAAACCGTCCATTGATCAATGTTATTGCAGTGTCCCCCAAGGGGGCAATGTTTTTGAGGGCAGTTGATTGTGAAGGGGAAGTGAAAGATGCAGAGTTCATTTCCAAGATTCTCATTGACTCCATAGAGATGGTGGGTGATGAAAATGTTGTCCAAGTAATTACGGACAATGCAAAAGTTTGCAAGGCTGCAGGTGCTTTGGTAGAGGCTAGATATGAGCACATCTTTTGGACACCTTGCACCGTACACTCCCTCAATTTGGTGATGCAAACAATTGGAAACCAAATAGAGTGGGTGAAAGAAATATACCAGGAGAGGAGATCCGAATGTTTGTGACAAACCACCATATGTCACAAGCAATTTTCAAAAAAATTTCAAGATTGGAATTGTTGAAGGTAAATTTAATTTATTTAGTTTCATTTATGTCATGTTTTACATAATTGAATAAAATTTATCTTTTTACTTATTTAGTTATTTACATGTTCTTAGGTTGCTGAGACCCGATTTGCATCTCACACAATTGTTCTGAGACGACTTGTGAAGGTGAAAGAGGCACTGAGTCAAATGGTTATTAGCAACCAATAGGGTATATGGAAGCAATCAAATTCAGAGAGGGCCCAAAAGGTCAAGGCATTGATCTTGGATGACGATTGGTGGGATCGTGTGAATTATGTATTGGAGATGACCGAACCTATCATGTTTATGCTTCGGTTTGCTGATACAGATGAACCATGCTTGGGGGATGTCTATGATAGCATGGACACAATGTTGGAGAAAATAAAAATTGAAATACAAAAGAGAGAGAATGATCCTGAAGACACCCTTTACAAAAGGGTGGAAACAATCGTTCTTCATCGTTGGAACAAGATGACAACACCATTGCACCTCCTTGCATATGCCCTATCTCCAAGGTACTATACTAGAGAAGTACTTTCTATCCCGGGGAGAATACCGCCATATAGAGATCTTGAAGTTGCTAGAGGGTATAAGAGTGCATTTAATAGACTCTTCACTGATTCAGAAGTGGAGACAAGTGTTATGAAAGAATTTGGAATGTTTATCATAGGAAAAAATCTTAGCCCTTTTGTTGTCAAAGACCAATACAAAATGGATGGTATTACATAGTGGTACCTCCATGGTCAAGTTTATATGTACCTCCAACCTCTTGCAATCAAGATCCTCTCACAAGTAAGTTTATTTTTTTTGCCACTTGTATTGTAGAATTTAACACTTAACATTCTTGAATTTATCTTGCATTTTTTATTTTTTATTTTGTTGATTTTCTCTCTAGGTTGCAAGCTCTTCTGCTGCTGAACGGAATTGGAGTACATAGTCCTTTATTCACTCAGTGAAGCGTAACCGATTGGCTCCAAAAAGAGCTGAAGACTTGGTGTATATTCATTCCAATTTGCGTCTTCTGTCACATAAGGAACCTCAATACAAGCAAGGGGCAGCAAAGCTTTGGGATGTAGCACTCGAGTCTGCTGACTTGGATGCAACCATTCAAGATCTTGCTAGAGCCACTATGGATGATGTGGATGATAATGATGATCATGACATGCATGATGCTAGAAGTGGAAGCGGAACCCCTTTGGGTTCAAATGATGATGATCTTGAAGTTGAAGCCACTGAAAATCCAAATCACGATGACTTTTTTGATAATCCCTTTGATGATTGATGAACATTGAAATTGAATCATGTTTCAACTTTCATAAACAACATTTAAAAATTCAGTAATACTGTAATTGTGATGATTTCCATAATTGATATCATTGATATGGCGTATTTGAATATTTTTCAACTATCAATTGACATTTAATATTTATCTTTGCCATTTGGCATTGATCAATGATCAAGTATCATACTATGAAATGATTTAGTTTTACAATTCTGTATATTTCTCCTTTTTTCTGTATATATAATACATATATATATATATATATATATACACACGTACCCATACGTACCCAAACCCCTAAAAAAAATTTTCATGTACCCACGTACCGGGTTCTCGTACCCGAACCGGTAACTTAGCCTTTTCCCACTCTGGAATTCCTTTAGCCTCCAAATATGTCTGAGGCTCATAGATGCTGTGTATGTTGGCCATAAGAGCATAATTGACTGTCTTTTGCTACTTGCTCTTTCTACGAGCTGATCTATCCTCAACGAGTTCATCATTAAGAAGATCTCCGATAGTCTTGAGCCACCACTTAGGCCGATGAGTAGAAGTACCAACATCTGGAGGAGGAGAAACATCTTTTGGAATTGCTGGAACAAAGTCATCTAGATGTGAAGCCTGAGAAAGATCGGGTGGTGCTATATCATGACTGGTAGACTCCTCATCTTCAGAGTCAGAATGCGCTGAAGCCCTCCCATCACGGGAACCAAGAGGAAGGCGAACACCATCATCAAGAACCTGCATAGGCTGATCCTCAGGGCTAGTAGTAGGAACAAATGGACCAGTAGTCTCATCAATCACAACATCACGACTGAATATGAGACGATCTGTCTCCACATCAATCAACCTGTATGCCTTGTGATTGTCGTTGTAACCAGTAAACATAAGCTTTTGGCTCTTGGAGTCCAACTTGACATGCTTGGTGTCTGGGATCCATACATGAGTTGTAGAACCAAAGACTTTCAGATGGCCCACCTTAGGCTTACATCCTGACGAAGCTTCTTTTGGAGTCATCTTCTTAACGGCCTATGTAGGTGACCGATTCAGGAGGTAGACTGCAGTATAAACTACTTCAGCCCAGTATTTCTTGGGTACATTCCTGTACTCTAGCATAGAACGAGCCATTTCAGTAATGGTGCGATTCCTACATTCAACGACACCATTCTGCTGAGGGGTGTATGGTGTGGTGAGTTGTCGTTTGATGCCGTGTTTAGCACAAAAAGTAGAGATGTCAATTGAACAAAACTCCCCCCCATTATCGGACCTTAGAGTAACAATGTGAGAACTTGATTCTTTCTCAACCAAGGCCTTATACTGTTGAAATGTACTGAACACATCTAATTTGTTTTTCAAAAAATACACCCACATTTTCCGACTGAAATCATCAACAAATAGTAAAAAGTACCTCGACCCAATAACAGATGGAGTGTTCATTGGTCCACATACATCAGCGTGAACCAATTGAAGTACCTTGGAGGCTCGCCAAGAATCACCATCCGAGAATGGTGTCTGATGCTACTTTCCAACTTGACAGGCTCCACAAACTCCATGATTTTGAGTTTAGATCTCAGGTAGACCAACAACCAAACCCTCCCGAGACAGTTGAGAGAGATAGTGCACGTTCAAGTGCCCATAACGCTGATGCCAAATTTTGCTGAGGGAAGTACTCCATGCTACCAAAGCGTGCTCTTGAGAATCACCGAAATCAACAAGTCTATACAGACCATGATCCTCAAGTCCCATAGCAATTGTAGTGCATGTCGCCTTATCAACAATGCTGCAAGTGAACAAACTAAAAACGACATCCAACTGGGGAGAATGCTTCATGATCTGGCTGACAGAGAGACGATTATGTTCCATGCCTAGAACATAGTAGACAAGAAAGAGTAAATTTCTTCCTCCAGTGTGAATCTGAACATTGTCCTTACCGGCAACTGTGTACTCTTCGTCGCTTCCAAAGATCACTGAATCAGTGAATGGTTCATATTTGGTGAACCAATCTCGACGATGAGTAAAATGCCGAGAAGCCCCTGAATCAATATACCAGGCAAAAGATTGGACTGGATCTGCAATTCTCTTGGCCATAAAAGCATAGAATGCAAACCCTTTTTGCTCAGTGTGCTCCGCGACATTTGCCTTTTGTTGAGACCCTCCTTGCTTCTTTTGTTCAAAAGCCATCCGAATTCGACAATCAACCTTCATGTGACCATATTTATGGCAATAATTGCACTAAACGTTCTTTTTCTTCTTGCTGTCCTGAGAAGAACCAGAGCCTTTCGACTGAGAAGATGGAGTATTCCCTTTGTTCTTAGCAGAAGATTTGGCAGAGAACGCTTGCTCTGTGGAGGTGGAACTGGTACTGCTTCCAAACCGTTGTCGCTAGCGATCCTGTTGCAAGAGCTTGTTGCAAAGATCTTCAAATTTGAGATCAACATTGGTGGAGGTGATATTCAACATCTCGATGAAGTGCTCATACGAACGCGGAAGACTCTTCAGAGTAATGACGACCATGTCTTCTTCCTCCATTGTTCGACCAATTGCCTCCAACTGATCACGAATGTCCTTGATCTTCGTGAGATGTTCCTGTAAGGACATTTTCTCATCCATCATGATGGAAAAGAGCATGTTCTTAAGAAAGAACGCTTTGCTCTTGTCGGAGGTTTCATGAAGGGCTTTCAAATGATCCCAAAGTTCCGGAGCAATTTTGCCAGACGGTACCTGAGGTACCTGCTCATCTGTGACTAAGAGTTTGATGAGGATGACGGCTTCCCGATTGCGTTCATCCTATTTGTCCTGGTCCTTTCCGACTACAGTGGGACGAGGTGAGTTTCCCAAAATGATCTGATCGAAGCAACGATATTCAAAGATCATAATCATGCGCTGCTTCCAAGTGTTGTAATTCTTCCCATTGAACTTCTGGTTGCTTTCGAGCATAATATTTGTCAGAGATGCCATCACGTACATTGAGGTCGAATTGGTGAAGGCAAAACGAAAAGAGAAAGTGCACAAACTCAAAGCAGAAGCCCTAACACGGATTTCAAGGCACTTTGAAAACACAACCTAGAAGATTTGAAGAATACCCAAAAAAATTTAGCAACACCCAGTTGCACAAATCTTGAGGCACGAACTTCGAGACACCCAGAAAAAACGGAGACCAACCCAATTGAGATCTCGGAAAACCCAAAAGGAATTTGCAATCAGAATAAATTTTCGAGTTGAAAAACTAGGTCAAAACCCTAGTCAAGTTTCAGAAACCCTTGGCCGCCATTAAAAAAACCAGAAAATTTGCAAAAAACAGCTCGACAGTACACGAAATCGTGGCAAAAATAATGCCAAACCCTAGGCGTCCATAACACACTGACAAAGGCGACCAAAATAGGATGAAATCCGCACCAAAATGCTTCTGAAAAACGTGGCCAAATAAAACAGAAAATCGCGTCTGGAAATGGCACAGGGGAGGTTGCTGCGAACCAAAAACCAAGGGCGCGCGCGAGCAGAGAGGCGTCTCACAAAGACGTTAAAAATAAAACACGCGGGCAGGGAAGAAAAAACACGCCCAGGAACAAAGGCACGCATTGGTAGTGAACAAAAAACGACACCTTCACAAACTCACGTGGCCTGCAATTGTCTTTAGGGACGCGCCCAAGAAATTGCAGAAAATTGCGCGCCCAAAAGAAAACGCGGATTTCTGCAAAAAACGACGCCCAGAAAACACAGGCAAACCCTAGCACGAGCAAAAAAAAAACGCGTGACCAAAAGGGTTCTGAAAAACACAAAAATTCTGAGGGTTTTAGACAGAAAAAATTTCGAAAACTTTCACTAAAAAAATAGTATTATAAAACTTTCAAAAAAATTTGCCCTTCGGCTCTGATACCATGTTCTAGAAAGAACTGGGAAATTCTTAGTTGCATTAACATGAAAAAAGTTACATTATAAATAAGTGACAAGTTACTATAGATATTAAATATCTACCTACAATCTACCTACAGACTACTGTAGAAACAGTAAGTCTACCTAAACTAAATACATTGACCATTAAATATACATAATTTAATATTCTAACATCCCCCCGTCAAGAAACTCCGTGGAACTATGGATATATCCAAATGCTTGGTTGTAGGATTGTGTTGACTACAGAGTTCGATATTTGAAAAAATATTAAAGACCTCACAAGTAACATTGATAAGAAAATTGGGGAAAAAATGATAAATGATTGGTTTTGTCATAGCATGGTTTCAAAATGGTTTTGTATATGCTTTCTTTTATATGGACTCTTTTGGCTGGGCTTATTTATAATGTTGATGGGCAGATATTATGTTCTGAGCTTGTTGGGCTGGCTGTTGGGCAGATATTATGCTTTGTAAGTTGATGCTCATATGAGCCATATTTGTAAACGATATCCAATAGTTTAAAAAATTTGAAATGATAGAAATATATGTAATCAACTAACAAAACAAAAATACTTCTTACATGATTTAGAGGATTCCCCAAATGCAGAATCAAACAAGAAATGGAAAAAAAGTTGAGAAGTAGCAAAAACAACCAAATGGGTACTGAAAATACATACATATTAACATGAATAAGTAAGAAAATAGCTAAAGCTAGAGAGCTAGAATCAAGACAAACTAGCAAAAACAACCAAACGGAGACTATAAATTATTGCACATTCACATGCATAAGTAAAAAAAACTGGAGCAGAATGACAATCAAGACAGACTGATGTCTATATCAGAAGAAAAATTGATTAGAGAAGGAAATCATACTTTGTTCCCAAAGGATTGAAGGCAACAGAAAAGGCTGCTGTTATTTCATCCATAGAATCATATGCCCGGTACGTACACCGAATCTGCCAAAAGTTATTATTGAAAGACAACAAATCAATAAGGTCTATCCAGAAAATGCATGATCACAACTGCTTAACATAATTTATATATCATATTCTTTTAAATACTTCCAATAGTTTGACATGACATTTCAAAAAGTATGCAGAGAGACAATCATAAGTGTTGCAGACTATTACTTCTCCAGAAACAGAATCCAAAAGATGTACAGGATGATCACGAGAAGTAGATGCAAAGACACAGCTAGCTTGATCTGCAAAATCCACAAATCCATTACAAAATCAAGCTTCAGAAGTTACCTTTAAAATGCATTTGAAACTAAATAAACCAATAAGTCCTTAAAACATGGAACTTAAAGGATTTCAGATGCACCTGAGGCAAGCATATGAGGATACCAGCAGTAGTCATAGATAGATTCTCCTTCATCAATTGACAGTCTTGAAGTAAAGGAATCTGCAAAAGCAGAAGCTTGATTTAGAATGCGTAAAAGAATAATATTGCAGCAGTTGTCCAATGAAATTCAGCACAAGGAATGTTTGGACAATGACCTAACAGAAGTTTAAATACTCTCCAAATTTCTAAAAAGTAAAATCCATGTAATTGTAACCCCAGCTTTATAGACATTGGACAAGGATATGCAAATCAAATATTAGATGGTTTATCTGCATTAATTGGAAATAGCCCTAAATAATCATACTAAAAATTGAAACAGTAAAACTAATCAAGAACATACAGTTTGACAGAATATTTGACATTTTTCCTTCCATTCAACTATCTCAATAATAAAATGATTTCTATAAATAAACATTTTTCATGAAATTAGGGTCTCTAAGTCTTTGCCTCAGGAGCAAAGATGATTTATATTTGCATTCATCATAATTTGTAATCACTTTATCGATTCTCACAGAATCATGATTTTTTCATGCAAACCCATTCTTGTTAAGAGAATGGTGACCTGTTTGGAAACTGCATCTACCAAGTTTATGAATTAAGATCAAAAACAGCTATGTAATACCTTTAGATATGATCTGTGTAGTAGTTAGCAGCTTTGAACATGTCTATCAGAAGCTTAAAGAAAATCTGACCTTTTGCTTTGAGACTTGATAAAATTTGATTCAAGGCATGGCTTTATCCTCTGTCTGGACTTGCCTTCTAGGAAACAAATCTCAAATGTAAGTATGTGGCAGCATATTAAGTGTGTTAGGATTAATGTTTACTTCTACATTACCAGTTACACAAAGTTCCCAAGACAGGGGGATGTGTTTCTAGAACAGATTTTTTGGAGGACCATTTTTTACGGGAAAGCAGAGATGGCAATTAAGAAATAGAGAAATTTTTAAAATATAGGATGTTTCAAATATTCATATGATAACAGTGGTAAGGCATTCATCATATAAATAATAGAACATTATTACATAACATTAGAGCTGAACTTAGATTTCACATGAGAGTCAACACACAAATTAACCTAAGTTACCAGTTCGCTGTCCCAAGCCCCAGGGTCTCAGTCCAGTCTGACCCGGGTTCAGGGTCTGGATCCGATCCCTTGTGGATTCGGAATAACCTGGGCAAATCCGAGGGGCATTTGGGCGGATTCTGTGGAAAACAGGCAAATTTCACCTTTTCCCAAAAAAAAAAAAAAAATTTACAATATTTTTTACTCTAGAAGTGTCATTCGCCCCCCCCAAACCCTAAAATGATGTGTGCCATGAAGGTTTGTGTGGCTTTTACGGTCTTAATTTGGGTCTTATTGTGAATGCAAAATGATGTATGCCATAAAAGTTTGTGTGGTTTAGGAGGTCTAAATTTGGGCTTGGTGGCAGAGCCCCTCAACCCCATTGGTGGCATTGCCTTCAAACTCCCAATGAATTCATTTGATTTTCCAAGTACTCTCCAAGTCCAAGTTACCAAGTTTTCCTACAAGGATTCATCTATAATATCATCATCCAATTAGACAATCTTCCCTGATGTTACTTGATGCTTACCTACAAGAAGAAATGCAGCAATGTAGTTAATTTTAGTATATAATATATATCATGACATCTGAGTTTTGACTAATTGGCATTCTAATATTTTTTATTTTTATGGTGGTTTTGTTTATTATACAATATATGATGATATGTGTACTATTCTAAACTTATTTATTATTGTAAATATGTATATATTTCTGATTTTTATATGTTTTTGTATGGACGAACCCAAAATGAACCCAACCCCAAGTTTTTTTTTGACCAAACCCAAACCTGAACCAGTAACTTGAAATTAACAAATGTCAAAATTTCATTGCTTTCATTGTCAATATACATATATAAAAATTTACAAAAAATGTCCAAAGGATGTGATCATCTATGTATATGCATATCAAATGTTGTTTTTCCATCCAGCATGGCCCAAAATGATCTTTATTTTTATTTTGGAATTTTTAATTTCCTCTCTTTCTCAATTAGAAAATGTTTTTGCTCCCTCAGAGTATCATCCATCTGAGAATTAGAAATTTTGATGGAAGCAACAATATAGGTGTATAAAAGTAAGACAATCTTTCCATGGCTGTTGTCAAGCCTTTGAAATGCAATTCCAATTTTTCTTGCAGAATAGACCATGTTACACTTTCTGAATTTAGAGTTCATCTCATGTTTTATCACCATACACATTACCAAGGTCAATTAAAAAAAAGACTCCATAATGGTAGATGGTAGTGGGGAAGAATATCTTAAAAATTAATTGGGAAGCCCTTATTGAGAGTCCAATGCTTTTATTTTTTATTTTTCTGAGTGTATTTAAGGACAATGGGCCATCCCCAAGACAGTTGGGGAATGTCATTGATGTCCCCGGCTGTCCCCAAAAAATTGATGTGTTTCAAGAACATTTCTGGAATAGATCTGGTGAAAATGAGGGATAAGGAATAACAAAGGGATGTTTCTGAGGCATCCCCACCTCCCCAGTATGGTTACACCTCCAAAAGGGCAGGTGACACATTCCCATGTATTATAGGTTTACTTGCATGTGTTAGCCATGTCGGTGCACAGCATTTTATTATTCTGATCCTCAAATTACTGTCTAGTGTATAATCATATAGCATATCTCCAGTTGCTCACTTTCACATCTCTTGTTTATTTTATGAAATTTATTGTGCAAATCGTTGTAATTCTTTTTGCTTTCATTTCATATTAAAATGTGTTGTCAAATGTAAAATAGTGTCATGCCCAAGGGTTACCATGTTACATCCCTTAGCATGTGCTAATATAGATTCACCTTTACACTTATGCTCCAATCAAACACAACACAGGGAATGTTTGGACAACGACATAACAAAAATAAGAACTCTTCAAATTTCTAAAAAACAGCAACATAGTATGTACATAATTGGAAGCCTGACTTTATAGACAAGGATAGACAAATCATAAATGGTTTGTCTGTATAATTTGAAAATAGCAAGGTTACCCCAAGTTTCCGGGACGGGGACGGCAGGGGACGGCGGGACGAGTCCCCAAGTTTTCGATTTTTGAGGCCAAAATTAGGGACGGCAAGGGACCGCTATATAAAATATAGGGAAAATTTAAAATATTCATATGAAAACATGGATAAAGCATACATAATATACGTTATAGAACCTTAACATATAGCATTTGTGTTCAATATTCTTTGTCAATACTCAATACACATTGAAAATTCAGAATTAACATACATGAATCATAATACAACCTCCAAGTTATACTTTATAAACTTATATCAAATTACATAAGGTTATTTTCAGCTCACAAATTGTTGCACTCAAGGAGTTTTGGGCATCAAATTGCCTTAATATTCAGCCTATTTCCAATTGTGAAGAACTGTTTAAAAAGGTCAAAATCCTAAGTCTTTGTCTCTAAAACCTGTTAGTGAACAGCAAGCAAATAAATTCAAGTTTACACACTTTTGGAATAACTTTTTGTTATTTTTATATATCTCTAATAGAGCATCAAATATTTATCTTGTGAGTGTTCCAAATATTGTGAAAGATATATGAAAATAATTTAAACGAACAACTCAAAAACCAAAAAACTGACTATTATATATATATATATATAAATTTTATTTTTAAAACATGTTTTGACGTGGGGTACTCCTGGGGGACGGTTGGGGGACGGCTCAAGCGTCCCCTGGCCATTCCCTGGACTGGTCAGCCGTCCCTCTTTTGGTCAACCCCGTCCCCCTATCCCCGGGACGTTTCCTAAGATTTCTACAAAAAGAGGGATGGTCCCCTGCCGTCCCCCAGTACCCGAGAACGGGTATGGGGAATTTTTTGGGGGGGGGCGCGTCCCCGGGTTTCCTTGGAAAATAGCTCTAAATATTCTCACTTTTAATTAAAATTCATACTAAAACTAATTAAGGGACAATTAGAGAGAAAAATAACAAACCTTAATCATTCCTCTCAAATATATCAATACTAAATTGATTTTTATAAATAGGCATTTTTCATGGAAATAGGGATCCTAAGTCTCTGTCGATGTAGCTTCACATAATCACTCTTTGCATTCTCACAAAATCAAGAATTTGCATATAAACCCAATATTGCTAAGAGGATCGCACACGCACATGCACACACACACACACACACACGCACACGCACAGGCACACGCACACGCACACGCACACGCACACTCACACAGACCTACACATGTGCATGCCCTCCCCCCAATACATGCACTTGCATGCACACACATGCCCAGATGCAAATACACGAGCACACAACACATACCCATGCCTGCCCACCCACTTGTGCACACACACACACCTGCCCAATGCACAAGCATTTGAATGCACACATTTCACACACAAGTTAACAGCTTTGAAAATGTCTATCAGCAGCATGTGGAAAATCTAAGCAATTTGTTTGAGACCAGATAAATTTTGGTTTGACACAAGGCTTTAGTTTTGTTGATAAAAAAATTTCTAATTTCTTGGGCTATTCTGCAGTTTTGTAAGTGAGAAATAATTACAATTTCTCCATCCTTGAGAAGTTGCTAGCCTATTAGCAGGTTGACATATTTTCATCAAGCTTGGTATCCAACAATGTAAAGAATCACTACTTAAGTTAATAAATTAGTGCTTCCTCTCAAAGAAGACACTCTATGTTGCAAAGGTAGCCACTGCACATCTCAACTTGGAAATTAAAGTTTTTCATTTGACCAAACTTGTCTTCCAAGGAACAATACTTGAAAGCAAGGATGTGGCTGCATATAAAGAATGTTAGGGTTAATGTTTACTTGCATGTGTAAGACAACTTGGTCCCTGTGGTTTTATTATTCTTATTCTTTTATTTTTGTCCATTGTATTAATCATATAGCATATCTCCATTTGCTGACTTTTGCATCCCTTGTTTATTTTACCAAATTTATCTAACATATTATTGTAACTCTTTGTGCTTTAACTTCATACTAAAATTTATAATTAGATCTCGAATAGTATCAGGCCCAAGGGTTACATCTCTTGGCATGTGCTGATAGGCTCACCTTTGCTCTTATGATTGCCATCTGAAAAGAGCCAAAATCACTAGGACTCGTAACTGTAAACGGAAGTTAGTGAAAGAAGAATTTCTCCATCACCGTGGTTTTTCTCAAGTTGGTAACAAACTGATAGTTTTGAAGAGTAGGCAAGCATTGCCATTGTTATGTTGACAGACAGGTTGAAGGTTGAGGTCAAGGATTTCATAGCTTTGCCATTCTTTGATAAGGGGGCAAAGGCAGTTTATTTCTACAAAAACAGTTTATGGTGGGCAATGTACAGTACTGAATGAGAAATCCAAATGACTCATGAATATAGAGAATCAAGTAGCATAAGTAAAAAATTGAGTTGAGGAAATAAGCTCAATTCATAATATATTACTCAGAATCCAAATCTGCAAAATAGCCAATCTGATGAAATCCATGAGAGAAGAAAACATGATCAATATAAAGGTAGGGAAAAAATGTAATATGCAGCCCTGTTTGCCTTAGTTTTTTCTGTTTTGATGAATGTTTTGTGATATATTTGCAATGTTTGATACAACATATAATGCAACAAAATAGAAGATATTGCAATAATATTTTCAGCTCAAAAACTGAACATTACATAGGGAATACACAGCTGAAAATTCCAGATTTTTATATCAGCTTAGATACTCAGTATTTTCACAAAATATCAACCCAGTTCATAAAATATCCCTTATTATCTAAAACAACAATACCCGAAAAATCTGGGAATTACAAATCATGAACTCACAAGTAAGATATGCCTTGAAACCTTCTCAAAATGGATGTCAGCTGCAAGTAACACCTCCAATGGAGGAAATGATGCCAACAGAGTGCTCTCACGCCTGTCAATATATGTCTTTCAAACTTCATGCTAGAACTTTGAAAACACCCACGATACTCAGCAAATATATATATATTTGTCCAACTACCCAAGCAATGACAATCTTCTTTTAAATCCCATGACCTGAATATACTGTATCAATCAGCAATGCAAACCCTTGAATATGTTGTAAGATGGAGGTCAGCTATAGGAAACCCTACAATCCCAATATTTGCAATATGAAAAATTTCCAAATCCCATATCCAAATCAGCAAGGATTGACTTATACATTAGCAAGTAAATCCTCCCAATTCAATCAATATATCTTCCAATTTCCTATTGATTCTTTCGAACCCTGAATATTAAATCTCTCTTGTAAAACAATGAAACACAAGCACACCCTCTGAATGAAGTTGTCTACAAGCTGGCTTGGGAGATCTTTCACTCCTACACCAAGTTGTTCTTCCTAAGGGATTTCGTCTTCAAAAAGCTAAGTGTTTCCAAACTCTCCAGTCTCCTACAAAAACCCTTATCAAAATAATCTTTTCAACAGTTAATGAATGTGCAAATCAGCTCCAAATGGCTTTTTATAACTCACACGCCCTAATTTGCATTTGAGTTACATTTGATTTAATTTACTTTTTTCCCGCCTTATAACTCCCTTTTTAATTTGCACTTAACTTTATATTATAAGTGTACTTTAAAAATCACTTATATCCCCTTTATATTAAACTCCCCTTTAATATATTTGAATAACGCATAAAGTTAAATTATTTAATTTAACTTTATTATTTGATGTTATTAATATTAAATGCATAGGACCAATATTAACCAATATAACTCCAAGATATAATTACGCCATCACGCCAAATATGGTAACTCTGCCAGCTGACCATTCCATAACTTACTATAAATAGTAAGTATGAGCAACACATCCAAATGACTTACTAAAAATAGTAAATGTGGGCCAAAGTGTCCAAAATGGCCTCTGGAAGGCACACCACAAATAAATT
Source organism: Sequoiadendron giganteum (assembly GCA_007115665.2). NCBI lineage: Eukaryota > Viridiplantae > Streptophyta > Pinopsida > Cupressales > Cupressaceae > Sequoiadendron > Sequoiadendron giganteum. Next base: position 549,317,701 of record CM021101.1, read on the forward strand.
GGGACACTGAGTTGAAGAGTGCTGAAATAAGCTCCATAAGGCATGTTGAAGAGCCATAGATCACCATCAAAGGGCCCCCAAAACACCATGTTAGCCTACAGGGACCAGTTGGTAGACTAAACACTACATTTGTCAACTACCACATTACAAAAAAGAAACCAAAGGGCCTCCTTTGGCCAGTGAAAACAACTCTCCCATACAAGATCGGTCATCAAATGTTCCTTCAAGCTTGAGTTAGCAAGGTCAAAAGGTAAATCCAATTCAAGATCACCCCTCATCTTGTAAGGCCCTTCTGAATACTCTTCTTTTGTGCATGCATACTAGATATTCTACTTTAAAAGGCAGTCAGCTTCTTCCAACTCATTGGTTGAATGAAGCTATGTGGACAAGTTCAGTCTCAGCCAAGTACTCTATACCATATTGCTTTGTAATTAATCTATAATGTGGCTTCTAGAAGGATGCACTCTTTAGGCCTTGGCACAAAGGCTTCGATATTATCCTATAGAGATTTCATATGACAATAGTTTCCATGTAATTCTGCCCCCAAGTTCACTGTCAGCCAGGTATGCTACACCATATTGCTTTGTATTTGATGCATAATGTTGTATCCAAAAGGATACATTCTTGGATACATTCTTTTTTCCTTGCCACAAAGGCTCGGATGTTATCCTTCAGATCTTATGCTAACTGATACAACTCATGGTTTTTGTCATTTGATTCAATATAAGCTCCTCCTTTTTCCAAAATAAGCTTCACAGATTAGTAGTGAATTTATTCTGCCTGCTGAGAATAACCTCAAATGTTCTATTAATCAATCAAAATCTGTCACAACCTTATTATTTTTTCAATAATGCTATTGAAGCCCTCACAAACATCTCCTAAACAAAGGATGTTCACCTCTCATGACAAAAGCATTTGTACAAGCAGCTCACACATGTAAAGAAAAAATCCCACCATAACTCATCAATAATAACGGTCCTACACTAGATTCATTTTTTCAATTTAGCTACCTCTAAAGTTTCAACATGTCACTAAATACCGATACACCCAATGCCCCTTTCACACCATTTAAGCATTTTGACACTCTATACCAAGTGGAAAATCTTTTATTTTTAATGACCTTCAAGTTTTACAATTTTGAATAACTCTATAAGCATGGCTTGTGCTTGGTCATGGTTGGTTATGAACATTTCCATTTCTTTTGCCACATCATATAATCCTTAAAACCATGCTATCATTAATTATTAATTTCCTTTAGAATAAAACTAAGATATCGAATTGGGATTGGCTTCAGGTACATGTATGTGGGTACGATATGCTGATACAGCAAAAATAAATTGTAGGGTTGGGTATATCAGAAAAAAAAACATAGATATATACATATTTGCAGCCTAGAAACGGAAATTAAGTTTAAAATATCATATTAATCTAATCTAAATATCTATTAATAATAATTAACAAAATTATACTAAGTGGCTTTACAATGTTAATTAATAACTATTAATCATCAATACTTAATAAAATTAGAAATATTCACTAAAAATTTTAATTTAAACTTTAAAACCTATAAATGAGATTATATAAATTTTATATAACATAAAATAGAAAGTCAAATTATTCAGCCTCATCGCTAAACTTAATAGCTCAAAGAGGGCAATCTTATAATCGAAATGGCATTGAGCATAGATTTGGCAGCTTTGATGAGGCATTTAGTTTCAAGATGTTGAAGACACACCTTGCAAAGTTAATCTCCACTCTATTCTTCATCTATGCTGGAACACAATCAGTCATGGCATATGGCTCACCTTTCTAAATACTGAGTTTACTTTAAGTTTTTTGTAACAAAGCTTGTTGTTTGTTGATTGCGGTCACTACTCTTATTGTTTGAAATGCACATAAGTTAACATCGGGCCAGCCATAACACTGCTGTGAGTTGCTTTACCCCTAGACCATATAAGCTGAAAACACACAAAATCCTTTCCCTATTCATTCCCATTCTCTATTGTTGTTGTGACTCCAACACATGAAATGAATTTTTCAATTTTCCTTGTTGCTACAAGACTTCACACAATAATGTCATTTACCATTTGGGGACAATCATTTAGGGTTTAAATGGTCAAAAAGAAAAAAAAAATGCCTTAAAATTTTGCCAATAAAAGTTGAACCCTACCCAATCCCACAAGCAATTTGGATCCATACCTGATTCTAGTACATCTCATACCTAGAAACGTTGTTATTTCTAGCCAATTCAGTAACATAGGTATAAACTAAGCACCACATACAACACATTTGAACAAAATCACACAATCAAAACTTGCTATAACAACTATCCATCAATATTATTACAAACAGGAATATTGTCAATGATGTAAATTTGTAATCGCCACCTCTGATTTTTTTTGAAATATATGTGACGTCCCCATCACAAAGATAAGTATAAATTTAATATATTTATATTTTGATAGATATACGCATTCAAATAGAATAAAGAACATTCTCATTTAAATTATATATATAAATGTGACTAACCCAGGTGTTGTTGTGACAGGTTAGAAGGAGAGATCCTAGAAGAAACTAAGATGTTTTCGCTTGAGGACAAGCAAATTTGGGAGGGGAGGACTGTCATGTCCCTGAAATTGTAACGATTTAAAATGAAAATAAAGAAAATAACAAAACACATATTAAGAATATAAAAAAGAAATATTAACAATTCAATATTATTTATCATAAAATAATTATAATTATCAAATCTAAAAATATATAAATATCAACAATTTAATATTATAATAATTATAACCAAGGGTAATATTGTAATTATAATTATCAAAATATAAATATAAATACTAACATCCTAAATATTATTATGGTAAATATTGAAATAAACACGTAGTATGCCAATATTTAAAGTTAGTAAACAGCACTATATAATTAGCATTACCTGCAGCGATCTCTAAAGTAATTACCAACATAACCAAAGGCACGATTAAATTAGGAGGGAGTGGTCTAAAGTGATACGATGATTACCAAGTAACATGTCCCTTGGCAGCGATTCAACAAACATGACTATTCAAAGCCTGCCACCACAAGATATTTAAAGAAGTCCATGAACATGCAAAAAGGGGGGCAGCATAGATGAGGAAAGAAAGGACAGAGAGCAGTCAAATAAAACAGAATTTGTCTTATCCAAAAAGGAGGATACTCAGAAATATTAAGAGCATATTTTCATCGGGTAAAGAGAAAGGCATTCAAAAATAAATAACAGAATTGAATAAAGGGAAAATATTCTCCAAACAACATCTGATCATCGTTGGCTGGGGAAATAGGAGGTTTCTGCAGATCGAAGATATAAGTATTATCATATGTGAATAAAGGTTGGTAATTTACTTATATAATTCAAAGGTAAGAATAGTGTATATCAAATATATAATTAATTTAAATTTCAGTTGATACTTATAAATATATTTAAATATATTACGAGGGATAAATATAATTAAAAATTGAATGACATATTAATAATTGATAATTATATATATATATATATATATATATATATATATATATTTATTACGATTATCCAATAATGATGCTTGCAACAATTATTAAGTCTTATAAGTAATTATGATATTTTAAATAAGTATGGATAATAGATTCTTATCCGCTTGATCAACACTAACGATATCTTCTAAGCGTGAAGACCGGATTGATTGGGAATAAAGAACTTCAATCAAGGTTTCAATCAGGTGAAAAGTATTCTCTAACTCATTCGTCATTTGAAAATTAAGGAATTAGAGCAAATAAAGCGCATCCTCAAAAGGGGGCATTGCAATATAACCCTGTATGCTGATTGTACTTTATGCTGATGTATTCGGTTTGCTTGTTTTCAATGTTTTTCATAGATGCATGTCAAACATAGAGAATATTGCATAAAGCAGGAAAATACTAAGAACATTGCTTTCCATTTTGAAATAACAACATATGATAATTGTCAATGTTATCAGACCAAATCAGACTTAGTACCATATGTTTTTTCAGACCTAGAAATAGCAATTCCAGACCTGGAAATGTTCATAAAGCAGCAGCAACTTGACATCAACTTGCACTACACACCACATATGTGAAATGCCAACGCACCCCTGCATTCCCACGCCATAAACCAGCTACTCAAACACCCAAGAAAGCAGAATTAAGAATCTATACATCAGCAGACCCTTATCTTTGGAACACCAAAAGGCACAGCTCCTAGATAGAACAATCTACACTTATAAAAAATCAGTCCTCCAGCAAATAATTCAAATAAGCACTTCAAATGGGGCACCCAAGATGGGAGGAATCCATTGAGCAAATACCCAGAACGATACTCCAAGTATGCACAAAGCTATGAACAGTTTTCACTTTCAGCCCCTGTCAAAAAGGTAATTTCCAAAATTCTGGAAAAGCAATCAAACCTGTCAAAACAGCCCCAAAATCACCACCAATCACCACCAAAAAGAATCCAAAAAACAAACACACCAAAAACTAGATACCCATATCAGAAAACTTCATAAATCTTCATATTAGAACCCTGAAACAATCAAACTTTTGAAAGCAATGGCGATTCTTGATGTAGAATCACTCCCTCCAGCTAGGGTGGTGTTGTGACCTATTTCACACATTGCCCCATTGCAAATGGGGACCCCCAAGTTTTGATGTCACCCTCTGAATTGCCAGTTTAGAGTCCTAAATTTGAATAAGTTTTGAGAGTCAGTCTAGCCAAGTTGTAAGTTTGAGTCCGTTTGAATGCTTAAACATCATGGAAATGCTCAGAAGACCCAGTAGACGAGGAACGCCATTGCTTTTGGTCAATTCTGACACTTCCTATTTTTTAGGGATTTTGCTTTTTTGCTTTTTGTTTTTTTTATTTTCGGCATTTTTAGGCCATTCTGGAGTTCCTATTTTTTAGGGATGCTTTTTGCTTTTCATATTTTTAGAAAGTTTCTATTTTTGGATTCCATCAGGCAAGAAATCAACACGCCTCCAGATGTCAAAAGAATCAAGGTAAAAATGGCAAAAGTTTTGAAAAATGGCTAAGTCATGAAGATGGCGCCCTCAAGGAAGGAATGGCATGAAGTCTAAGAAGTCCGCCCTACCTTTGGCATGCCAAAGGTAGCCATTGGCAAGCCAAGGCTGAAGTCCGCCCATGGCATGGAGGTCTCCAAGTCCGCCATGGCACAAGGGGAGCCAAGTCCGCCCTTGGCATGAAGAACATGAAGTCCGCCCAAAGGAGAAGAGTGGATGGCGCAAGACAAGGCAAGTCCGCCCATGGCATGGAGAGAGCCAAGTCCGCCCATGGCACAAAATGGTCAAAGACCGCCCAAAAGGGTCAACAGCATGAAGTCTAAGAAGTCCGCCCCAAGAAGTGTGGATAAGGGTAAAAATATGAAGGGGTTCACTCCAAGATGTTTGGAAGGGGGTGAAATTACAAGGGAAATTTGCTAGAAATTGAATTAAATGGCCAATACAAGTGAAGTTTGCCATTGGACAAGGCACGAATAAAATTCGCCATGGCAAGAAAAGTGTGAAGTTCGCCTAAGACAAATGGAGAATAAAATACGCCATTGGCAAGGAATTATAAGAAATTCGTCCAACTTTGAAAGGTAAATTTTTCTAAGGCATGAAAAACGGAGAAATGTCCAGAGGAAGAAGAGGTTTGGCCGGCACGAAAATCACTCCTCAACACAACGGAATGAAATTCTTTGGCATAAAATGAAGAGTGTTTGGCAGAGCAACCATGAAGTCCGCCCCTCTCAGCTTGGAAAAATTCCTAAGGCACTAATAAAAAAATGGCAAAGTGGCAGAGATCTCCAAGTTCGCCCAACCCAGAAGATGAATCGTTTGGCTAAATAAAAATGTCCAGAGGGGTCAGAACTCCGCCTAGAGAGTTGAAATTTGGCAGATGAACTATTGAGCACATTTTGGCTAGGCGGACAATTTGAAAAGAGATATTTTGCCTCGGACGAACAAACTTAGCCATGTATCAAGGTTAAACGGGTTGGAATTTTAAATATTTTAATATTTTAAATTATTTTCCCAACACTTGGGGAATTTTAATAAAAAAACTCGAAGTCTGGAGATTATTTGGAAGATTAAATTATTCTGCCTTAGATGAATTTAACTTTGCCATGATTCGAAGATTTAAAGTACGTTGGAAAATTAATTTTAAACAATTAATTTAATATCTTTTGATATTTTCTCCAACACTTAGGCAATTTTTTTTAAGAAATTCGAAAATCTCAAACAGAGGTGGCACAGAGATGAAAATTAGAAACTTGCCTCGACAACTGAAAGTGAAATTAGAAACTTGCCGATCTGAGAAGAAAAACGTTTCTAAAAATTGGAAGAAAATCAGAGAAAAGAAAGCAATTCCTTGAGGAAAATCGCACTTCTCAGCCATAAAATGAGTTTCAGCAACTCATTTCTTCACAATTTTGACTGAGAAGAAGCTATCTTTCTCGAATCTTCTGGGAATCGTTTGCGAAGGAAAATTTAGTGCAAGTAACGTTGCTGTGAGAATCAAGGAAGAAATTTCTTGTTGACAGGCGTGATTTTTAGAAAGAAATAAGTTATTTCTTTGCTGAAAATCGTACTTCCCAGCTTTGGCGCACTTCCTCTGGCAGATTTTCAGAATTTTTAAATTCATTTGCAGCCAGAACACGATCTTTGAGGTTTGGAAATTAATCGACAATGTGTTTGTACCTCGTTTCTATCTTCTACTTCATTTCCGGCACGAATTTCATTCATAAATAGGCGAATTTGATTACTTTCAGCTTGCTTTTTGACAGAAATTTTAATTTAATAAGCTGAAAGTGCGATTTTGTCCAAACTACACCTGGAGTAATTTGATTTTAAAAGTTCTTATATTAATGTTAAGCATTTTGTACTTGCAGGTTGACAGTCAATCAAGAAGAGACGTCCAGGCAAGCACAAATGAAGTTCGCGAACAAAGGATCGCAGCCAGAGACTAAAATAAAATCAAAATGGAAGAACATCTCGGACACCAATCTTGGTCATATAGACCTCGATGAATTCAAGAGAAGAGTATATGGGCACAATGGGCCTTTACCCACGCCTGCAGCCAGGAGAATGGTAAGAAATGGAATCTTTCAAGCTGCCGGATTTCCGCCTGCGCTTGAATGTGCTGAATTAATGGTGGAGTGTGCGCTTCATTATAATGCTGAGTTGAGACAAATTGTGGCGCCTGACGGGAGAATATTGGCACATCTGGGAGAGTTGGCCATACAAGAGGCCTTTGGCATTCCTTCGTATCCTAAGACCACTTATAAAACTAAGGAAGACGCCCAGAGATTGTATGATGAGCAGCCTGACCTTTGTGCCGCCAACATCAACAAGTCATGGCTGGACAAGCCTAGGCCGTCGGTCAAGAAAATGCCCAAGAAGTTGATGTGTACGGACTTCAAGGAGGACTACAGAGACATCATTATCTTGCTGAACAGAATAGCAGGCAGTCCTTTGGGGGCGCCATTTGAGCCATGGATGTACTATTTTATTGAGGACATCACAGAGGGCGTAAAGATGTTTAACTGGTCACGAATGATTAGCAACAACCTCCACGAGCAGCTTGTCAACTTAGAGAAAACTAAAACGTTTTATATGAGTTCTTATGTCATCTACATGTTGGCTAGGACTTACAAGTATGCAGGCTTGATATGCAAGGGCACGGTCGGCAGTGGATCAAATGAGCTGAAGGCATACGACTGCTATCCACAATTGCAGTTGAAAGAAAAGGCGCACTTCGGCGAGCTCATGACGCCTTCCTTATGTATATCACCAGGATACTCCAGGGAGGGACGCATCAACGGCTGACTCCTGAGGCCAAGAAGCTGATTGGCAAATATGGATCTTGGTTTATCCAGTATCCCCGATATACTTACATCAGAATCCAGGGATTCACTGGGAGCCCATATCGTTTGCCCATTTTCCCAACTAACAAGATGGTCCTGTTGGAAGTACTAAGGCAGCTAGAAGAATTTCAAGGCCTCCAACGGACAAAACAAAAGGCGGCAGTAACCTTTCCCTTCTTTATAGGGAACATGCTAGAGTCTTGTCCATCATCACAGGCAGCAGATAGTGCCAGGCTCGAGATTCAGCATTATCCTTTTGCTACCTATCCATCTAGGAGCCACTTCGACCCGCATCATCACATCAAGACGGTGGATGGAAGGAGGTACAAGCATAGGGTTGAACTGGAAGATTTCTGGGCAAACGCTGCGGACGAGTTTGAGGTTAGGCGAAAGATGTGGTCCAGATTGCCTGTCAGTTTGATCAGAGCAACAGAACTTTGTCGAGTGTCGGATCAGTTGGAGGAAGATGGACAGCAGGTACAGCCGCACCTTGATGAGAGTTTGCCTTTGCCGGTAGTCAGGTGGTCAGAATCCGAGCACGCCGATTTAAATACTTTGATGAGACCAGTCATCAAGTATACACAGTGGTGGGTTGATCAACAGATTTAGGAACTCAGGCGAAAAAGGATAACCTTAACTTATGATATGTTGAGTGAGGCGGAATCCTATTCTTCCAATGCGGACGCATCCCAGGGCGTAGAGATGATAGAGGCCACCACTTCCAAGAAAAGGAAGGAGATAGCTGCAGGCAAGGAGCCAGTCCAGAAGCAGGCTAAGGTAAAGCCTTCACACTCGGCCGCATCTAGGAATATTGAAGAGATGCTGGCTACTGTAGATGCTTCACTGGCTGACATTAGGGATCCTTCCCCGATTCCGGAAAACAATATGGAGCCTCAGCCGGATGAAGATGCGCCACCATCTCCCACGGGCACAGAAATATTGGAGTCCGATGATGAAAATGTGGACACCCAAAATGAGGATTTCCAGGAAGGAATGATTTCAGCCCTTAGGGGAATTCTGGACGTCCCTGACAGAGAAGACAGGCCGGAAGATGAAGGCATAGAGCAACCGACGATCCCGGATTGGCTAAGGGAGAGGCTGAAAGTACAGGCGCCAGTGGAGGAGCCAGAAGAGGATGACACTGCTGACTTCTTGGCCAGACTTACGCAGACTGCAGTTAAGAAGCCAACAAAGAAATTCTCGAGCATACAAAGAGATGGAGCCGGCAACAAGACAGTGCAGATCGCAGTGCCTACAATGGACAGGCCACAGGAGGACATGGCTCCACAAGATTATGCCATCACAACCATTGACTTGGGTCCAACCACGAAGGGCCAAGAAATTGAAGACTTGGACAATTCTATGTCCACTATCAAGTCAAGGTTGGCAAAGGAGGTAGCCAAGAGGAAGGAGTGCCAATTAGAAATTGAGCACCTAAAGGAGTATATCCAACACTTGATCAAGACAACACGGCAGCTCCTCTACTCCCGAACTCTTCACAGGGGGCCGTTAAGGAGATAGAAGAAAACATGGTCACAGTTCGGGAAGCCAGAGAATGGATAGCAGCGAAGGGGACTGAAGCTGAGGCATTCGTAGAGAGGTTGACTCTGGTTTATGGTCAGGCCACTGCCCTACTTTCTAGGCTGGCCGCTTTGGCAGAAGTGTGGGATAACCTTCCGGATGTGCAAGATAGGATAATCCCTTGCCTTAGGATTCTGAAAGGAGTTCCTAAGCAGGAGCTGATAGACGGAGGTGTTATTGCAGCAGGAGCAGCCTATGACTTCCACACCTGGTATTGGGCCTTGACGGCACGAGGCGAAGTCTTGGAGAGGGTGAAGGTTGATAGTATCAGATTGGAAGAACAGGTCAAAGAAGTTCAGGCCAAACTTCTCAACATGATCGCCGATATCTTGGATAAGGAGGCTCTACGAGAGAATGACCTGCAGTTAGAGGTTTTGAAAGGGAAGGTCCAAGAAGGCATCTTTGCCATCACAGGGCCTATTTTGAAGCAGGACTGGGCCAAATTGGCAAACTTCTTAAGCATCCGAGAGTCTTTTGAGAAGACCAAGCCAGAGTGGGAGGATACCTTTGCCAGATGCACCGAGAGTGTGGACGGACTGGAATTTAGGATCAGAATGCTTCCTCAGGTCACCATGGATGAAGTTGTCTTGATCGTGTCCAAATTCATCGAACACACAGCAACGCGGGAGGATCGAGATGTAATTCCTTGAAAATAGCTCCAAGCGCCACATCACCTTGTCAACTCTCTGTATACTGAAGTCATTTTGGGAAACCCTAATTAGGGTTTATTTGTTTTGATCTTGGCCGTTGGCTCATTTTTAATCTGAGCCGTTTATTCAAATTCATGAACTCTATATAAACTTGATTACTCTCATTTACAATTTGTGAAGTGAGTAGTATAATATTGTTGCGACAAGACTATTTCCGTCAATAAAAGCTCTAGTGCATGATTTGCTTAGAATCACTTTTGTTTTCAAATAGTGTGCAAGGTTTAATATTTCTCCTTTAACACTTAGAGTAGAATTAGATTAGTATTTGATTCATATGTTTGTTAAGTGGATGATAGATTTGATAGCAGTGATAGATAAAATTTAGCTCATACTTTTGTCAAATGGATGATTTGCATTGGATATGTAAAGTTAGTCTGAGCCGTTGATTTGTGGATGCTTAACTTCTGTTTGTTTTCAATTTAAACATGAAAATTATTATCACTTCCTTTGAAGATTGCACACACTTTGCATAGTTGTCCAAAGGAGGCGAAACAAATTACAGCAAATAGACTTACTAATTACAGCAATTGCTAAAAATAGTAAATACTTCAAATCACCAAACTGGCACAAAACATTAGAGTTCATCTGACAACTGCCAGACACTGCCCAAACAAGAAACCCTGCACTGCACTGCTGCCAAGACCAGTTACTAAATATAGTGAGTCAAAACCAAACTAGCTTGAATAAGGACACTGAAAATGGGGACATTACAATCCTCCCTTCCTAAAGATTGTTTGTCCTTAAGCAATACCATAGTATCCACCTGATCAACCAACTGAAACCAATTGAACCAAAGTCAATCTCGGCAAATATCCACCATGTTGTCGCTGCACCACTTTTGAAATATACCCCTTAATTTTTTGCCTTTAATTTTCAGTCACAACTGTAAATGTGATCAAATCTGTTCACTAAAGGGATCCTAATACAATACTAGATTGAATTGAAGTCAAGAAAATTGTATGAGAAACTTCCTAAGACAAATAATATTTATTCTCTATGTTCAGATTTTCGATTCTTCAGATTTTCGATTTCCAAATATGAATAAATTATTGAATGTGCTGATTGCAGAACATTGTCCAATTTCTATGTTTGCATATCAAATGAGGTATTGCCATATATAGGTGAGGAGTCTGCCCCCTAAGAGGCGCGCCTCATGAGAGGACGTGTCTCCACGAGTGGAGGCACATCCACTCATGGGACACGTCCCTTAGGATGCGGGTTTAACAATTTGATTACCATTTGTTGTGTATACTCTTCACACGTATACATCCTTCTATATGATGGCGGATGACATAAGAGAATTCCGATTTCACATGAATGCAGAATATAATATCACGGGAATGATCGAATTTATATGAATGCTCATAATTTCGATTTTAAATGTTTCCTTTAGAAATATCATATCATGAATGATAATTTCGATCACTTATGAATGACAATGATACTTGCATCACTGTCATTCATATCTGACCAAAGCTATCACCCATTAACACTCCCTCTTAGTTAGGGAAGATATTTCAAATCAAATAAGTCAAGATATCACCTTCACACGTGATATGATATGTTTCTTCAAAGTTGTCAAGTCACATGACATTCTTCATAACACATCTTCATCATTTCAACAATCCCTCTTTAACTAGGAAGAATAACTTCCAAAAGTGATATCACCTAACTCGTGATATCAGAAGATATGATATGCTTCTAAAAGTGTCAAGTCACATGACATTCTCCATACACATCTTCATTATGGTATGTGCACTGACATCAAGTCACATGATGTCTACCATAATTCACAGCATATCCACGGATATAATCATCCACCATGATTATCTCTTATGGATCACAATGACCTTCAGATATCAAGTCTCATGATATCCATCAAGATGTCTAAGAGATACTATCATGACATGTCCACAGATATCAAGTCATATGATATCTATCATGATAGTTCATCATTGTAGAGTCGTCACTTTACAATGTCAAATACAAGTGTTCATTATCAGAAAGATCGTCACCTTTCGATAATGCACACAGGGGGAGTAGGCCCATAAAGTCATGGAGTCACACACATGACAAAAGAGTTTACACATTAAACATCTTTATATATTAGTACAATTTATAAACAATTTGTATTTCAAACATAAATAACAAATTACATTTCAACCATACCAAGTTTCTTCCTGAAGTGCTCTACCTTGATCCGGGAGAGAGGCTTGGTGAGAATGTCTGCAGTTTGATCATTTGTACTAATATACTCCAACTGAATCACTTTCCTTTCCACCATATCTCTCACATAATGATAGGGGATCTCAATGTGTTTAGATCTGTCATGAAAGACAGGATTCACAGAGAGCTTTATACAACTCTGATTATCACAATGAATAATCATAGGATTCAAGGGCTCACCAAAGAGTCCCACAATCAATTTACGAAGCCACACTGCTTCTCTTGCTCCCATTGAGGCTGCAATATATTCAGCTTCTGTTGAGCTCTGTGCAACTGATGATTGTTTTCTACAAATCCAAGAGATCATAGCCGATCCCAAACTAAAACAACATCCTGATGTGCTTTTTCGATCAGTTACACTTCCAGCCCAATCTGAATCAGAGTACCCATGTAGATCTAGTGGATCATTCTTGTAATGAAGACCATATCCAATGGTGCCTTGAAGATATCTAAAAATATGTTTTACAGCCATCAAGTGAATTTCCTTGGTTTCACACATGAACTGTCTGAGGGCATTTACAGCATAGCAAATATCAGGTCTGGTGTTAACCAGATACATCAAGGATCCAATCATCTGTCTGTAAAGGGTCGGATCTGCACATTTGGATTCTGCTGCTGCTTCTTTCAATTTGTGAAGGTTGGTTTCCATGGGTGTGGACATCGGTCTACAGTCCAACATTCCAAATCTTTTCAGAATGTCAATAGTATACTTCCCTTGATTTACTATAATACCTTCTGATTTCTGCCATACTTCCGAACCGAGGAAGTAGTGAAGAATACCCAAGTCTTTCATGTCAAATTCAGAGATTAGATCTTGTTTCCCCTGAGCAATGAGGTGATTTTCTCCTGTTATTAGCAGGTCATCAACATATAAAATAATTATAAGCATATCACCTTTGATTACCTTGAAGTATAGATTGGAGTCAGCATCATTCTTGGAAAATCCTAATCCCAAGAGATAGCTGTCAATTCTTTCATACGAGACCCTGGGAGCCTGTTTAAGTCCATAGAGAGCTTTCTTGAGCCTGCACACATGTGAGTTGGATTTATGTATCACAAAAACTTCAGGCTGTTCCACATAGACTTCCTCTTCAATGGTTCCATTTAGGAAGGCAGTTTTCACATCCATTTGATGGATTTTCCATCCTTTAGCTGCTGCAATGGCTAATACTGCTCTTACTGATGTATAACGAGCAACAGGTGCAAATGTTTCTTCGTAATCAATGCCTTCCTTTTGAGAAAAACCCCTAGCCACGAAACGTGCTTTATGTTTTTCTATACTGCCATCAGCAGCATGCTTGATTTTGAAGAGTCATTTAGAAGAAACAACAAATTTCTCTTTTGGTCTAGGCACTATGTCCCATACATCATTCTTTAGTATGGACTGGTACTCCTCTGTCATTGCATCCTTCCAAGCTTGATGTCGGAAGGCTGGCAGGTTCGGAATTTATGATGTTGTTCATTAGGGCAACATAGCTAGAGAAACGTTTAGGTCTTTTACTCTCCCTGAATGTTCCTTTAGGTGTCGCATGATCCTCTGCTTCTTTGATCATCTTCCTTGCCCAAAGTGATCTCTTTCTACCAATGTCATTTGTGTCCTCATTTGAAGTGGTAGGAGATTCAAGTGGCATTTCCTCAGGATGCTCCCTCTGAATCTCAGGAGCAGGTTCCATTTCAGGTATCCTAGGGAAATAGGTTTTTGTCTCACTCGTACTTCATGTCCTTTTGAATGGTTTTAATGTTTAGGTCAAACAACTTGTGAACTCCCTCTTAATTCCAGCACTCATGCAGAGTTCCTTAAGATGTAGGTTTCTATTATACGCTTTTAAGGTTTTATTTTCTTTTCTAAGACACAACTTTTACAAGTTCCTCCATGGGATGGTTTTTAGACTTAGGTGCATAAAAGGTACCCTAATCTTACACCAATAGTTTTTCTTAATAGTTGAGCTTTAGATCATGCTAGAATTTTCCCATCCATAAGGGTAACTCTAAGTCCATTTGTCCTTTTAGAACACAAGGTCTTCAGATTCCTAATCTGAATTTGTCTTTCCTACTTTGGCAAAGGATGCTTGTTGTTTAGATCTGTCAGGGCACTTCATTGCATAGTGACCATATTGATCACATCTAAAGCATTGTACTTGAGAGATGTCTTTCCTTTTAAAAGATTCCTTTCCATTGGAATTTCTCTTTCTTTTAAAATATCCTTTCTTGTAGGAGTTTTTCTTGTTCTTTTTATTAGACGTTGTGTTGAGTACATGAATGTCTTCATCTATGTTCTTCTGTTTATTTTCCTTAGTGGAGAGTCTTGTTTCTTCTTGAAGGCAGTCAATTCTTAGCCTATCAAATTTAGGGAGTTTAGATCTCGCACTTACTCCTTGAACAAATGACTCCCATGAGTTTGGTAGGCTTCCTAGTGCAATTAGGGTTAACTCTTTGTTGTCAATCTGATATCCAATTGTGGATAATTGATCCCTAAGTTCAATATTCCTCATGAAGTATGCATTAATGGACTCCCCTTTGTTCATTTGGGCATTGTTGATTTGTCGTTTTAATGCTAAAGTCCTACAGGTGTTGTTGATCTCATAAGTACTCTCAAGAGATTTGTACATATGTATGCAGTTTCATGTTTTGCTAAGATAGGCACTATATGATCCCTCACTGCATCTACAAGGATTTTCATGGCCCTTTCATTGTTTTCAATCCATTGACTTTTCTCAGGTTCAGACTCAGGTTCCCTTTTATTTTCTCTCACAAGTGAGTCTAGTTTATTCTCTTTTAGGATCATCATGATTCTAAATTTCCATGATGTAAAGTTATCTGCTCTTGCAAGACGATCTTCAAATTTGATCATAGTTGACATTATAAAGAATGTGAATTCGATTTAGAAAACACGAATTTCTTTTGAGCAATCTGATTTTAGATTTGATTTGGATTCGCACAACGTGGCTCTAATACCATGTAAATGTAATCAAATCTGTTCACTAAAGGGATCCTAATACAATACTAGATTGAATTGAAGTCAAGAAAACTGTATGAGAAACTTCCTAAGACAAATAATATTTATTCTCTATGTTCAGATTTTCTATTCTTCAAATTTTCGATTTCCAGATATGAATTAATTATTGAATGTGCTAATTGCAAAACATTGTCCAATTTCTATGTTTGCATATCAAATGAGGTATCGCCATAAATAGGTGAGGAGTCCGCCCCCTAAGAGGCACGCCTCATGAGAGGACGTGTCTCCACGAGTGGAGGCACGTCCACTCGTGGAGGCACGTCCACTCATGGGACACGTCCCTTAGGATGCGGGTTTAACAACTTGATTACCATTTGTTGTGTATACTCTTCACACGTATACATCCTTCTATATGATGGCAGATGACATAAGAGAATTCCGATTTCACATGAATGCAGAATATAATATCACGGGAATGATCGAATTTAGATGAATGCTCATAATTTCGATTTTAAATGTTCCCTTTAGAAATACCATATCATGAATGATAATTTCGATCACTTATGAATGACAATGATACTTGCATCACTGTCATTCATATCTAACCAAAGCTATCACCCATTAACAACAACAAAGCAAATCATGCACCTGTTAAGAATTAGCTCTAAAACCAAACACAACTGAAATAACTCTAATCAAGAATGCGCCCTAAAACCATTTAAGGAGGAGGGGCGGGCATATGGTCAGAGGATCCCTAGGATCTAATAACTTGAATTACAATTGGAAATGAAGAGCTAAACTCGACACCAAGAATGTGCACGCAAGATCCTTTTGCAAGGCGAGGTGCTAACATATGGTGGAGTGCTAGATTAACTGAAAGTGAACTTCTTTTGCAAATGCAAGCATCCACAAGCGGTGGGAATACTCCACTTATTTCGTGGGTGTGATTATTACAAACATTTATAGGCGGCAAGCCAGCCAATTAACCTCACTTCCACTTAAACTATGGGGGGTATACAATCCACACAACCACTTTATTACGTGAGGGGAATTACAAACAAATAAATTGCAGCAACAAACAAATTGTTGTTAGTACTACTAAACAGCTTACAAATAATTAAATAACAGCTGCAATATGACAACCAAGAATTCCCAAAATTTCCAACAGTTAGAGTAGCACTTCCTCAACATTTACAATGCCAAAAATGATATAGAAAGAACTTAGAACAGCATTATAACCAATTCGAACTAATCTGATCAGAAACAGTAAATACAGAAAATCAGATCAACAGGGATAGAATTCACCAAATTGGACGTATCTTTCCCGAAACAACTCGGAAAGCTCCCAAACCACAGCCCAACAACAGCTAGGAGATGTGCGCCCAAACTTCAAGGAGGAAACGAGACAAATACAGTATCAACAGGAGGCACGTTTCCCAATGCAGCCAAGTGAGATGGTACGGCCTTCCAAGAGGGTCGACCTTCTCTCAAAAATTCCACACTCAACCAAAAATCACAAAACTTTCCAGAAAGGGGTGCCCTTCACAGTAGGACAGCATGGACAATCACCTTGAATGAGACAAAAATCTGACTTGAAGCTATGAACAGGAAACAACTTCAGTCAGGCCAAATCAGCAACTTGTAAAAACAGGTTTTACATCAGCAACCTGTTCAATTCCAACAATTGAAGCTCCATCTGTATTTCAAAGTGAAATACAGCCATGATGATCCACCTAGGAAGCCATAGTTGCAGGCCCGAAGGATGGAGTGAATTCGTTAAGCTTCCCCTTAGCCAAGTTCTGGTTTCAAACCAACAGCATAACACTACTTTCCAATTTTCAAAGATAACTTCCAATAAATAAACTGTTCAATTCCTCCAAGGGACGCCATTCCTCAATAGTCACTTTATTTTTGATTTTAAATAACTATTAATCCTCACCTTTTTGGCATCCAACTTTAAGTTGCACAATAACATTTAAATGCATATGAAAATCGACCCCCTTATGTCCCCTTCATTAAGACAACTTAAAGACATCAAGCCTAGGCATGGGGTACAACTTCAAGATATGAAAATTGACTAAGTCTGGGACATAGTCCAAGGAGGAATAGAAGCCAAGATCAAAACCAACACTCCAACTGATTTTGCCAGAAATAGAATGATGACCTGAGCAGGACTACTAATGGTGCCACTGCCATAATTAGACTTACTAAAAATAGCCAATGTCAAAAATAGTAAGTTAACTTCAAAACCCTTCAAAAAGCCAGTTGAACAGCCACAATGCCCAAAATGTGAACTGCAGATGATTGAACTGCTACTAGAAAGATACTACTATAAATAGACTTACTAAAAATAGCAATTGCTATAAATAGTAAATTTGCAAACCTTCATCAAAACAGTAATCATGACTTACTATAAATAGTAAGTGTTTCCAAAAGCCTTCTGAACACAAACCGGGAAACCAACGTGACTTACTATAAATAGTAAATGCCTGGAAAAGTTATCAGATGGAGATGCATGTTACACCATTCTGAAGCTCTCTGAAAACCCAGAAAACTCCCAGAAACACACTTCCAAACTCCTGCATGCAAGCCTTCAAAAATGCATTTGAAACCTCCTATAAAATAGGAAACCCTAATTTTCCATTATGCTTAGCCTACGAGTTTCCGGAAATAGGCTCAAACCACAAGAAGAGCGTAGGGCTGAATTGGGAACATTACAACTTTGATCATAACCGACAATCCATCATGCTCATACTGCACTTCCCTGTAAGGGTTGAAACCTGTACCATGAAACATCTCCCATTGAAGCATCCCAATAAGGTCCATAACTACAATCCCTGTACCTAACATGATCCTGAGCAACTGGAAGAAATATCTGTTCAACCCAAAACCATATTCCTCAATATACCTCCTCAATGTGTCATGCCAAGTCATAACTATAGATGCGAACTCCTCCAATCTTCTTGCAAAAAAGAAAGCAATCATTTGCAAGAGTTCAACAAACTCACCAACATAGCACCATATAAATCTAACATATCTCCTTTGTACTAATTTGATACAAACATGAAATCCTGCAAAAACACTTACCATTCCAACTCCAAAGGTCACTGATTGATGAACCAAAGCATGCCAAAGTTCATTGTCTTGAACCCACACCGAGAATAAACTATCAAAGTTTACATTACAAACCTTCATAAGATGAATTCCCTGAGTTGGGAAGGTCTGAAGTAAACAATAATATATCCTATTTAAAACTGAAATCAGTGGAGTACAATCTAATTTTAGTGCTCTACACAAAGAACAACAGCAGCACCAATGAATTTCCCAAGTACAAGCATGTGTGAAAAACATTGTGTTGCACCAAAATAACTCAGAAGTGGTTCGCACACATCTCCAATCAAACTCCAATTGAAATCTATTACTTTCTTTACAAAGAAGAAAGCACCAACTCCCCTAAATGAGAGCAAACCAAAAGGTGAAGTGACTGACCTACAACCCAAAAACAAGCTCAACATTGAAATTCCAATCTATTCTTTACCAAGTAACACTCCCAAGAGTAACCATTCGTTCATTACTCCAATCCTTATTTAAAATCTCTCTCCAATCCATTTGTGGATAAGCAAATAGAATCACCAAGTGGCTGGTAAAGAAAGAAACAACATCATTAATTCTGAAATTTCATCTTTATAACTCCAAATGTCCTCCCTTCCATTCCTAATTAATTCCATCAATCGTTGTTGAGGATCCCAAGCATTGGTACCCAACCAAGAATGATCTCCAACATGCCTAGAAAGGTGCACAACATAACTCCAAGTGCCATCCAAATCAACATGCACATCATGGAAATTTGTGACTTCTTTAGTAATCCCTTGTAGCCCATCCATGAAAGCACCAACAACTGAAATGCGAGGAGCAATTGTTGTCATCAAAACCATCCCCAAAGAAAGATTAGTATAATATATAACATCACTCAATCCAAAGGATGGATTGTCAAACATGTAGATGTCATGTTTAAATCATTCTTTCTCCAAAACTACGTAAGTAAAAAGCTTTAAACTACCTTTCATTGTTGTTGTTCTAAAATTTTGAGCAAGCTCTAGAACATTGTTTGGAAACTTTTCAAAATCTGAAATGTTAAAGTCTTCATAAATAAATAAATCCCATGACGATACTGCATCTCCTAATGTCATAATACTCCCTACGCAATCTTCATTTGCCTCCTCCTTTGCACATTTCATATCCAATAAATCAAAACCACGTTGAAAACCACACTCCAACCCAAATTCTAAATCTTCGCTCGGATCCCATACCTTGCTATTTTCACCAAATGCAATGCTACAACCAAGAGTTGTCCCGTCACCCAACCCAAAAAGTGGATTGTCATACGCCATATCAACACACATCTCAAACAATGGGTTATCAGCAATCACCACAAATTGATTCTTCCAATCATGTTCATGCAAAGAAAGTGAACTGTTGCTATGATAAATACTATAATCAGAACCTTCATACCTGTCACTAATGACCCCAAGGCTGTCCCAAATTACTTGAGCCTTTCCATTATCATTTTCAATAGTAAACTGTGGATCCAAATCATCAAAGTCACTAAACTTCTTCTCAAAGTTTGCTTCATGTGTTGATGAATCAGATTTGTATTCAAGAAATGAATCAACACCATCAATGCAATCTTCCATGCATACATTGTACTCTAAAATCAGAACATCACCACAATCAAAAGGAAATTTATTCCATGTAGGTTCTTCATCATACTTTGGTTTCAACACACCTGGATCCCATGTGTTAAAATGTTGATTGCTTTGTTTAGAGAATGTGTTCACTATGCTCCTCTTGTGATGTTGTCTCTCTAAAGAAATCACTTTCCAACTCACCAATACTGATGTCAACATAAGAATCTCTCTCCATAGCCTTAGTTTGGAAATCCAAACCAAAACCACCTAAGCCTTCATATCTATGATCATCATTGTTTGTTGTTTGGAAAGCTTCATCTATTTCAGCTGCTTTGAAAACTTCATCCCTTATGCCCTCACTCAACCCATCATTTGAAGGGATATGACTGATCTCAACCCTGTCAAACTTGGTACTAGTGTCAACAACTGCATTGGAAAGTTCAAGAGATGCATTCAAGGCTGCTGATATGTCCTTTTTCCTCATGCACTATCTCATCAATGGTAGCCACATGCATGCCTAAAAGGTCATCTTGGGTTCCTGTCATACATTCTCCGTGTGATAGCTTTGATGTATTGCACACATCAAAACATGAATAGATGCATGCACCATCATAGAATCATCTTGAGGCTCTGTACCGTAACCCTCAATATCCAAGAAGGGCTTCAACCTCCCCTCACATTGTTTGAACACTTTGTTGACCAACTCATAAGCAATTGTAGAGACATTCTGTTATTTCCTCAAAATAGGTATCAACATAGATACAAGGAGGTGGGGAATAGTATCATAATCATCAATGATAAGGGCCATAATGGTTTGCATGTAAGAAAACACAGCTTCTCCATGATCCTTACTAATAAATGCTATGAAATGATGAAACATCTGGAGAATATGATCTTCACATTCTAAATCAATCAAAAAGTAACAAGTTCTAACTCTCGCCAATACTTCTAACATCTTAACCCTCCTACCAAAGGAAGGGTCTTGGTCATCAAGTAACCCACAAAAACACTCAACAATCAGCTGTAGAACCTCCTTCATTATGCCATCTTCATAGGGAACCTTAGGAGTTGTAATCCTTGTGAGCTCACTAAGACAACAGATGACTAGTAGTCTCACATTTTTATCCTGATGTCTCATAAGCATTGGCTTAACCAAAGAATGCACCGATGGAGTCATAGCTAGATGCAACAACTGAGAAGGTAATTGATTAACCATGTATAAACACCTATCTACTTCCTCCAAAGTGCTAAGAAGAACCCCTTTTGACTGAGGTAGGCGTTCAAGTTTCTTATATGCATTAAAAAGTATTTCACCCAGCTCTTTTTCACTCAATGATGCCATGATTTGCAACTGAAACTCAACCTCTAAACTACCCAACAGGTTGGCAAAATACTTTGTGCTCTGATACCACTATAATGGTCAACCTTGATTTTTTTTGAAATATAACCCTGTATGCTGATTCTGTTTTTTGCTGATGTATTTGGTTTGCTTGTTTTCAATGTTTTTCATAGATGCATGTCAAACATAGAGAATAGTGCATAAAGAAGCAAAATACTAAGAACATCGCTTTCCATTTTGAAATAACAACATATGGTAAGTGCCACTGTTATCAGACCAAACCAGACTTAGTACAATATATTTTTGCAGACCTAGAAATAGCAGTTTCAGACCTGGAAATGTTCATACAGCAGCAGCAACTTGACATCAACTTGCACTACACGGCACATATGTGAAATGCCAAAGCACCCCTAGATTCCCACGCCATAAACCAGCTACTCAAACACCTAGAAAAGCAGAATTAAGGGTCTATACATCAGCAGACCCTTTCTCTGGAACACCAAAAGGCACGACTCCTAGCTAGGGGAATCTGCCCTTAAAAAAAATCAGTCCTCCAGAAAATAATTCAAATAAGCACTTGAAATGGAGTGCCAAGATGAGAGGAATCCATTGAGCAAATACCCAGAACGATACTCCAAGTGTGCACAAAGCTATTTACAGTTTTCACTTTCAAGCCCTATCAAAAAGGTAATTTCCAAAATTCTAGAAAAGCAATCAGACCTCTGAAAACAGCCCCAAAATCACCACCAAAACGAAGCCAAGAATCAAACACACCAAAAACTAGATACCCATATCAGAAAACTTCATAAATCTTCATATCAATACCCTAGAATGATCAAACTATTGAAAGCAATGGTGATTCCTGATGTAGAATCAATCCCTCCAGCTAGGGTGGGTCTCTCACCACCGAAACCAGCACTATGAGAAGAGGGTTTTCGTCCTCAACCAGCAGTTTTTGAATCCTAGAGAAATTCTAGCAAAGTCTCCTTAAGTTGCCAAAATACCCATATGCAAATGAGAGTTCAAACTCATATTTATAAAGTGAGGGAAGAATTAGGACAACTTGCATTTGAATTTGAATATATTTCCCTCTCATTTCACTTTATGAAATGACATGAAATTACCCCAAGAGGGGCATCCAACTTTTTTGCCTCCAAAATTCCACTTTTGATTTTTAATTTAAAATTGATATTAAGCCCAAACTAGACGTCCTACCTTATGAGGCATAACATAAACCTGTAAAAATGATAAATAAAACTATTTTTTAGGCATCCACTTGAAACACACGGCCCCTTTTTAAAACAACGTTGTGCAACTAGGCCAAGGGATCCTTTTTATTTTATTTTATTCAAAACACCTCCTTTGGGCGTCTGTGCTCATAAGGAAACTATTTTGCTTTATGCAACCTTTTAAAACAACGTTATCACATTAGGCACCAAGGTACTTTTCGATGACCAACTACACCCTCCCTTAAGTTACAAAATTATTTTATAAAAATAACTTAAGTGATTGATAAAAAAACAAATATCAAATAATTCAACCTTAAGCTCTCCAACACCACCATAGAAATAACACTACTGAGAACACTATGGGTCTAAAACCAATTACCGAAAATTGACTTACTATTTATAGTAACTACTAAAAATAGTAAATACTCCAAATCACCAAACTGGCACAAAACATTAGAGTTTGCTTGACAACAGCCACACACTGCCCAAACAAGAAACCCTACACTGCACTGCTGCCAAGAACAGTTACTAAATATAGAACTTACTAAAAATAGTAAGCGAGTCAAAACCAAACTAACCTGAATAAGGACACCGAAAATGGGGACATTACAAATGATGACTTGCACCACCATTCCATGGCTAGCCTCCTTGATGCCTTCCATAATCACATCTACAATGTATTTGTCATCTTTTGTTAATGCTAGAGTCAACTACTCGCAAAACATACACCTATAGGATGTTGGAAATAAGCCACACCTGAACCGATGATGAGTTGGCCAAAGAGGGGCCAATAGCTCAGTTGGTAGAGCACTCCAGCGGCAAATGGAAGGTCCTAGGTTTGAGTCCTAGCTGGTCCAAATGAGCAGCAGCTCAACAAGTGGTATCAGAGCCAAGCTAGGAGCCCCAAGCACCAGCAATGTGGCTTAAGGGGGGTGTTGAAAATAACCCACACCCGAACCGACAATGGGCTGGCCAAAAAGGGCCAGTAGATCAGTTGGTAGAGCACTCCAGCAACAAATGGAAGGTCCTAGGTTCGAGTCCTAGCTGGTCCAAATGAGCAGCAACTCAACATAGGAGACATTACACTCAATCTCATCAATGGCCTATCACTTGCATCTTGTTCATTCAACTGAATAATGCTATTAATTGCATCTCCCAATTTGTGCCTAATTATCCTTCTATAACTTTAATCATTCACATACAATGAGTAAACTATGGCATAAGTAGCTTGGCCATCTTAACTACCACTATCTTCAATAGCTCAACTCATAGGATATAGGACTCCCTTGTCTTAAATTTTCAAATGGTGTGTGTTCAAGTTGTGCTACGCACAAGCATCCAAAGGAGAATTTTAATAATGGGAAGCCTTGGAGGGCTTCCCATGTTCTCACATTCATTGATGACTATTCAAAATATGCATGGCTCTTCTTTCTTCGACAAACAGCTTAGGTCTTTAACAAGTTTCAAGACTTCAAAACTCTTGCTAAGAAGCAATCTACGAAGCATATGAAGATTCTCTACATGAATAATGGCTAAAAATATGTGAACCACAGATTTAAGCAATTATGTACTCTAAAGGGGATTGATATTCAACATACAATTACATACAGACCACAATATAATGGTGTTGCAGAACAGAGGAAAAAATTACGTGATTCATACCCATTCTCCCACTCCAGAGTTTTGAGCCGAAGGCATTAATTGTGTTTCTCACATTCAAAATGTGCTCCCTACAAGGCCTTGAAAGATGACTCCTTTTGAAGCTTGTTGTGGCAAAAAACTGGTTGTGCAACATTTTTCGGTTTATAGCTCCACTACATGGGCACACATTCCTTCAAAGAAACACAAGTCTTTGCAACCTCAAAGTCGGCCTTGCATCTTTGTTTAATATCTTGATGATGTTGGATCCTAAGACACATGGCCTTTTCATCGAGAGGAGTGTTCACTTTAAGAAAATCTCTCTTAGCATGTCCTCTCACGCTCCTCTCTACAATGGACTCAAATGACAATGACTTAGCAAATTCCCCTTTGCCTCGGACTCACAAGTTTAATCATGAGGGATCACCTCCACCTCCATAAGGTCACATGGAAAGGTTGAGGAATCTTCTCCTCCATCCCCATCTTCATTGCCTCAAATGGACTTTGATAGAGTCTACAACCAATGAGCACATTTGTTGGGGATCCTTTAGACACTCAAAGGAATCATAGCATAAAGATCTTCCACATGTATGCATTCCCTCTAGTTCAAATCCACAATCTTTTCATGAAGTATTACATATTGATTCAACAATGAAGAGCATTATCCCTTGATGAAGAAGAACAATCAAGACCTATTCCCTCTTCCTAAGGGAAGAAAAGTAATTAAGTGTAAATGGATCTTTGAAACCAAATTCACAACAGGTGGAATTGTTGATAAGTTCAAAGCATGACTTGTGACCAAAGATTTCACACAAGTTCTTATTGTTTCGTACACTGAGCCCCCTATTGCCATAACGAATTCCATTCACTTGACTCTTGCTATAGCTAAAACTCATGGTTGGGTTGTATGTCAAATGGATATGAAGAGTTTTTTCTTCACAAGGATCTTCAAGAGGAGCTTCACATAAAGAAGCAATAGATTTCATACAAGATTCTTCATTGGTTCACAAATTTAGGAAGTGTATCTATGGCCTCTATAATGACCACCACTGATTTCTTTAAAAATAGATTCTCTGTTTGCTGATTGTAATGTTTGTTGTTTCATTGTTTTGCATCGTTCACAAGAGTGCAAAGGTAATAGAACATGAATAGAAAATACAATAAATAACTTCTTTTCAAGTAGATTCATAACAAGACATTGAAACAATGAAAACTATAGCATTTTTAGACTTAAAGAAATGTATATCAGACCTGGTACTAATGTGATGCAGACCTGATTTAAGCCAACATAGTCATTTAATTCATCATACATTGCAAGCTTTCATCATGGAGTGAACATATACATATAGGAAAACTTCCTAGACTCCGCCACTGCAAGAAACAGCGACAAACACTCCGAAAATGGCACGATTTCAGACCTCTGTAGTAGCAGACCTGAACTCCAACATATCCAAAAATGGCACGGCTCCCAATAAAGGGAAACTAGGCTTTAAAAATCAATGCTTCACTCTGAAAATGACTTCAAATCTCCTCCAAACACCACCAATAACAAAGCCAAGTTCAAACACACCAAAATCATCGAACTCACATCAAAACACTAAGAAAATCTTCATTATTCATCCCCAAAAATGAAGAAAATCAAGAACTCTATAAACACAACAATGATACCTGAAGTATAACCACTCCAACCAACTAGAGTGGATCTCTCACCACCAAAACCAGCACTAGAAATGAGGGTTTTCGTCCTCAATCAGCTGCAATCGAAATCTAGAATCATTCTAGCAAAGTCTCCTTAAGTTGCCAAAATATCCATATCTCCAAATGAGAGCTCCCAAATGAATATATAGAGAAAGGGGGACAAATTAAGGCAACATCATTTTGAATTCCCTTTCCCTCCAAAACCCCACGTCCCCTTCATGAGCCTTTTATTTTATTTATTAAAATCCTTGTCTCCCAAGCTAGGTGTCCATCTCTTGAGGCATAAATTAAGCCTCAACTTTATAAAATAAAACTAGTATAAGACGTCTACTAAAAGTACAACGGCCCCTCTTTTAAAACAACGTTGTGCAACTAGGCCAAGGGGTCCTTTTTATAACCCAAGCTTATATTCCCTTTTTTATTAAAAAGCAACATTAATACTTAGGGACGTATTAACCAATAATAATTCTGACCATGGAAAAACTCACCCCCTACCAAGAATGGAAACTCTGCACTGCATCGCCGCCAGGGCCAGTTACCGAAAATAGACTTACTATAAATAGCAACTACTAAAAATAGTAAGTGCTCCCAAATATCAAACTAGCACAAAACATTAAAGCTCACCAGACAACTGCCACACAATGCCCAAATAGGAAACCTTACATTGCACTGTCGCCAGGACCAATTACTAAAAATAGCAAGTGGGTCAAATCTCCAACTAGCCAAAATAGAGGACACCGAAAAAGGGGACATTATAGACTCAAACAAGCCCCTCGAGCTTAGTATGCCAAGATGGACTCATTTCTTCTCTCAATCAAACTCTCAAGATGCCACTTGGATCCAAATGTCTACCTATTGAGACAAGATGACTCTTAATTGTTTCTAGTTCTCTATGTTGATGATTGATCATTAAAAGGAGCTAATCCTAATCATCCATCATTGGCAAAGTCAAATTTGCTTTGCATGACAAGCTTGCCATGATAGATTTAGAATTATTGTACTACTTTCTTGGGATTGAGATCACTCAATCTTATTCCAAGATTAACCCAAGTATGTTCTTGATCTACTGGATTTGTTTCACATGGTTGGTAGTAGCCCTACCCCAACCCCTTTCTATTAGGAGTCAAGCTTGAGACTAAGTGTTCCACTCCACTTGTCGATGTTACGTTGAATTGTCAACTTTTGGGCAGCCTCATCTATCTGACTCACACTCATCCAAACATCTCATATGCAATTGGCATGGTTTCATGCTTTATGCAAGAACCACATGAGCATCACTGAAAAGCTACTAAATGCATCTCATATTGTATATATGGTACCCACAAATATGGCATTCACTATGCAACAACTACAAGTTCAGACCTGGTTGGATATACGGAATCTGATTGAACTAGCAATTTCAATGATCGTAAGTCCACATCTGGCTAAAACTCACTTTGGTTCTAGCCCCATTTGTTGGCAAAGCAAGACACAACACACTATTGCTCTTTTCTCAATTAAGACTAAGCATCGAGAGGTTGTTAATGCTGCCACTAAGGCCCTTTGTCTTCAGACTATCCTTACTGAGCTTGGCATTACTTTTCAATGGCCATGGATCATCTTCTACAACACCCATAGTGCCATTCAAATCTCAAAGAACCCAATTCATCATCAACAAACCAAACACATTGATACGAGTATGCACTACATAAGGGAGCTACTACAAGAGTCGATCATTGATTTGCAATATTGTCCTAGACCAAAGCACATTGCAAGCATCTTTATGAAACCATTCATTGAGAGTGAGTTTCGTTATTTGCGAGCTCTCTTTGGGGTGTAGAACAGCATTTATTTAAAGGGAGTTACATAGTGCTTCTTTTTTCATCCTCTAATGATGGGAGTTTTTCCCTATGAGTTTTCTCCTTATCTTCTTTTTTTTGGGGGGAGGGGTTCATGTTGTACATGGGTACCCTTCATGACTACAAATTTATTCATATCAACCTCCCCATCTAAGCTACGCTTATGGGGGTGTTGATGCATATTTTATTTACCTGCATTTAGTTTTTTTTATTGCATTATATGCACCTAGGTTATGATAAGCTTACTTAGAAAGGTGTATACTTGGGTAGGTTGTACTTGCATGATGTGATTTATACTTTCCTAATTTTGTGGAGATGTTGTACACATGTGACATCTCCTTTATTCCACATTGGTTGTACATTAACATATCTTAGTGGTCTATCCCTATTCCACATTGGTTGTACATTCACATATCTTAGTGGTTTATCCCATATATAGCTCTCATATGAGCAATTCAAATCATTCTATTGCATCCTTTGATTAGAATACAGTTTATTCAATCATATTGATCTTTTGAGTTCTTTGTGCTTTACATTAGCCTTTCTTTATCTTGGGTTAGCCAAATCTTACAAGGTTTCCTTGGATATATGTATACTAATCCTTGGGAATCCATATATATACCAACGAGATGCATCCTATATATGGAGAAAGAATCGATAGGAATTGGTCTTGAAAGGAAAAGAGTATTTATTGAACTCTCACAATGGAAAATCTAAGATCATGGTGGCTACTACCTCAAGGGGAAGCATTTAATTAATCCAAATGGAAAGTTTCTAGAGAAGTAAAGCACAGCTGAAGGAGCTAATATAGGGATATTTACATGCAAGGAGCAACAAGTTAGCACAAAGCAAAGGAGAGTTGAAACTTGGATGTTGTCCGTTTTGTGGTATCAAGCAACAAGGGGCTTTAGTAGGGCAATGGGCCCCTTGTCATGCCCACGCCAAAGAAGGGAATCACAGCACTATGTCAAAATAAATCACAATCTTATAAATACCCAGAAAATTTCTAACATGGTCAATCAAGATTAAAAAGGGAAGATTATTAGCATTAATCCCACAAAAGACAAAATGATAATATAAAATAAGAATCTAAAAAAGAAAAGGAGCGCTTCATTATCAAGGGGTACAACTCTTTGAAAAGTCAATATTAGACAAGAAGAATGACATGGGCAGGGATTTAAAAGAGTATATAATTAATAATAAAAAAGGTATAAAGCAGCACTTAAGTTATGAAGGGATGTGTTCCTTGCAAAGATAAAAGTCTCAATGAAGAGGTGTGACTCCCTCTCATTTAAGGATATAAAAAGGAGTGAACAAATCATTCGGAGGGGGAACCATGGGAGGATATCAATCAAGCAAGCAGATTGGAGAATAAAAAGAATTAGAAATCAGAATAAGAGATCTATTGGAATAAATATTATTAGGGAGAACAATATTGGGAAGTAAGTTAAATATAATTAGAAATAGCATATATATAGGTGTGATAATGCAATAGTGGTACTTGCAGAATTTATTGATTATTGTGAATAATCTACATGCTTATGTGATAAGGGATTTGTATAATAATCTAATTTGAATTTAGAGAAATGGATTGTGAATAGGGAGGCCGATCAACCTTTCGGGTTCACGAGAGATGAAGGAAGATCGGCCTTCATGTTCTTATCAAGTACGCCACCCTAAGATGGAATGGAAAACCGGCCTTCCATGCTCGTGAGCCAAGGGGTGGACTGGTAGACCAGCCTTCCATGGCCTTGGGCTTGATCAAGGAGTACGACCAACCTCCAAGGCGGACTAAGGGGTGGAAGGGCGACCCAGCTTCCATATTCTCGCAATACAAGGGCGACCAACCTTGAGACTGCGGTTTGCAAGCGTTTCAACAAATTCCTAAGAAGATTATTATGGGAATCCAAATTAGAATTTGATGTGACTAATGTGCATGAATATCATGATGTTTACTAATGATTAGTAATATATATATTATCATGGCTTATGATTTAATGCCAATTTCTAGTGACTAATATTGTGTGCAGGACCTAAACCAAGATTTATCTTATAAAGAACAATTTAATTGGTAATTTCATTATTCTTAAATATATTGCATTTCTTATTTTAATTGGAATTGTGGCTTTAGGGCAAAATATAGAGATATCGCAACAGGGGACATTACACCCCTCAACCCTTCTTCATTAATTCAGATGCTTTTGGGGACCAAAAGCTCCATGGTTAGTAAGGTGTGATTCAAAAGTGGGTTAGTCTTTTGGATCGGTTTGGGTAGTTAGATCATTGGATTATTTCCTAGGTGTGCAAATGTAGCTGAAGAGTGAAGTGCAGCCAAAGATGACAATCAGTTATCCCTTGCTGAAAAGGATGACATTTGGCTGCAGAAGTTCATTCTTGCTGTCAAAGACATGAAGGTGTTGATGAAGTCAGGAGGGTGTCTATTGAAATGAGCGAGAGGCTGCAGAGGAGACCATGTAGCTGCGAAAGAGGGCCCTTTTCTAGTTAAGTCATGGTAGTTGGCTGACAATGTACACATGAGGTTGTGGAAGTGTGTGACAGTTTGGCAAACTGAATGCTCGGTCCTTGGCTATCATGAAATTGGCTTATCCATGTAAGCAAAGCGACACTGTAGCAAAATACCATGTGTCATGGACAGTTGTTCAATTAGAGCCATTGCTGTTAATTTCTAAGAAGGGGTCATGGGTGTAGGAATGTATGGCAGACAGAAGTGGTGGCAATCTCCTTTGTGGGCCAATCAAACTGGCAGGAGAATGATAGGGTTTCCAAAAATAGGGTTATACGGACAATCATTGCAGGCAATCATCCATATTCCTACAATAATTTTATCTCCCATGGCAACTAGGCACAAAAAGGATCAAACTCTCTTTTGTGAGCGTCAATAGGCATATATAGAATACACAAGGTGTTGTGAGGATAGACGGACAGTAGGTTGCAACATGCTAGAGAGTGTGAGAGTTATGGGAACAAGGTAGCTGTATGTGTAATGTACAGCCCCAGATAGCCATAGATTCAGGGGTGTTTCCATATAAATAGAATCAAATAGCGAATGAGGTGTTGAGAGCATTCTCTTGCTGGAGGTTTTCGCCCTTTATGGCATTGTGTGGGATTCTTGCAAGTGCACTGGTTTGTGTGTTCTAGATTACAACTGTTTTGTTTATTGTTTAGGCATTTTAATATTGTCACAGGCTTGTTAAGACTGTTAGGGCAGCATATAACATAGTGTCAACATTTTAAATACATAGTTGGACCACTAGGTTTGTGAACACAGTGAATTATGGATCAGGAAACACCAAGCTCCTTTATTGAAGTTGCTACAGTAAAGATGAGAGCCTGATAAAGAAGAGGAACCCTCTCCAGCCCAGAAATAGCTCAAAACTATATTATTGATAAAAACAATAAATGTTTCGCATATACTTGTTTTGCTGCAATCTTGAGCAAAAGAAAGCATTCATTATCCATCTTAATCATCTCCCAAAATAAATTGATTTATCATTGAAACAACTTCTGCAGGCATCAAATATACACTAGAAAATGACAATATTTTATTGTTTATAGCAGCAAAAACATCCTTAAACTCAGATTCCTTAATAATCAGAATTATATGCAATCTATTGATTAGCATTACTGCATAAAATAATTCTGAGGGACCAATGTATGCATGTGTCATAGCTAAGTCGATGAAGATAGACAGACCTGGTTTGAAAATAAACCACCTCTAAAATTCTTTTTTTTTAATTTGTGTTTCTCAGGAGCATCCTACTAGAAGCAAACAACAGAAATTGGCTTGTTTCCACTCATGCACACATTGCAAAAAGTGTATACACTATACTACATACTTGCTTCAGAAATTAAACTTTGTGTTTCCTTATTGGGTAATCACTTAAAATTTCAATGTTGTTTACCATGACTTACAAATATTAATTTTTTTTTATTTGTAACTACCATTAGATAATGTCTTTGTATCTTAACATTAAATTCTTTTGATCAAATTGAGCCAATAGATAATGTCAGTGCATCTTAATATATGTTGAATTTCATTCGTAAATCCATGTTTCTTCGTATATGCTCAATGATCAAAGGATGGTGCTTTCCATTTTTTCTTCTGTTCACTTTGTGGAAGGTGTACATTTTTTGCACAGTGTATTGATCTGTGAAATCCCAAGGATGCAATTTAGACAGTATGAACTTAACCATGGCTTAGTAATGAATTCATAGTGTTTGAGCATCTCATCTGCTTCGGTGCCTAAAATGTTGATAATTTTTGTAGCTTTTCTTCTCCTTGGCTGTCTGAGTTGGATATGAACTTATGCACATGTTCATCACCCATAGATACCAGGTGTTCCTAAGCTCAAAATTCACGTAATAAAGTTATTTCTAAGGTTATCTTAAAGAGCAAATTTTGGTTTATTATGTACTGAAATGTTTCATGCTAAGAAATAAGTTTATACACATTTCAGATACATAGTACTCTCGCCCTAAGAATGCTTGTGATCTTGAACATATTTTTATTAGAATAATTAAAATTATATCTTTAATGGTCAATAATGTTGTATATTAGAATGTTTCTATTCTTTTGTTTTTGTTCAACTGTTTCTTTTTAGAAACATCAACTCTTTGTTATCTATATATGTACATTCCTCTTTGTAAATAATATCAGCTATTTTTTACCAATTACTTTTGTAATATGGTATCAAAGCTTAAGCAGGAAAAATCTTCGTTTTTTTTCGGCACAAATTTTTTGCCTGATTTTTCCTTCGATTCCCAGTGAATGAAATTGGTGGTTTTCTCAAAAAAAACATGTGAAAGTTTGGTTATTTTCTAAGTAAAATCACAACCTTTAGAATCGCATTTTTTTTAGGTCGTCTGTTCTTCGCAAGTCGCACGCGATCTAATTCATTTTTGCAACCTTTGCATTTCATTTTTTGTGACCTCTGCACTTCGTTTCAACGACCTCTGCATTTCCTGTCCACATCGTGTTTCATTCTAATCGCATTTTTTTCATTCCTACTAGCACGACTTGTCTCCCTGGTGAACGCGATTTTTGTGCCATTTTTGGGCGTGATTTCTATTGTTTTCTAGTCGTCGTTTTTCTTGCACGTTTTTTCCTTGTTTCTTCGGCAAAAATCTGCTCGCATTTTGGCATGATTTCCTGAGCATGACCTTCCTGGTTTCTGTCATTTGCTGGGCACGAATCTGCTTATTTCGTGAGCACGATTTTCTGTATTTTTTTGGGCACCTTTTGTTTTCCAGATTTGTGAAGAAAAAATCAACTAGGGTTTTAAATAAATCCTTTGTTTCCAATCGAAAAAAAAAAAATTGACAACAGATTCTTTTTGGGTTTTTTGAGAGGATTTTTGGCTAGTCATTACATTTTTCTAGGTGTCTCAAAATCCGTGCCTTGAAATTTGTGACGATGGATTTGTCCTGATTCTTGTGCCAAAAATTGCCTCAATACATTGGAATTAGTATCTTGGGTTCCATGCAATCAATTTTATTGCCTCTTTTGTTTGCCTTGTTTTTTCGTGCCTCAAAAAGTGTGCAAGATGGCGAGTTTGACCAACATAATGTTGGAAGGCAATCAACGTTTTAATGGCATAAATTGTAAATACCTGGAAGCAACAAATGATGGCCATCTTTGAATACCGCTGCCTTGATCAAATTGTTCTAGGCAATGTTACTCGCCCCACAACGACAAATAAAACCCACGAAAAGTTTGACGAGCAAAATCATGAAGCGGTGATGCTCATTGAAGCTTCAGTTACTGATGATCAACTTCCACAGGTTCCATCTAGCAAATCAGCTGTCGAGATTTGGGAGCACTTGAAAACCTTGCATGAGACGTTCGACAAGAGTCGTGCATTCATCTAAAAAACCAACTGTTCTCCATCATGATGGATAAGAGAATGTCCTTACAGGAGCATCTAACAAAGATTCAAGACATTTGTGATCAGTTGGAAGCGATTGGTCAAAAGATGGAGGAAGAAGACATGGTAGTAATCACCTTGAAAAGTCTACCGAAGTCTTATGAGCACTTTGTTGAAACCCTCAACATTACATCCACTAATGTTGATCTGAAGTTTTCGGAGCTTTGTACCATCCTCTTGCAACATGAACGCTGGAAACAACAATTTGGTAGTAGTGCCTTTTGGTAGTAGTGCCTCATCGTCCTCTACAGAACAAGCTTTTGCAGCTAAGTCTCCGCCTAAGAATAAAGGCTCAGGTCAACCTCCGGACAGCCCTAAGAAAAAGAACATTCAATTTAATTATTGCCACAAATATGGTCATATGAAGAAGGATTGTTGTCAACGTTTGGCTTCTGAACAGATGAAGCAAGGAGGGTCTCAACCATAGTTCCACCAAGTTTCGGAGACGGGGACGGGGGGATGGCAGGGGATGGGTTTATAGGGTGCGGGGGCGGGGGCCCTAAGTTTGGGGGCGGCGAGGGGACGGCGGGGGGACGGTGGCGGGGGAGCGGTGCACTAAAATACATATAGTACTTGAAAAATTAGTTATAAAAAGATGTATAACTGTAAAAGCAAGGCCCTTGATGCATTCAGTCAAACAGTTCACATGCCTTGCCTGTGCTTCCACATTTTGATGCATTCAAATTTCAATCAAACAGTTTACATGTCCTGCCTGTGCTTCCACATTTTGCAGACCAATGACCATAAATTTATAAAATAAATTATTATATAAATGAAATTTATTGATAAACTAAAAGCTAAAAACAATTATTAAATTATTTTATAAATTTTTATTTCAAAATTCACTGTGCACTGTGAAGTTTTGAAATCTGAGAATCTCAAATCAGAAAATATTAAATAATAAATTACAAAAAATTGATTGATTGGAAGTTTGGAACGAATGTTACGAATCCCTCAAAGGGATGTCAAATCATGGAAGAGGCATCTGTCAGATCATGGAAGAGGCGACGCCTCTTCCATGAGCTGACATCCCTTTGAGGGATTCGTTCCACAGTCCACTTCCAACTATGTCACGTTGCCCTTGCTGTAGGTATTTCAAATGAAAAAAAAATTAAAAATAAAAACCTAAAGCTAAAAAACCATATAAAAATTAAAATGCAAGCAGCAAAATACCTTTGGTTCAGCACTTCTCAGTCTAGATGCAGTTGCAACTTGCATAGGCACGCACGGGTAATGTGAAATGAAAAATAAAACAAAAAAAATTAATTTACATTGACTTTAGATTCTTAGAAGTCTTAAAAATTTAATAATATAATATATTATTTTTATATTAAACTTAAATTTTAATTATTACTAAAAAAAAATTTAATTTTTTTAAAAAAATCATTATTTAATGGGGGACGTGGGAAACTTGGAGTCTTGGAGACGCCCAGAAGACTCCGAGAGGAGACACCCAGAAGACTCCGAGACACGCCGAAGTCTCCTTTTGAAGGAGACGTTCAGGAGACGGCGGAGGGACGGGGAGACGGTGGGGGGACGTTTCCTTGAAGTCTCCGCGTCTCAAAAACGTCCCCATCTCCGAGACGGCTCCTTTTTTGGAGGGACACGTCCCCGTGGAACTATGGTCTCAACAGAAAGCTAATGTTGCCGAGCACACTGAGCAGAAGGAATTTGCCTTTTACGCATTTATGGCTAAATGACCTACAAATCATGTAAAGTCATCTGCCTGGTACATTGATTCAAATGCTTTGTGACACTTCACCCATCGACGTGATTGGTTCACAGACTTCTCTCCTTTCACTGACAGTTATTTTTGGAGGAGGTGAAGAGTATACAGTTGTTGGTAAGGGCATTGTTCAGATTCAGTCCGGCGGATGGAATCTCATATTCCTCAATGTATACTGCGTTCCTAGCATGGAACTAAACCTTCTATCTATCAGTCAGATTGTGCGGCACTCTCCTCAATTGGATGTGGTATTGAGTGCACACAAATGTTCCATTGTTGATCGAGAGACTCGCACCACTGTGGTTGTTGGTATTGAGGATCATGGTCTATACAAACTTGTGGATACAAGTGATTCTCAAGAGTTAACCATGGCAGCCAAAAATTTTGCTCTCACCAGTCTTTGGCATCAACGGTATGGGCACTTAAATATGCACTATCTCTCTCAACTAGCTCGAGAGGGACTTGTAGCTGGTTTACCTAAGATCCAGACTTGGCATCATGGTGTTTGTGGAGCTTATCAAGCTGGGAAGCAACACAGGACACCGTTCACAAATGGTGACTCATGGCGAGCCTCTAAGGTACTGCAGTTGGTTCACGCTGATGTATGTGGGCCAATGAATACACCTTTTACTGGTTGCAGGTATTTCTTGCTTTTTATGGATGATTTCAGTTGTAAAACGTGGGTGTACTTTCTTAGACAGAAATCAGATGTGTTTACTGTATTTCAAAAGTTTAAGGCCTTAGTAGAAAAAGAATCCGGTTGTTGCATAATCACTCTTAGGTCAAATAATGGGGGAATTTTGTTCTACTGCTTTCTCCAATTTCTACGATACACATGGAATCAAACGCCAGTTAACCACACCCTACACTCCTCAACAAAACAATGTTGTAGAGCGACACAATCGTACAATTGTTGAGATGGCCTGCTCCATGTTACAACATAGGAGTGTTCCGAATAAATTTTGGGCAGAAGCAATCTACACTGTTGTCTATCTCCTTTATCGGTCTCCTACACAGGTTGTTAAGGGAAAGACTCCTAAAGAAGTTTGGACTGGTTGCAAACCTAGGATCAGTCATCTGAAAATCTTTGGCTCTTTAGCATATGTATGGATTCCAGATGCCAAGCACTCAAAGTTGGATTCCAAGAGTCAAAAGCTTATGTTCACAGGGTATAGTGACAACCATAAGGCTTACCAGTTGATTGATGTAGACACTGATCATCTCATCTTCAGTCGAGATGTTGTCTTTGATGAAGATCGAGGACCCTTTCTCCTTTCCTCCTTTGTGCAACATTATGAGGATCAGCCTTTGAAGGCTTCTAATTTGGGTGTCTATCTCCCGTTAGGTCCACCTAATGGGAGGGATCATGAAGATTTTGTCTTTGATGATGCTCAACCTGATTTTCCTCCGGATGATATTGATCTTCCATCTGATGAACCTGCTTCAAATCCAGCTCCAGCTCCTCCTGTATCCAATGTTGGCACTGCTACTCTCCGACATAAATGGTGAGCTAAGATTATTGGTGCTCTTCATGATGATGAACTCATTGAGGGTAGATCATCCAGAAACAAGAGCAAACAACAACATACAAATAATTTTGCTCTCATGGCCAACATTCATAGTGTTTATGAGCCTCAGAAATATTCAGAGGCTAAAGGAACTCCTAAGTGGGAAAAGGCTATGGAGGCTGACTACCAAAGTCTTCAAAAGAATCACACTTGGGTCCTTTCTGATCTTCCTCCAGGGAAGAAGCCCATTAGCTACAAATGGTTGTATAAGGTTAAGTACAAAGCTGACAGAACCCTTGACAAGTACAAAGCTCGTCTCGTTGCTAGGGGGTTCTTAGAGAAGGAAGGCATTGACTACGAGGAGACTCTGGCTCCTACAGCCAAGATGAGTACCATTCGTCTCGTCCTTGCCTTAGCAACCCAATTTGGTTGGAAAGTCCATCAGATGGACATTAAGAGTGTTTTCCTCA
The DNA here is from genome assembly GCA_007115665.2 of Sequoiadendron giganteum. Classification (NCBI taxonomy): domain Eukaryota; kingdom Viridiplantae; phylum Streptophyta; class Pinopsida; order Cupressales; family Cupressaceae; genus Sequoiadendron; species Sequoiadendron giganteum. Next base: position 549,355,151 of record CM021101.1, read on the forward strand.
ACGATGAGTTGAAGGAAGAAGTCTACATGACGCAACCTCTAGGGTTCAAGGTTGTCGGTAAAGAACACAAGGTGTACAGATTGGTAAAAGCACTCTATAGCCTGAAACAGGCTCCTGGGGCTTGGTACATCAAGATTGACAAGTACCTCACAGATCATGGCTTTCAGAGGAGTCCATCTGACTCTAATCTATATGTCAGACATACTGGTAGTGATATTCTTATTCTTGTTGTCTATGTGGATGACCTGATCATTAATGACAAATCGGCACATTTGATCGCTGAGATCAAACAGGATTTGTGCAGCACATTTGGCATGAAAGATTTGGGAATTTTGCATTACTGTTTAGGTGTTGAGGTTTGGCAAACCGAGAGCAATATCTTCATCTCCCAGTCCAAATATGCTTGAAGTCTACTAGATAAGTTCCAAATGCAGGATTGCAAACCTACCTCCACACCCATGGAAAAAGGGCTCAAGTTGTCAACTAAGTAAGACTCACCTGTAGTAGATGAATCCTTGTTCAGGCAACTAGTGGGCAGCCTCATCTATGTCAACGCCACTAGACCTAACCTCAATTTTGCAGTGAGCTACATTTCACACTTCATGACAGCCCCCAAGGTTGATCATTGGGTAGCAACGAAGCATGTGCTACGTTATGTGAAGGGCACTTCTGATTATGGACTTCTTTACACTAGGAGTCACGATCCTAGACTCTCTGGTTTCACAAACTCAAATTGGGCAGGTTCGTTTGATGACAAGAAATCAACATCTGGGTATGTGTTCAGTTTGGGATCTGGTGCAATCACATGGACTAGTAAAAAGCAACAGGCAATGTCTCTCTCCTCGACAGAAGCAGAGTATGAGGGAGCAATTAAAGCAGCTTGTGAGGCAATTTGGCTTCACCGAATGCTTGTGGATATGCAAATATCTCAAGCAAGTCCGACTCCCTTGTTCTGTGACAATCACGGAGTTCTCAAACTTGCCAAAAATCCAGTCTTCCATAAAAGAACCAAGTATGTGAAAACCCATTGTCACTTCATTCAGAAGCTTGTTGAAGACGAATTGGTTCAATTGTTGTATGTTGCAACAGAGGAGCAGACAGCTGATATTCTCACCAAGTCTCTCAGTCCAAATAAGTTTGTAAAATTCAGGGGGAATCTTGGTGTAGTTGACAGATTGACCATTAAGGGAGGGTGTTAGAATAATTAAAATTATATCTTTAATGGTCAATAATGTTGTATATTAGAATGTTTCTATTCTTCTGTTTATGTTCGATTGCTTCTTTTTAGAAACATCAACTCTTTGTAATCTATATATGTACATTCCTCTTTGTAAATAATATCAACTATTTTTTACCAATTACTTTTGTAATAATTTTCTGTTCCTACCAAAAAGATTCATCAAGCAGTTATTTGTTTACTTTCGCAAATGCATTACTTTTGAAAAGTGAACTCTGAATAAGTGTTCCTAGACATCTGCCCACTGATGTGCAGCAATTATAATATTCAAGTAAAATCCTTAAAAGCAAGAATTTGTCCAATTCATCAGTCAAATGGCATCATTTTAAATGAACAACTATACATATTCCAACAAGGGTTTCCCTTGTTATGGTGAGAGAATGGTACAGTTCAGAAGCATCAAACATCCAAATTTTGAAATCTTAAAGTAGAAACCATTCAAGTTCTTGATATGTGAGCGCACAAAAAAGCTAGACAAAACCTACACTCCCTTGCACACCCTTGGGTCAAAAACAGGACCTGGTTTCTAATACTGTACCATCTTCAGGAAAAGATAAACCACTTCCTAAAGCACCTCCACTGCCATAATCAGGCCTGCCAAAACAAACAAAGAAAAATATGATATATGAAAACTAGAACCTTGTCACAAGTTATGAAAAACTAGATGTTATTAGTTATGGCTGCAATATAGTTGGTAATGTCTGAATATTGGCATGTAAAACTTAAAAGCATTGACCATAAGCACTGTAAATAGTAGAATACACCCAGCAAACTACTTAAAAGAAACGCATGACAATTAAACATGATGCATTTAAATTAAATGAAAACATCAGACAGAGTCAAACACTCAAGACATGATTATCCCAAAAATCACAGGCATAAAAAATCACAAACAAAATTTAGCACTGAATCAGAAGAAAACCAAATCCGGAATTTGTCAGAAGTTTTCATTATGTTAACATGCTCATTGATCCAAATTGTTTGTTGAATATCATCAAAGTAAAGATGATGTCTGTACCAATGATAATTTTCTCCATATTTGAGGTGTGTTAAAGATCATGTTTTTTTATGCTCTTAAAGAGCAAGTTTGTCTGAACTAATGAACAGCCTAATCTTTCACAGTTATTTAAGAATCATTACATAACTGTGAAGAAGCAGTATGATTATCCATCCTAAATAATTTTTTGAATACAAATCAATGAATCCTCATCTTAAAAGTTTGCCAACATTTCTAGTTTGTATGTCAAAATCCATCTTTTAGGTGCTTGAATAGAAATTTTGTCAAGGATTTGGAATGCTTAATAATATTTGCAAATAGAATTTTATGTCTGCATGACACACAGTTTTTATTGATAGGATAGATGGTTTATAGTCGTCTATAGATTATGATTATGATCTACACCTTCATTTTTCTTAAAGTGAGAATATGTCTTTTAAGTACGCTAATGTGCATTTCAGTTGTTTCTTTTAAGGACAACGAATGGAAAACACAACCTCCAGCTCAATGCATGAACAGGCAGTGAGCAAGTAAATATGGGTCTCTATTATCATATCAAAATCATACAAGAGGATTGCAGAAACACTCCAAGATATGGATGGAAGGCATAATCAAGAGCAATGTCAATAATATCACCATTATGTGTAGGACTTGCATAGTTTACAAAAAAGTCAATAAATTTCCTCAACTCGCCGAGTACTTGTGCAACTTTTTAGATGGTGAGTGTTCACAGGTTTTACTCACGGGTTTTGCATGCTGAGTTCTTTGGCTAGTAGTCGCTGAAAATTCGACAAGTCTGACAATTTCACTCACCACACTAAAAACACATGCCAAAACCGCATGGAAAAGACGTGAAAAACACACAATTTTTGGCCTATAAAACTCCTATTTCCTCGTGTTGTACACACACAGCAGCATCAGAGCATTCTAGAGAAAATTGGGACAATCTTATAGGGGATTTGAAAAACAATTTTCTGGAATTTTGCATTTGCATCAGGTTAGTTCATTTTTTTCCTTTTTTTTCAAGCATATAAATTTAAAAATCGCTTCTAATTTTTTAAGCATGTAATTTTTACATATTTTACAGTGTTCCACAGAGTTTTGGGGACAGGGATGGGGAAATGGCAGGGGACGCGTTTCGGGGATGCAGGGGCGGGGAGTCTAAGTTTGGGGGCGACGGGGGGACGGCGGCGAGGGAGCGGTGCGCTGAAATACATATAGTACTTGAAAAAATAGTTATAAAAAGATGTATAACTTTAGAAGCCTAAGGAATAAGTAAAGTTTAGAGTTTAAAACTTTAAACACATTGCAATTATTTCATTGAACTAGTGAACATTGAAACAATGAACCTTTACCAGTATCCTCCTGCCTGTAGGTTGTAAATGTATCGATTAAAATTTAAAAATTAAAATGGGCAAGGCACGGGACTGTTAGAGTCTAGACTGAAATTCAAAATGCCTGAAAGAGATGGCATCTCTTTGAAGCATTCAGTCTAACAATCCCTTGCCCGTGCTTGCTGCATAAAGATAAAACACTCGTTCGACCCCTGTCGGCTGCATAAGTGATAAAACTCGAAGAGCTTTGGACAAGTATGGACATCCAACAAAGAATAAAAAAAAATGAAACAAAAACAAAACTGAAAACCCTCCCTCATACCTGGATTCAATCACCGCTTCAGTCTTCAGATGCCCACGCTTAGCCTCAAACTCGTGTAAAGTGTAAGCACTCGACCAAAATGAAGTATAGTTGAAAAAATAAGTCAAAAGATTTCGATTTAGCCTTTTAGGCTTTCAAAAAGACTTTTAAATTTTAAATTTATAAATTTTAGCTTTTGTTTTTAAAAAAAAGATCATTTTTAATTGCATTTTAAGGGGGATCTAGAAGTCTCCTGCATTTTGGGGGACGCGCGGAAGTCTCGAGAACATCCAAAAGTCCCCTCAAAAGGGAAACGTCTCAAAGGCGACGAAGAAATGAGGGGACGGCGGGGGAACGTTTCCCTGACGTCTCTGCATCTCGGAAACATACCAGGCTCCGAAACGGCTCCATTTTTGGGGGGGACGCGTCCCCATGGAACTATGATATTTTATTGCATTGAATTGATTCAATTTATGTAAATTTGTTTGTTGATTAAATTTTAAATGACTTACAGTTACACAAATTTATTCGAATCAAATTTTTTCAGTTTTTTTATTTTTCTAAATATAGGGTTTATTATTTTTGTCATGTTCATTAATTCAATTACCATATTATGTTTCAATTTTTTAAATGCATTTAAATTTTACATGACTTTGTTTTAAATTCATATTCAAATTGCTGTATTTTTTTAAACACTAATTTTTTGTTTTTATCAATATTGCAAGTTAATATGCAATGGCATCCAACTTAGCATCAAGTTTGAACTCAACAAGTGGAAGTCGTCTTGTTGGAACTAAACCCCCTGGAAACCATGACCCTGCTTGGAAATATGTCATAATGGAACCAATAGTTGGGACTATGATTTGTACCAGGGGCTTAAAGAAGCTTAGTGGAAGCATAAATTGCCTCAAATACCATCTTTAAAGCATTCCTAGTCATGATTCCAACCCTGTGTAGTGGCCCCAAAAGAAGTCAAACAAGAGATGATGGCACTTCTTGCATTACTAGATGAAAAGAAATTGGAGAAAACTAGGGCACAAGCAACCATTTCTCCTAATTTGGCAATACAATCTGATGCAAACAACATAGGCATTGTGAGCTCTAGTCGCACTCCACGCATGTGCGGCATTCCACCTCATCTGGCTCAAGCAAAGCTCAATTGTAGGGATTTTTTGTGCCTAGAAATATACACAAACCACAATCTTCATTGGAAGGTAAAAGGTGGAACAAGGTGGCACACAAAGAAGCAAATAAAACATGCACAATTTTTTGGTATTACAACCTTCACTTCAATGTGGCAAGGAGTCCATATTGGGAGTACTTGGTGACAACATTAACAATCATAGGGAAAGAGTACAAGGCGCCCTCTTCAAAAGAGTTAAGTGACAAGTTGTGTTGATATGTGGAGCTCGACCAGACTCGGAGTTCAATATTTCCCCACTTTCCCCGTGCGTTTTCCCCCCAAATCAATCAACAAGGGAATGCAAGGGGCACAAAGCCCCTCTTAGCTAATTTTATTAAAGGCATTTTATTATCAATTGCCCGTTGTAATTCAGTTATAAACGGTTAGAAAAACTGCTCGGAAGTTGAACAATTTCTTGTTGCGAACAAGAAACAAGCTATCACGGTTTTCAATAGTCACGTTTTTGGTTTTGGTCGACCTCTGTTGTGTAGAATTGGTGTTACAATGTGTGTGGGATTGCTGCAAGGCATGCGAAGTGTGCATGGAGAAGTTGCAAGTTGTGAGTAGTGATAGGCAAAAAAATGCAAGTTATTGCGTTAGGCGCACATAGCACTATCATTGAAAAACAGGGCAATGGAAATCGTGTGAAACAATTGCTGGAAGTTAATAATATATTAGACTATTGTTTGTGGAAATAGCTTGAGAATTGAGTGAACCACGTTAAAAACTCTTGTTGTCTCTCGTTTTTTGTGATTTGTTTCATTCTTTTGTTTTACGCTTCTATTGTGTTTAATTAAATCTGCATATAACTGTTAATCAATTCCCTCTATTCCTGCTTGATATTCCTAACAAGTTGCTCCAAGATATAATTGTAGATGCAAAAATAGTTGTGGAAGATCAAAAAAAGCAATAGCAAAAGTTTGGATGCACAATTCTTTCAAATGGGTGGACAAATGGAAGGAACTACACCCTCATCAATTTTTTTGAAGTCCATTGATGCCTTCAACTAAATAAAGAACGCAACAACTTTGAGTTTGTTTTTGGAGGAAGTTGTTTTAAAGGTGAGCATACAAAATGTTGTCCAAATTGTTGTTGACAATGTAGCGATATACATGGCAGCTAGAAGATTGCTTCAAGAGAGGCATCCAACACTCTTTTGGACCCTCTATGCAACCCATAGCCTTGACCTTCTCTTGGAGGACAAAGGCAAAATTGATTGATTGAAACCAATTGTAAAAGATGCAAGGAATATAACAAAATGTATTTATAATCACTTGTGGATTCTTAACTTGATAAGAGATCACACCAAGGCGAACGAGCTTGTGCATTCAAATGCCAAAACGTCTGCAACTAGTTTTCTAATGTTGCAAAGTATTTCTAGTTTATCAACTTCCTTGAAGCAAATGTTTGTGAGTCAAGCATGGCTAGACTCAACATATTCAAATAATTTAAAAATTTGATGAAGAGAGGACTACAAAGACAATTTTTATGATGTCTTTATCAAGAGAGCTTTAAAGATTGTCAAGGTAGCTTCAAACTTCAATTTAAATTTCAAATTGAATCTTTTATTTTTAAACATTAATAGCATACATGGAAAACTCGCTGAGTACTCGCCATGTAATGAAAAACTTGCAAGTTTTCCCACCGCCAAGTTTTTTTGATGTTAACTCGCCGAGTTTTTCAGCAAGTACTCACTGAAAACTCACAAGTCCGATGGAAAAACTTGCCAGTGCAGGACTTAAAGCAGAAAACAGCTGTTTTTAGTTTCATTTCATTTCAAAAAGCATTGAGACTTTGTGTGGAGACCAAACCCCTCCCCCAAAGCAAGAAGAGACCATTTGCAACGATCTGCCATCGAGAAGAGTGGATTCAAATGCATTTTTTTTGCACATTTTCAAGGCAAATTCGAATCATAGGTAGGGTTTTAGTTTTCTTTTTTCTTTTTGATTAATCAATTTTTTTCATTCTTGCTGCAAAATATTCAATCCAAATTGAAAAAAAAAACTTCATAGAGCACAAAGAAACAAGTTGTTTGCATTTGAAATCCAAAAAACAAGATTCATCACCATTTGTTTTTTCTGATTTTTTTCGTTATTTTCACTGTTTTTTTATTTTTTCAGACCTAGGTTCATTTTTTGTGTAGAATGTTTAGATTAGTTAATTTATAATTCATTTAAACACATTTGTATCAATTATAATCAAATTTAGAGAGATTTTTTAATGATTTAGGTTGCTTTTTAAATTTTTTTGTATTAAAAATCTAATATATTGTACATTATTTTTGTATGTGTAGGTGGAATACGCACTATAATGGCTTCTGGCTCTAGTTCAACCTTAGGCTCCACCCCATCAATGCCCACACCATCATGGGTTCCAGGCATTCGTCCTCCAGGAGCTAAAGACCCTGCATGGAAGTATGTTGTGAGAGGCTCGATACATGGATTGGTTGTTTGCAGTGAATGTATATCATGGAGGCATAAATCACCTCAAATATAATTTTACAGGCATTCCTCAGCATGATGCCCAGCCTTGTGAAAAGGGCAAAGAAGAGATTAGAAGAGAGATGCTTGCCCTACTTTCAGCTACCGAGGAAAGAAAATTGCAAAGAGAGAGGACAAAAGCAGCCATAGCAGCAACCATAGTTGGTGGACATGGTCAAGAGCCCGAGCAAGTGGAGATAGTCAGATGAAGAGGCAGATATTGGCATCGTGGGCTCTCTTCGTGTTCCACGGATTCGCAATCAACGGCACAACCACACCGTCCTCTAGGCCCCCCCTTTCCTCTACTTCGAGTAGAGTGCCACCACCACCACCTACATCTTCACGCACACCATAGAGGCTTTTTGTGCCGCGAAACACACTAAGAGCACAGATGTCGTTGGAGGCTACAGGGTGGAATAAGGAGGTGCATCAACATGTCAACATGGCATGTTCAGATTTTTGGTATTTCAATAACATACCATTCAATGTGGCGAGTAGTCCCTCTTGCCACAATTTGGTTACCGCATTGACAGTTGCAGGAAAAGGCTACAAGCCACCTTCTCACAAAGACTTGAGTGGGAGGTTAGTCAACTTAAATTTTATGCTAAGTTTATGTTCTTTAATTTAAATTAATTTATGACATTATGTTGAATTCAATTTCAAGCTATTTTTTGTTTAAAAATTACAATTTTGTACTTATTTAATTATTTTACTTTCTACTTGCAGGTTGCTCACAAATGCAACCGAAAGGGCAATGCATGTAGTGGAAGAACAAAAGAAAGAATGGAAGAAATATGACTGCACCATTCTTTCCGATGGGTGGACGGATGTGAAAAACCACACCATCCTTAATTTTTTGGTTGCTTCGAAAGGTGAAGTTGTGTTTTTGAAATTGGTGGATGCCTCCAACAAGATAAAAACTACAGAAACATTGTGTACATTGTTGGAGGAAGTTGTCATGGAGGTGGGGATTGATAATGTGGTGTAGATCATCAAAGATAATGCAGCAGCATATGTGGCAGATGGGAGAATGCTTGAGAGTAGAAATCCATCACTCTTTTGGTCACCTTGTGTGGCCCATTGCCATGACCTTCTTTTCGAGGACATAGGCCAACTTGTTTGGGTGGCACCTATTGTAGATGATGCAAGGAGCATCACAAAATTTATCTACAATCACCCTTGGGTTCTTAATTTGATGAGAGAGAAAACAAAAGGGAAAGAGTTGGTGAGATTGGGTGCCACAAGGTTTGCAACGGTTTTCCTAACGTTGCAAAGCATTTTGGGCTTTTTGGCCTCTTTAAAACAAATGTCCGTGAGTTAAGCATGGAATGACTCCACATATTCAAAGAAGCCCGAAGGAGAGAGAGTTTCAGCAATAGTCTTCGACCCCTTGTTTGCACAAAGAGCTAGAGAGATCGTGAAGGTAACTTCAAAACTTTGATTTTAATTTTAAAACTCTAGTTGAAAACTTGAATATAATATTTTTTTTTATTTAACTTTAAGTCTTTCATTATAAATTTCTAACTTTGATCTTTTTGTATTTTTAATCTAGGTGTCGAAGCCCTTGGTTAGAGTCCTTTGCTTGGTAGGTGGGGATCAAAACCCAATGGGATACATTTATGAGGCCATGGATAGGGCCAAAGAGGCAATCAAAAGTTATTAAATGGGGGACAGCCTCAAATTTGATCCCATATGGGAGATTGTTGATAGGAGGTGGAACAATCAACTCCACCAACCCATCCATGCAGCAAGGTACTTCCTCAACCCTAATTATCTCTTCTTAGAAAACTTCTTCCATCCTAACGGAGAGGTTATGGAGGGCCTCAAGGCATGCATTCAAAGGATGGAATCCAAGGTTGGTGTGAGACCTCATTGTCAAAGAGTTGGATATCTACAAGTAAGGAAGGGGTAATCTCTTTTCTTCAAAGCTAGCTATTAGAGGAAGAACCACTCAGCCACCAAGTATAAAATTGGGAGTCTAAGTTTATTTCACATGCATCTTATAATTTGATAAAATGTGTTTTGAACTTTTGAGTCTTTCACTTTGTTTTCTAACTCTTTAATATTTATTTATTTTGCAGAGGTTTGGTGGAAAACTTGGGGTGGAAATGCCCCACATCTAAAAAGAATTGCCCTCCACCTACTATGTCAGCCTTGTAGTGCAACCAATTGTGAGCGCAATTGGAGCTTGTTTGAGGCCATTCACATGAAGAAGAGGAACAAGTTAGCACAAAAGCGCCTCAATGACCTTGTCTTTGTGCAATACAACCTTCGGTTGCGCACAAAGAGAGTAGAAGAAAAATCATTGGACCCTATTGATCTAGATGAGATAGATTCTTACAGTGATTGAACAGAGCAGGATGAGTAGCCTCCATTGTTTACCGCAGACGAGATCAGTGACTTCAAAAGACGGGCAATGGAGGATGTGGGTGCATCAAGAGATGTAGGGTTGGAGGACAATCATGAGGATGTGGATGAGTCATTGCCAGAGCCAAATACTTCCAGGATGGTGGTCGAGCCTCAGCCACAGCCTTCCATGCCAAGCAAGGAGCTAGCAGCAATAGCACCGCCACCACGTACAAATGGCAGGACTAGAGGATCCAGCCATTCCTTAGGTGCTGCTAGACTAGGGAAGAGGAAAGTCTAAAATGTTGTATTTAGTATTTACTTCTAGTTTTACTGTTTTCATTTTCAGCTATCTATTGTAATTTCAAATTTATATCAAACTTTCAGGCTTTTAGCCATCAGGATTCCGCATGAGAATGCGATTTTGTAGTCAATTTGCATTAAACTCAATCAAAATTAATAGAAAACACTTTTGTACTCATTTATGGACTCATTGGATTCATCATGTCATTGAATTTTGCAAAAAAAATGTGTTTCTAATGAAATTTAAGCAATTTTTTAAGTTCCCGAGTTTTTTACTGAGTTTTCTCCGAGTTTTTGTTGACTTGCCAATTTTGGGCTTGGCGAGTTTTTTGCCGAGCCGAGTTTTCCAACTATGATTAATAGTATTTAGTTTCATTGTAACTTTAATTTGTTTGTACTTTGGAGGTATTGAAGTCAATGGTGAGGGTTTTCACTTGGTGGATGGGGAGCAAAACCAATGGGATAGATTTATCAAGCCATGGATAGGGCCAAAGAGGCCATCCAAAACTATTAGAGGGGGTGCAAGTAGATTTTCCTCTATTTGGAAGATCATTGATTGGAGGTAGAACAGTCAACTCCACCAACCCATTCATGTAGCGAGGTACTACAACCCCAAACTTTTCTTCTCTGATAGCTTCATAAATTCTAATGGGGAGGTTTTGGAGGGCCTCTCCACATGCATTGAGAGGATGATACATAAGGTTGAAGTGAGAGACCTCGTCATTTCAAAGTTGCAAAATTATAAACAAGTTGGGCGAGGAAGGTGGGAGCTCTCTTCTTCGTTACTAGTTGTCCACGCAAGATCCGCCCAAACACCAAGTAAGAAAAAAGGAAGTCTTACATCTTGCAAGTTACAAATTACAATTATTAATATGCTATTGTTTATTTACAAACTCTTGAATATCTTATTTGCAAGTTCTTTGTGGGAAGATTGGGATGGAATTGCCCCAAATCTACAAAAGGCAACTATTTGAAGTTTGTCTCAGCCTTGTAGTGCTTCTAGTTGTGAGTGCAATTGGGTTTTGTTTGACACCATTCACACAAAGAAGCATAGTAAGTTGACTCAAAAAGGGCTCAATGACTAGTTTTTATGCAATACAACTTTCCACTTCACACGAGAAAGGTGAAGGACAAATCAAAGCAACCTATTAATTTGGATGGGAATGATCCCTATAGTCAATGGACCGTGCAAGATGATGAACCGTCCTTGTTTACAAAGGAGGAGATTCCTAATTTTGAGAAGTAGGTTGTGGAAGATGTGACTGCAATAGAAGCAAAGGAGATTGGATTGTCATTCAATAACATTGATGTGGCAAAGGAGTCATTGTCATCTAGTAACAAGGTGGAGCCACAAGCACAATCTTCTAGACCAAGCGAGGAGCCACAATTGAGTGCAAGGACTAGACACTTGTAAAAAGCCTACCTTATAACAATCAAAAATTTTCTCCTTGCTGGCTTAATATTTAGATGTAGATTAAAATATTCATGAAACAAAATACCAAATGACAAAGTTGTAAGCAAATCAATCCATATATGAAAGTAACATACTCAGGAAACGATGATGGCTTCTTATTGAATCAATAATCTGATTACAAATAAGGTATAGTTTGCAGCTTACAATCAGATAATCTGATGTAGAAAATCAGAACTCATATAGTATGCAAAATAACCAAAATATATATTAAACCCTAGCCAAGAGATTGAAGGATGAAACCCTAGGTAGTCTTGATGAACTACCCTTCAATCTTTGATTAAAATAAGGTTGTAGCAGCACTGATGATGGTCTGATAGGACAGATTAAACTGTGTAGCAGCTAGTATGCAATCTATATTTGACTGTAGATGGCCCAGAAATGCTGAAACTCTTCAAAGATTGCAAAAATAGCTCAAAATATGGAATCACCTAGCTTAGAAAAGGTAGAGAATTGCCCAACTTGCCTTCAATGCTTGTAAAAGGTTGAAATGTGATTGATGTCAAGTCTGCAACTTGATTTCCAGCAACTTGCAAAAGCCTGATGTGGATTTCCAGCCAACCCACAATGCAAAAACTCTTCACAATGAAACCCCAATATGCCAAAAGGGAGGATTTGTTCCTTGAAAACAAAACACAATTCAATCTACTTGATTTCTTCTTAGACCTGCAACAAAACCAGTCTTCAAACCCTTATCTTTCAAGGTCCTATGTCCACAAAAGCATGTCAATGAAGCTCTATGATGAACTCTATGTGAATTCACCTCTCATGGTGGAATGGGGTCATCACCAAACCACTATTATTCAAGGGAGCACCACCTTGCATAGACTGAAAATCACTTCCAGCCAAGAGAAAGCTCTCTTCTCAATATTTTTTCAAATATCAATACCAAACATAATTCTCTCACAACCCTCAATGCCTTCTTAAATAAGGCTCCTAGTCCAAACCATCATAGAAGGAGAATCTGACTTGTTTCTATAAAAATATTCAATGACTTCATCACTAAGGCAACTAAACTGCCCTTATCCAAAGGATCTGATTTTATCTTATTAAAATATTCAATGCCTTCTTTACTAAGGCATCTAAGCTACCCTTATACAAGAGATCTGATTTTATCTTATTAAAATATTCAATGCCTTCTCCATCAAGGCACTAGACCGCCCTTGACCAAGCTGACTTAGAAAAGAATTTGATTTGGTCTTGAATATTAAAATATTAGATGTCTTCTTAAACCCCCATAGAAAAGATCAGATTTGATCTTTAAATATCAATTTTAGTTGCCTTCCTCATTAAGTCTCTAAACCGATTTAGGAGAGAGAATTGACTTCTAGAAGCAAATCAGATTTGATCTTATGTGGGTCGACCAGCTCGTGATCAGATTTGATTCTTTTTGGCCACTTAAGGAAGAAAAATAATATTTTATTTGTTTTAATCTTCCCTTCTATATTTCTCAAAAGATTGCTTTGACTTGGCAAGTGGACCATGGAATAATAATAAAATATAATCAACATTATATTTTATTTTCTATCAAGGATAATTCCCCTTTTTAAATCTTCAAAAGCAACTCATCAAAATTATGGTTCTCATGGCCAGATATCATTCCCTTAGCAGGTTGACTAGCTCACGGGAATGGTGAATGAGCTAGTTCTCATCTTCCGGATATCACTGCGAAAATGGGGACATTACAACACTCTACCATCTAGTTTTTCACTAGAACAAGGGAGAGAAAATTGTAAAAACTTGTAAATTTTTATTTACCTAGATATGCAATTTATGATGCTGATTTTCAAAGACAACCATCATAAATTCATAATAGTTATTAGTTAACTATCGTTTTCAGCTCTACATGATGATGCAATTTTTTATTCCATTTGTATTCAACAATCAACTCTAATAGAAAACACTTCCCCATGGCTTTTTAGACTCATTTAATACATTTTGTAATTGAATTTTGCAAAAAAATGTGTTTTTAGAGAAATTTAAGTACATAAAAAAAGTTAGTAGGTAAGATTTTTCCATAGTCCATGAATAATGGTAACCGTTTTTGGATTTAACTTCTCATGCTATATTGAATAGACATTTCGAACCACACTCAACGGTTCATATCCTATTTTGATGAACCACTGAGTGTGGTTTGAAACGTCAATTCAAAATAGCATACACAGTTAAATCCAGAAACGTCTACAATAAAAAAACTCGTCAAGTTTTTGGAAAGCAGTACCCACTTTATAGCAAGTTTATAACTAATATTTGTTTCCTTGATCTGGGGCTCGGGGTGGAACCTAGTGAATAGGCACACTTGGCAGACCAAATTTGCTATGGTAGAAGTATGAATATGAATGACAAAGGGCAATAACTATATCAAAGAGCAGAGGGCTAGGGAATGAAGAATAAAAGAACAAGTGAGACACTTCAATGAGAATTATTATGCTTACTATGCAATAGTTTTACACATGATCCAAGAGGTCAGATGTATCTAATGACTAAGTTATCCTCCTGTCTACTACTAAACAAGCTGAATAACTAACTTATTATCCAAAAGTTACCTTCTGCACAGAATGGCTTACAATAAGATACTTGAGAAGGGCAAAGGAGCATTGGGCAGTTATAAGGCAATATGTTGTTTTGACAAAATCTAGTTCCACTAATGAGATTCCTATGTGTTGCCGCCGTCACCCAATAATGGCACTGCAACTGTCTATACAAAACATACATGTCAAGACAAACAGCACCAAATGTGTGCGGCAAGATTTGGGAGGAGTTAGACTATTGCGTTACCGCCATATGTTACACATGTCGTGACTACGCTGCAAACAAGCCATGTGTTGGTGTTGATGAAGTTATGCACTCCTAAGTATCACAAATACTCTTAGATCAGTCACCACTCCTTAACCAGCAATGGTCCTCATTATGTGCAACTGTGGTAAAGTGATGAGCAATTTGCACTTTCATGAAACACTTACTCTGAGAAGGAACCTAGCCCACTTCCATAACCTGGAAGAGAGGAGTCTCTAGTTAGTGTGTCATGCCCCCGAAATTGCAACACTAAAAGCGTTGAAATACAAATAAATTATTAATTAAATAATAATATAAATATTAAAATTCTATAAATATAATTATAATTATAATTATTATAATAAATATATTAATAATAAATTCAGAGACATAATATATTAATATAAAATAAGTAAACACAAAATAATATGGAAGCTATGATCAAGGGCGGCGATCAGGAAGTGCAGCAATTCACTATCCAACAGCAATGATTAGAATAAAAGACAGGGATGGTTAAGCAAGAAGAATAATAAATTAAATTAACCTTTCTGCAGACCGAAATTATTACAATGAAGGCTAAATCCATCCGTTGCCTACAAGGAAAAGGACAAACCTGATGTGGCAGTAAAGCTGACAGGGGAATGAGACAAAAAGGGGGAATAAGACAAAAGGAATAAAACTGAGATATTTATTGGAAGTCGCTTGCTTATAAGAATCGCGTCTTTCCTTAAAAAATCGCAATTAGGAGTATTTGACAGGAAATGATGTGCAGATAAAGAAAAAGACTCAAAAGCAGATCAGCAATAATATTAAGGAATAATATTAATAAATATTAATTATCCCTTAAATGATTAGGAGATAATATTAGTTATGATCATTAACAAATGGACATGCCTCTTGGATGAATGCATATCATACAGGGGGGTGTCTCTCAGCCTATCGTGGATATAAGAAGAAGTAAAGTCAATAGCAATCATCATGGAAGGAACAGAAAATAAAATGAGTTAGCAATCTGAGAACAAACAGCAGATTGAAAGGCAGGAATAGCATTCAAAAATAAATAATGATCTGCACTCAGAAAGGCAACAAAATGGAATATAATCAAATTTAAACCAGATATATGTACAGCACATAAGGAAAGAAATATGAATATTTCCTGAGCATAACAGTAGATACATTAATACGATATACTCAGATTAAAAGAAATATGTGAGAAGAAGAGTTGGCTCGAGGAGAGATAAATGAAGATAAATGGTAAATCAATAAGGGAAGTAAGTTTAATATAATTACATATACAGCAATATATATATAATACGATTATGCAATAATGATGCTTGCAGCAATTATTAATCCTTATTAGTCATTATTCAATTGAAACTAATCTATTTGTTTCTCTTTAAGCAATATCTTCTAAATATTGAGAATAGATTGGTTGAAGGAGAAGAACATACAGACCAGCGATCACAAGGGAAACCAGTCCATTTCATTACAGAAGACTATTATTATCAGATATATATATATATTCAGGGTATACTAGATATTTTCTGCCAATCATTGTTTTACATATGTAGACATATTGCTTATGGATAATAAAGAATATTTAAGTATATGTTCTTATGATAGAATATGAGATATGCTTGATTGACTGAAACCCACCTTGTAGGAAGGGCTTGGGGTGTAAGCAAAAGGGGTAAACAAGGCTAAGTAAGTAGGTCATTCTAGGGTATATATATTTGCATATATTGTTCAGTTAGTGATTGCAGGATCCAATTCCAAGATTGCATCATTAAAGAGATATTTATTTGGTAAGACGAACACCTAACCCTAATTTGTTGCAATTTGTGATCAGTGGGCAAATTCTAGGGCAAATCAAGAGAGGGACATTACATAGTGAGTATTGTTTAACTATGCCATAAGTATCTTACAGTCTCTGCTGATTCAGCACAATCAGGATTGAGATTGGTCAGCTATGTAGTTTCCATATGAAATTCCGTTCTTCCCACTGCTGTTGGGTAAAGATTGGAGTGCCATTGTTTGTTGTTAGAGGCACCCTTGGAATTTATTGTAGGTTTTCACCAGCTTGTCATTGGTTACCGTCACCAAATATCTTACAGCAACAGCCTTTAGTCATAATAAACATTAGAAAACAGCAGAATTTTAGCAGATTTTTAGGTAAAGAGCAGGTTTTCATAAATTGGCTGCCGATGGTCCATCACAGATTTTCAGCAAACTTTTGATCATCCAAACATCAATAATAGTTTTCCAGCACCTAAGATTTATTATCTGATTTTCATCACAAAGGACTGTCTTATTTTCTTCATGATCAAGGGTTTCAAAAACTCAACTTGCCAACATGTTAAAATAGCTAGGGTTTGAAGTATTTTTGGCAAAGAGAAGGAAACAACAATTGATTCCTGAAACTGCACCAGACTGAGGCAGGACCAAAAACTAGTTTGAAACCAGAAAGGGACACTCAGATCACAAGTGTGTGCTTGGAGGAAGATGCCATAAGGGTCTAAAAGTTTAAAAACCAAAACTGTCCACAAAGAGGTCTGGTACATGTCATAAGAGTGTTTGCCCTAATCTTTAAAAACACAAAAAAATCCCATAAGTACTGCTGAAGGATGCCATAAGGGTGACGCCCTAGTTTTAAAAAATCAAAAATAAGCAACCATCATAAACCTTAACATGCACATCAGTACAGGCAGGCCAGAATTCAGTACCAGTCAAACATGCGCAGTTGGTCTTCAGGCAAGTCAAATATTTAGAGCCTGCTTGGATTGCAAGTGAAATGTTTTTAGCAAGAAAAAATTCAATGGGATTTTTGCTTATCTCGAATAAGTTGGATGTGAAATATTGTGAAGAACATATAAATAAGTGCTTTATGCACCTTAGAGGACCTTATGTAATTATCTGCCTACTTGCCACTACAATTACAGTTCAAGCTTTTTGTGACCTCATGTGTTGATTTGGTATATTAAATAGAGATTCATGATTTTTCAGGCTTTGTATTGCAGTTCTTATTAATGTGGGTGTAGTAGCTTTGTGTCCAATTTTCATTATTCAATTTATCGGTTCATATATATTATTTTCAATCTAATTCAATTCTTGTGCTGTACTCATTCTTTTTGGTCTTTGCTTTTAGCCAAGAAGAGTGAATGTGTGTTCACTGTCATAGATTAGGTCATTCAAGTCAGTCAAACGATATAAGATCTCTCATCCGTGTGTAGAAATGTTGATTAGCCTTGTGCCCATACCCAAGAACCCAAAGATAGCCAACTTCTTTGGTTTGTTTGCAATGCATGCTCAAAACCCAGAGATTTAACTTGTACATATTGTAGAAAGCTAGAATTGTCTACTTAAGATTAGGTTTTCATTTAGCTTTCAGTTACAAGTTAACTTCCCCTTCTAATTTGAAGAAAGATTTTTCTTTACACATTGTTCTATTTTGTATTGTCTTGACTGGGACAAATAAAAACATTAGCATGATAAAGACTCTTTGGTGTATTAGGAGAGCCCAACAAAGGTAAACAGTCATGGCGTAAAAGTCCTGTATTGAAAATAGCATGCAGACCAAGGTAGGCAAGATGATTGAGCTCAACGACATTATCTCCCACTTTATTGGTGATGTGTAGATCCTATACTAAAGTGGACAAAACTCACGGTAAGGTTCTGTGAGTTGTTCCCTCTGCAATATCCAAACTTGATCACCAACCTAGAAGGTGTGCAATGTTTGTTATGGAGTTGCTTATACTTAGCATTTGTATTTTTAAGAATGATTTGCACCTATTATTGTACGTGTTAAATGCAATCAATGAATTTGGTGGCTTTGCCAATTACCTTTTTGTTAGTGTTTTAATTTGCACCTTTTAGTGTAACAAAATTGTTGATGTTATAGCAGCTATGGGCTGCACTTCCTTTGCACAAATTCCAAGCAGAAGAACATGAATTAAATAAGTAGCCTTTGGCTATTTAATTCATGTCTACAACATTTATTAATGACAAAGGGCCGACCCTAATGAATTCGCATTTACTATTTGTTCATGGACCGACCCTAATTGTATTTATTATTATTTATGTTTTTCTTAAAGGGGCCGACCTAACTTGAAGAGGCGCCTCTCTTGTATTTATACAAGGTCTTCTTGTCATTCTAAATCATTCATTCATTCAAACAAGTTTGCAATTAAGAGCAGAGCAGAATTCGCACTTTCTTAGCAGCAGATTTGATTCAAGGAAGATATCATATTCATTACTAGTTTGCATCTAGAAGGAGGGCGATTTCTTTGTATCAAGAATTGGCCATTGTTGGGCCTAAGTTGTAAGCAGATTTCTGCTCTTGTTTCACTTTATATAAGAGATTCATTTGCTGGGTTTTTCTCCCTCAAGAGGAGGGTTTTCCTAGGGTATCTTGTTGTGTTCATTGTCTTATGTGTTGCAATATTATTAAGTGCTTTCATTGTTTAATCTGATCTAAGAAACACTAACATGTTATCAGAGCGGGTGTGAAAAAGATCGTGATCAGATTTAGTTTGCAACACTCACTTTATTCTTTTTCAGTCTATCTTCTAAATTTCTCAACATGGTGAGCGGGTGTGAAAAAGGTCGTGATCAGATTTAGTTTGCAACACTCACTTTATTCTTTTTCAGTCTATCTTCTAAATTTCTCAAGATAGTGAACGGTCTGAAAATCGAAGATAGACTCGAAGGAATTTCGAACTACACATCATGGAGGTTCAGGATCATGCTCACATTGGAAGAGAATGCTTTGGCTGAGTTTGTGAAAACAAAAGTTCCCGAACCTGAGGAGGAAGAAGAAAAGTTGCAGTGGAGGAAGAAAGATACTAGGGCAAAGAAAGTGTTGGTTGATTCCGTCAAGGATCATGTTGTACCGATTGTCTTCAAGTTGGATACGGCAAGAAAGATGTTTACAACCTTGGAAGAGATGTATGAAATCAACAACACTAGTCGAGCTCTTGCACTGAAGCAACAACTTCATCATGTGAAAATGGCGAAAGGAGAATCTGTTATTACATACTTCATGAGGATTTCAGAGATAAGAGATCAGCTCTCTACAATTGGTCACATGATTGATGACAAAGATTTAACTATGCTTGCTCTCAATGGTCTTCCGCTTTCATGGGAATCGTTTATTCAAGGAATCAGTGCAAGATCTAAACTTCCCAAGTTTGATCGATTGAGAATTGACTGTATCCAAGAGGAGTCGAGACTAACGGCTAGGGGCATTGGTCAAAGTTCAAAGAATGAAGAAATTCAAGTTCTTGCCTCTCATTCATTGAAGAAAGGAAAAGGGTTCTTCAAGAGGAATCGAGAAAACGGAAATGATGGTGCTCCTGCCTTCAAAAGGAAACGAGACTTGTCCAAGATTCAATGTTTTCGTTGTGATAAGTATGGTCACTTTGCAAAGGATTGTCCTCAAAGACCTAAGCAACAAGTTGCCACTACAAATGTTGAAGAAATCGCTCCACAGAAGGACTCTGGTGATTATCTGTTCTATTCAGCCTTATCAAGCAATGTATCTACTGACGCCAACACTTGGCTGATTGATAGTGGTGCCTCTAGGCACATCACCGGTTTCAGAGGTCACCTTTCAAACTTGGTGGAGAGTAACTCTAGTGAACAAGTCGTCATTGGAGACGATGCGAGATATTCTGTGAAAGGAGTTGGAAACTCCACTCTTCACCTGGATTCTGGGATTTCATTGGATTTGAATGATGTACTGTTTGTTCCAGGGATAAAGAGGAATCTTGTCTCAATTTCAGCATTAGAAGACAAGGGTTATCAAGTTGCCTTTTCTAAAGGCAAAGTTCTTATATGGGCAAAGAACTCCAATTTGAAAACTGCTCAAGTGATTGGAGTTAGACATGAATGTCTCTACAGGCTATGCACTCGTCCCCTTCAAGCACTTGTGCATAACAGTTCCAGCATGTGCGATCTTTGGCATCGAAGATTGGCTCACATTCACTTTCGAGCATTACCTATCATGGAGAAGATGGTCACCGATCTTCCAAAATTCAATCAAGAACATGAAGGAACATGCAAGGGATGCGCCCTAGGCAAGAACACAAAAGGTACGTTTCATTCTAGTGAAAGTAGATCTAAATGTATTCTTGATCTTATTCATTCTGATTTATGTGGTCCTATGTCTATTGCATCTTCTAGTGGTTTCTTGTATTATATTATTTTTATTGATGATTACTCTAGAAAGACTTGGATTTATTTCTTGAGATCCAAAGAATCTAAAGAAGTATTAGAAAGATTCAAAGAATTCAAGGCGCAAGTTGAAAACTTGTCTGGGAAAAGGATCAAAGTTTTGAGATCCGATAATGGTGGAGAATACACCTCTGGCACATTTAGAGATTTTTGTATTGAAGTAGGGATTAAGAGGGAGTTCAGTGTTCCCTATAATCCACAACAAAATGGTATTGTTGAAAGGAAGAATAGGTCTATTGTGGAAGCTATAAAAGCTATGATCCATGATCAAGATCTGCAAATCTCTCTTTGGGCTGAGGCATCGAGGACAGCCGTCTATGTTCAGAACAGGAGTCCCCACAGGATCTTGGAGAATAAAACTCCTGAAGAAACATTCTCAGGGGTGAAACCAGAAGTTAGTCATTTGAGGATCTTTGGTTGTCCAGTCTATGTTCATATTCCAAAGGAAAAGAGAACAAAGCTAGAACCTTCTAGGAAGAAAGGAATTCTTGTAGGTTACAGTGAGACATCAAAAGCTTACAGGATATACATACCAAGACAGAAGTCTATTGAGATTAGTAGAGATGTCACATTTGAGGAAGATGTTGCTTTCAGAAGGTCCAAGGGCACTCCTATGGAGGTTGATGAAGAAGAACCTCCTCAAGATATGGAAGTTGACCATATTCCAGAGAACCTGAAGGAGGCTCCAGAACCTAAAGAAGAAGTTGATCCAGTTGAACCCTTGGATCCTACTGATGGGCCTCTAGATATTGTGATTGGAAAGAAAAGACCTCTTTGGGCTCGTAGGACAATGCAGGAGGCAGAAAGTTTTGCAGCTCCAAGAGGAGCTTTCAGAGAAAGCAAGAGACCTCACAAGTTCTCTAGTTATGTCGCCTTGATGAGTCAGATTATTAAGTCAGAGCCTTCAAGTGTCGAAGAAGCTTCCAGTCATCAAGTATGGAAAGATGCCATGTCTGAGGAATATCAGTCCATACTTAAGATTGATGTTTGGGATATAGTTCCTAGACCCAAAGGCAAATCTGTGGTGTCTTCTAAGTGGCTCTTCAAGATCAAGCATGCAGCTGATGGGAGCATTGAGAAGCACAAGGCAAGATTCGTGGCTAGAGGGTTCTCACAAAAAGAGGGAGTTGACTATGAAGAAACTTTTGCTCCTGTGGCTCGATATACGTCTATCAGAACCATCATTGCTATTGCTGCATCTAGAGGATGGAAGATTCACCAAATGGATGTAAAGACAGCTTTTCTAAATGGTGTAATAGAAGAAGAGGTTTACATTGAGCAACCCAAAGGATTTGAGGTACATGGGAAGGAGTCTCATGTTTGTAAGCTGAAGAAGGCCTTGTATGGTCTTAAGCAAGCTCCTCGTGCTTGGTACGAAAGGATTGATCAGTATCTATCAAGCCTGGGTTTCTCAAAGAATGATGCAAATTCTGACCTCTACTTCAAGGTAGTAAAGGGTGAAAGCTTTGATTCTGGTTTTATATGTTGATGATCTGATTATCACTGGTGAAGAACATCTAATTCTAAAATGCAAGAAGGAATTAGCTTCAGAGTTTGAGATGAAGAATCTAGGTCTCATGCATTACTTTCTTGGCTTAGAAGTTTGGCAAAAGCCAGATGAGATGATTCTAAGTCAAGGCAAGTATACTGTTGACATTCTCAAAAGGTTTGGTATGATTGACTGCAAACCTATGTCTACACCCATGGAGACTAATCTAGATAAGTTGAAAGAGGCTGCAGCTAGTTCAGAACCAGTGGATTCTACGATGTATAGACAATTGATTGGTTCATTGATGTATCTAGTTAACACTAGACCTGACATCTGTTATGCAGTGAGTGCACTTAGCCAGTTTATGTGTGAACCAAGGCAAATACATCTTGTAGCAGCTAAACATATCCTGAAATATTTATGTGGCACAATTGGATATGGGTTGAGATATTCTTCACGTGTGGATTTAGAGCTGCATGGTTTTACTGATTCTAATTAGGCAGGATGTGTCTCAGATCGGAAGAGTACCTCTGGTTGTTGCTTTAGTTTGGGTACTGCTATGATTTCTTGGTGTAGCAAGAAACAGTCTTCAGTGGCTTTGAGCACAACCGAGGCAGAGTATATAGCAGCTTGTGTGGCAGCTCGTGAGGCAATGTGGCTTCGTAAGCTCCTTGCAGGATTGTTTGGACAATCAATGGAGCCTACCATTATACACTGTGATAATCAGAGCTGTGTAAAGCTTTCTGTCAATCCCATGTTTCATGACAGAACTAAGCATGTTAAGATCAAGTACCACTATATTAGAGATATGGTACAAAGGAAAGCTATACAGTTAAGGTATATCAACACTGAAGAGCAAACGGCAAACATTCTCACCAAGCCTCTCTCCAGGATTAAGTTTGTGTACTTTCGAGACAAGCTTGGTATGGTGGAGAATACAGGCTTGACTGAGAAAGAGTCTCAGAATCAGTGATCCTTGATTGATAATGCATTTCTCTATTGAGAGAGATTTGAGGTGAAAGCCCTTGTTTCCACCCTCTAGGAGAGCTATGGTGGATGTCATGTGTGTGACTCCATGACAACATCACGTGAGGGAATCTGTGATGATTTTTTTAAATGCATTTCTCTTTGAGATTTGAGGTGAAAGCCCTTGTTTCCACCCTCTGGAAGAGCCATGGTGGATGTCATGTGTGACTCCATAACAGCATCACGTGAGGGAATCCGTGATGATTTATTTATGCTTGTGTATCACCCTTTGGGAGAGCCATGGTGAAAGTCACGTTGAGGTGACAACATCACATTAAGTGATAAGCACTTGTTCATACCATCTATGGAGGTAGTCATAATGATTGATATCACGATGAGGTGATATTCTATTTTGTTTTCATTTTGATATGATGTGTCTTGTGCAGGTGGAAGTTCATCCCTAGCTGAGAGGGAGTGTTGATGTTATAGCAGCTATGGGCTGCACTTCCTTTGCACAAATTCCAAGGAGAAGAACATGAATTAAATAAGTAGCCTTCGGCTATTTAATTCATGTCTACAACATTTATTAATGACAAAGGGCCGACCCTAATGGATTCGCATTTACTATTTGTTCATGGGCCGACCCTAATTGTATTTATTATTATTTATGTTTTTCTTAAAGGGGCCGACCTAATTTGAAGAGGCACCTCTCTTGTATTTATACAAGGTCTTCTTGTCATTGTAAATCATTCATTCATTCAAGCAAGATCACAATTAAGAGCAGAGCAGAATTCGCACTTTCTTAGCAGCAGATTTGATTCAAGGAAGATATCATATTCATTACTAGTTTGCATCTAGAAGAAGGGTGATTTCTTTGTATCAAGAATTGGCCATTGTTGGGCCTAAGTTGTAAGCAGATTTCTGCTCTTGTTTCACTTTATATAAGAGATTCATTTGCTGGGTTTTTCTCCCTCAAGAGGAGGGTTTTCCCAGGGTATCTTGTTGTGTTCATTGTCTTATGTGTTGCAATATTATTAAGTGCTTTCATTGTTTAATCTGATCTAAGAAACACTAACAAAAATGAAACAAATGTGTGGTAAAACCACTTGTTGAATTAATATGGGAAGCTCCCTATAAATAAAAATTAACCTATTATGAACAATATGTACTTGCAATTTACAAACCTTATAATGTTTTTAGGGGTGATTTCACATTTATGTTGACTTTTAAAGTATGTCTTTTTAATTCTCCTAAGGCAAAAAAGCTAAGGAACTATTCCACTTGAGGGAAACATTTTTTACATTTTTGACTGAAAAATAAATCCTATGACTAGCCACTTGCCTTGTTCAACTAAAATCAAAGACTAGACAATTCAAGAACACAAGGATTAAATAGGTTTTAAAAATAACGACACAAACGCTTTGGTAAACTAGTAAAGGAATTGATACAAAAATATAATTTCCAACTTCAAATAGATCTACAATACAAAGCTTGCAAATTTGGTAGAAGCAATCTAATCTACCTCAGCACAGATGATAATATTATTCAATCGTAATTAAAAGCAAGATAGACTTAATAAGTTCTATTGAACAAGTAACAAATTACCAATTGAAAAATAACACTAAATAGCAATTTCAACAATATGCAAGAATGAGAATTACAATTGATCCAACTAAGTGCAAAAAGATGATTATTTATAATGTTTACAAACAGCTACATGAAAATAAATAAATTAAACTAACTGCACTTCTACCCTAACTACAATTAGTTGCCTAACTTGCAAGCTTTATTACAAATTATCTCATCCGCTTACTCTAAAATTGCAATCATGCGACTATCAGTTGAACTGACAATCAAAATATTGCAATTATCCCTTGAAAGCTCTTGTCTCTAGCATGATGAGGTAGATGATTTAAAAATAGTTGATTCTAAACTATAAATAATAAATGCTAAAAATAACAAGGACTCCTTGTACTAAAAATAGTGAATGCTAAAAATAACA
This sequence comes from Sequoiadendron giganteum, assembly GCA_007115665.2. Classification (NCBI taxonomy): domain Eukaryota; kingdom Viridiplantae; phylum Streptophyta; class Pinopsida; order Cupressales; family Cupressaceae; genus Sequoiadendron; species Sequoiadendron giganteum. The sequence goes on from CM021101.1 coordinate 549,380,266, forward strand.
TGGGCTCCTCGTACTTAAAATAGAAACTGCTAAAAATAACATGGGCTCCTTGAGCTAAAAATAGAGATTGCTAAAAATAGCACGAGCTCTTTGCGCTAAAAATATAAATTACTAAAATTAGCACAAGCTCCTTGCGCTAAAATTAGAGACTACTAAAAATGGTAGATCCCTAAGTATGCTCTTCTCTTTGAAAATAGTGACAGCTCAAAATAGCAACAATTCCAACAAATAATTTGTTTTACAAATAGTATTCTAAAATTAAATCATATAAAAGTTATTGAACTTAAGAGTAAATGAACAATTGTACGCAAAAATGTCTCAGATGGCTGCCGCGTATAGGGTTTTAGTGGTAGGAAGGCGCAAGATTTTGCCGCCTCTGTTCGTCCTACAAATCATGGGGCTTTGCTTTATGCCGATGTTGTGAAGAGAAATGTGCCGTGGGGAGGTGAGTTTGTTGTGGGGAGGCAGCATGGGGAGTTTGGGAGAGTTAATAACCAGTTGCAGGGTGCATCGTCAGGGCATTTTTCTGGTCCAAGGGAGGCTCGACGGGTGGAGGGGGATCTTGCGAGGAGGGGAGAAAGCAATAGGGATGCGGGAGGAGAGAAAGTCTTCAATTCAATGCATTGCGCAGTTTCGTCCCCCTCAGTTACCCTAGTTGGTGAAATAGCAAATGAGATCTCTGAAAATGCTAAGTACTTTGCAGGACTGATTGGGAGATTCCAGGGGTTTTGGCCAAGCCTTGTTGATTTACATTGATGGATTTTTGAAACCTAGCGCCCCATTTTAGATGGTGAAGTGCAAATTTATCCCAATGCAAGGGGGTTTTTTGTGGTGGTGTTTGAGAATGTGGAGGACAGAAACAGAGTTCTTTGTGGATATCAATGGAGTTGGGAAGACAAACATCTGCTAATGTTGAAGCCGTGGCACCCCGCTTTCAATCCAACTACTTAATCTTTCGAGGTGGCTCCTCTTTGGGTAAGACTGTCGAATCTTCCTTTACACTTCTGGTTTGAATCGTGCTTTGAAGCAATTGGAAACTCGCTAGGGAAATTTTTGGGGGTTGATGAGGGTTCCTTAAATTTTCTTCATTCTACTTATGCACGAATTTTGGTAGAAATGGATTTGTCAAAAGACCTCCCTGCAGATATAAATTTGAAAGTTTCAGGTGTAGAATGGAAACAGATGATTGACTATGAAGGAGTGTCGTTTCGTTGTCGTAGATGCTTCAGCACTGGTCATGTTGTTGAGCAGTGTTCCAAGCACAAGAGGGGTAACCAAGCAACCTGGTGGAATGAAGTCACCCCTCAGCATTATTCAATGGAGTACGAGGGCGTGGGAGGTAAGATTTCAATTGATTCATGTAATGCAGCCATCAACAAAGGATCCCCACAAATGCAAGCGGGGGATAAAAGAGAGGAAAATTGTGTCCCACAAGAAGAGGTGGGGGGACTATCAGAGTGCTTGAACATAGCCTCGTTTGAAGATGAGAGTGTCCAAGAGGCGGCTGCAGGGGAGCATACTTGGACAGATGATCAGAAAGAGCTTTGGCATAAAGTTCAAAAGAAGAAGAAGCGGCAGGAAGTTGTCTTCAATATGCATCTACGTTCTCCCGGCAAAGGGAAAAAGAAGTGAAAGGCTGTGTTGCAGTTTATGTTGTGACAATCTTTGAATGTTTGTGTTAGGAAGAGTTGTGGAATAAGGATGGAGGATGTATGGGTTTTTTTGCTTGTTAAGGTTTTTAAGATGAATGTAATGCTTTTTCGAGATTAATAAAAATTTGCAGGGGCTCCCTACCTTTACCGATCAAAAAAAAAAGAGTAAATGAACAATTAAGATAAATAACATCGTCTAATTGGATCTAATCTATAGTTTCATTTCCAATAACCAACCATAGTAAGAATTGGAGAGGAAAGCATGATAGGGCGCCCAGAGACTGTTCATCACAATTAAGCCCAAGAGTGTGGTATAACACCCCTTGGCCCACAAGTTGCAAGAACTCACATTACCATCCAACATGGGGTGACCTACTTACATTGTGGAACCGGTCAGCTGTCTCTCCCAATCGTGTTTCCTTACTAATCCATGCCTGATTGCTTATAGGGAAACAAATAGATTAAATTAATAATTATAAGAGCCTTAAATAGATTAGCAATTCCCATTAGTAACTAGGTTAAAGATACATAAGAGATTATATATATAAAAACATTAAACTCCATCATGATGCATACCAATTGAAATGACCCCCTTACAATGTTTTCAAATTTTACCACAGCACTGTTCACCCGTTAACGTTAGAGAAATCATAAACCAGCTGAAAGTAACCCTTCGCTTTCTGATCACCCAAATCCCAATGAGGGCAAGGTGAGAGCATATGGTAGAAAGGGGATCATTAGATAAAAATGAACTGAATGATGAATTACACTATGTAGATGACTCAGCCAATCAGCTATGAATGCAAAGCAACTCGACCACTTATTCAGTGGGAGTGTAATACAAAGTGCAGAAAGTAAATGTCTGGGCGGCAAACCAACCCCTTCCGCTTTCCAACGGGCAGTACAAGAAAGTAAATACTGAAAGTAATAGACGGCGAGGCCTGTCTCTTCCACCAATCGATGGGAATGAAAGTGCTTATGCAAGAAAGTAAATAAGGCGGCGAGGCCAACCCACTTCTACTAATAGTGGGAATACAAAGGTAAATGTAGAAATAATGACTAATCAGTACTACTGATTTCAGTCTTACAATATGTGAAGCAATCTGCAAGTACAATGATATCAAGATATCCAACACTCTCCAAAATGATAGAAAAAGAACTCCAAACCCAAACAAGCTATCTAACATATGAAAAATAGCAAAAAAAAAGGAAAATACCAAGTCTGATATAAAATGGCAGCGATCAGAAAATCAGACCAGCGATGCCTAGATCACCAAAATGATCACAACTCCGCCAATACTCCTCCGAATGACATGAAATAAGATGCAAATGAAGCATGGAGGTGAGGCGACCAAGTACCAACCAAGAAATGGCACTAATCAGCTCTCAAGCATTCTGCACGTTTCCCAATGCTGCTGTAACAAGAAGGTACAACCTCCAAGGTAGGACGATCAGCAAGATAAAATCACACACTTCATCAAAAATCACCCAAACTTGTGGAAAGGGGCGCCTAGCATAGAGGAAGAGAATGGGTCAATACCCATAACCACAAAAAAATCATGCAAGGTGCTACGAGCAAAAGGTGTTTCCAACCAAGCCAAACTAGCAACTCAAAAACTCAGAAAACTTCATGAATCTTCATCTCAATAGGATCAATTTGCTCTTCAGTGTAAAGAACAGTCACAAACTTAGCTAGGTGCTATCTTGCAAGCACGAAACCAAGGGTGTTAGGAGGTATGCATTCCTCGAAACAGGTCTGAAATTATTTCAGCAACACTTCATTATAATTTTCATGGATACCAACAATGAAGCCCAGCACTCTTATTTATAATCTTCTCCACAAATTCAAACTGCTTTTCCCTCCAATTAGGGTGCCCAAACTGAAATCCAAATTCACCCTTTCTCAATTTTCATTTGAGTTTCATTAGCCTCCTTTACAAGGTCGTCCAAGGCATTAGAGAAATAATACTTTACCAAAAGCAAATATAACATGAGATGGGCGTCCAAATTGATTTAAGTGAAAAACCTTATAAAAGTTACTTTTTTAATAAAATCAACTTATCTCTCCAAGCTAGGCGTCCACTATGCCTTAGCAAAAATATTTCACTTAAAATAATAATTCACCCAAAGAACCAAATTTACCAGAATGAGCTCCAAGAGTGCAAGAGACCAACTGCTCCAACTGACTTGCCTAAAATAGCCTCTTAACTAGCCTGCTGAAACCCTACTAAAAATAGCATGCGCTAGAAATATTGAAATGCACCAAAAATGTTGATATGTGCCGAAAATACTGAAATGCGGCCGGAAATGCTGATATGCGCCGAAAATGTTGATATGCGTCGGAAACCCCAATATTGTACAACTAAAAATAGCTCTTACTATAAATAGCATACTGCTAAAAATAGTAAGTGTCTCCAAATGCATTTTAACCTCATTTTGAGCAACCGTTGTAACTTACTAAAAATAGTAAGTCCGGAAAAGTTTGTCAAATGCAGATGCATGTCATACCACTGCGAAGCTCTCTGAAAACCCAAAAAGAAACCAACAACCAATCTGCAAAACTCCAACATGCAAACCCTTGAATCCTCAAAAGAAACCTCCAAGCAACTGGAAACCCTAATTCTACCTCTAACTAGCCTACAGGCATCTGGGAATAGGCTAACAATCACTGGTAAGTGTAGTGCTAAAAATGGGGACATTACACCAATCACTTATTAAATTCAATGGCTGCTACCTTTTTGAATGCAAATATTTATTTTTTTATCTGATCTCCTTCGATGCCTTTTGCAAATGATTTGACCTCCCTTATATATCCTAATTTCTTCATGAAATGATGCATCCTTTGGAGTAGACATCTCCTTTCCAAAGGTTATGTCTTTTTCTCCAACTTACTTTATTTTCTTTTATTCCCAATGGCTGCCTCAAACTTTATTAATTATTAATTATTTAATTCTTGGTGAGATCGCTGCTTATTAATAAGTGCTATCACTGCATTTAATTATCCCTTTAGTTACCTTCATCTAGCCCTTTTGAAGTCTCCCTTTGGCAGCATCTATTTTAATTTTGTGCAGGTTGCAATTGTGGTATGTTAGTTGATGGGGGCATGACACACATCCATGCTTCCAAGCACACACCTACTTTGTATTAGCAATTAAAAAGAACTTTCAATAAAAATCATCTCCTTTGTATTGGAGCACGACTATACAGTAGCTTGCAAAACCTTGTTTTAAAACTACCCTTTTATATGATGTGCTCATAACCTCAGGCACACACCTTTAGTCATCATGAAAATCTTTTAAAAACAAAATTGTTCTTTGCATTTGCACGCTCATAACTTCAAGAACACACTTTAGTCATGATCAAAATCTTTAAAAATAAATTGTTGTTTGCATTCGCGCCACTCATAAATTTAAGAACACACCTTTGTCATGATTAAAATCATTTTTTTCAAATTGTTATTTGCATTGGCACACACCAATGCTTAGGTGCTCTCCATTACTCTATAAACATCTCTTATAATATTGAAGTTGTGTTTCCCTCTAGAGCATGCATTTGTATTCATGAAAAATTTGCTCCTTGTTTGAGTGCACTTAAGTCTTCACGCACATGCCAATGGTACAAATACATCTCCCTTCCAATCCTCTAGACAACACTTGGAAAACCTTTGTTGAAGCATTCACCAATACTCTTGGTGCAATGTTAAAGAGGAATTGTTCTTTGCATTTGCACACACCTTTTGTTTAGAGGCACCTTTTAGAAATCATAATTTACTCTTTGCTTTGGCCCATCCTTCTTTATAAGCACCCATCTTCAAAATTATTTCAACGCTGATATTTTGTGAAGAGCGTCCATGCATCTTAAAATGTTTGCTCCTTTATATTTGCAAGCCTAAGGTTTTTGGCACATGCCATTACTCTAGGTAATCATTTTAGTTTCAAAGTGGCTCTTTGCTTTGGCATGTGTCATTGCTCAAACACATGCCAATACACTAAAGAAAAAAATTGAAAATCTTTTGCTTCATTGTTGAGGTTTGCACTACAGAATCTCAATTTGTCAATACACTAGCTTATTAATAACACATCCCTAAGTCTTTTTATGCCTAGGCACCTCCTTCAGTTCATGCTCCATCTTCACATTGAAAAACTTGCTCAACTCTTCACTTGGGATGGCCTTCAACCTAACTAGATTCACCTTAATGAGTTGGACCTAACACAAGATAGGGAGTGGTCAATCAAAAGAAATTATGCCCTTCTTCCTATTGATCCTGAAAGCGAGGATTGTCTTATTTGGGGTAAAACCAACTCCACTGACTACTACACTATGATGGATGATGCCCATCACATACAAGATAGTATACCTAATAACATATATTTGAATAGCACCTAGAGCCCAAATGTCACCCCCAACATAAAAATATTTCAATGGCTTTTTAGACAAAAAATTGTCCTTACTAGAGACAATCTTGTCAAAAGAGGCATCATGGTACCTCACATATACTTCAAATGCTTCAAAGGTAATGAAACCCAAGATGATCTATTCTTTGGTTGCAATGAAGCATCCACAATCTGGATATCTCTTGCTCTTTGCTTTGATGTCCACTTCAGAAACATTAAATATGGAACAAATGCTACAACAGCTCTTTGAAAGGTAAACCTCTCATTAAGTTGTTATGGTCTTCTATTCTGTTTTTCTGCATGTGGAACATTTGGTCCAACAAGAACAATAAAACTTTTGAAGTAAAGCCATCCAAAGAAAAGATCTGATTGAAATGATCTAGCATGCCATGATTGAAAATGCCAAAGTCCACTTCAAAGTAAAACAAAATTCAAGTATCCTCTCTAGAGCTGAACTCAATCTTCTCTGAAGATGGAATCTCTCTAAATTTTTCAGCTTTCCCATCTCCAGCAGCCCTTTTGTCTCCATTTATTATCCAGCTCTCTTCTCTAATGGCATTTCTAAAGCTAATCCAGGTATTGTTATTGCCAATGGTGTACTCTGGACTAGACCTAACACAAAAAAATTGGAATTTTGCATGAACTTGGAACAAACTTCCAACAATATTGCTGAATTTATAAGATGTGAGTTCGGCCTATCCTTGGCAGCTAAATAAAATATCACAAATATCTCAGCTTACAGGTGTTAGTTTTTTTATGATCAGATAATTCAAAACTGAAAGTAATCAGAAAATGCAGCACTTAAGACAATGAACACAACAATATATCCTAGGAAAACCCTCCTCTTGAGGGAGAAAAACCCAGCAATTATATCTCTTATATATTGCAGCAATAAGAGCAGAAATCTGCTTACAACTTAGGCACAACTCAATGCCAATTTTGATACAATAAATAATCACACCTCTCCTAGATGCAGATACAAAAGAATATGTTTCTCCTTGAGATCAAACTGCTGCTACAGGATGATGATCTGCTGCTGCAAATAAACTCCTTCTAGATATGCGAATTATGATGAATGAACTTGATGATCAAATGAATGATCATCATCTGTATTTATACACACGCCAAGGAAAGACGTGTCTCCTCATGTTATCAAGTCAGCCCAGCAAAAGACAAAGAGACGTGTCTCTTAGATTATCATCATGTCGGCCTTAGAGAAAATTGCGACTTCTCAAAAGTCGACTTAATTAAATATTAATAATATTTAATATTTGTTTTATTGTTTTCATATGAAGCATCTCTTCATAAATCGCTATATAAATTAAATAGCCATTGGCTATATTTAATTTATTTCTTTCATAAAAAATCATGCCTAGAAGGTATGAGACTCACGGCTGCAATAACATCAACACTCCCTCTCAACTAGGGAGGAATACTTCCAACTATACAAGACATATCACCTCATCGTGATGTCAACCACCATGGCTACACCCATGTGTGGAAAAGAGCTTATCACCTCAACGTGATAGCATATCACCTCATCGTGATATCAACCATTATGGCTACACCCATGTATGGTATATGTGCACAAGTGCCCATCACTCAACGTGATGTCGTCATCTCATCATGACGTTCACCATAGATACTCCCAAAGGGTGAATAAACACAAGTACAAGAAAATCATCACGGACTCTCTCACGTGATGTTGTCATGGGGTCACACACATGACATCCACCTTGGCTACTCCCAGAGGGTGGAAACAAGGGCTTGCACCTCAAATCTCTCTTATGGAGAGAAATGCATTAAAGCAAATCATAGAAGATCACTGAAGCTGAGACTCCCTCTTAGCTAGGGCTTCATTCTCCACAATACCAAGCTTGTCTTGGAAGTACACAAACTTTACTCTAGAGAGGGGCTTGGTGAGAATGTTTGTCGTCTGCTCATCAATGCTAATGTATCTCAACCGAATTGCTTTCCTCAATACCATATCTCTGATATAGTGGTATTTGATCTCAACATGTTTGGTTCTGTCATGAAACACTGGATTGACAGAAAGCTTCACACGACTTTGATTATCACAACGAATGATAGTAGGCTCCAATGATTGTCCAAACAATCCTGCAAGGAGCTTTTGAAGCCACACTGCTTTTCGAGCTGCCACACATGCTACAATATACTCTGCATCTGCAGTGCTCTGTGCCACTGAAGATTGCTTCCTACTACACCAAGAGATCATCGCAGACCCCAAACTGAAACAACATCTAGAGGTGCTCTTCTGATCAACAACACAACCTGCCCAATCAAAATTTGTATAATCATGCAACTTTAAGTCCACACCAGAAGAATATGTCAAGCCATACCCAACTGTGCCACGCAAGTATCTCAGGATATGCTTTGCTGCAACTAGATGTATTTGCCTTGGTTCACACATGAATTGACTAAGTGCACTCATTGCATAGCAAATATCTGGTCTAGTATTGACTAGATACATCAACGATCCAATCAACTGTCTATACATAGTGGGATCCACCAAATTTGAATTAGCTGCAGCCTCCTTAAGCTTCTGAAAGTTGGTCTCCATAGGTGTAGACATGAATTTACAATCCATCATACCAAATCTCTTCAAGATGTCAATAGTATACTTCCCTTGACTCAGAATGATCTCATCTGGCTTCTGCCATGCTTCTAGACCAAGGAAGTAGTGCATGAGACCAAGATCCTTCATTTCAAATTCAGAAGCTAGCTCCTTCTTGCATTTGAAAATGAGGTGTTCTTCTCCAGTAAGAATTAGATCATCAACATATAGAACTACGATCAATGCTTCGCCATCAATTACCTTGAAGTAAAGGTTTGAATCAGCATCATTCTTAGAGAAACCCAAACTCATCAAGTATTGATCAATTCTTTCGTACCAAGCACGAGGAACCTGCTTAAGGCCATACAATGCCTTCTTCAGCCTGCAAACATGAGACTCTTTCCCATGAACCTCAAAGCCATCAAGTTGCTCAATATGTACCTCTTCTTCAATTACACCATTTAGAAATGTTGTCTTCACGTCCATCTGGTGTATCTTCCATCCCTTAGATGCTACAAGAACAATGATGGTCTTGACGGATGTATAACGAGCAACTGGAGCAAATGTTTCCTCATAATCTATCCCTTCTTTCTGAGAGAATCCTCTAGCCACAAATCTAGCCTTTTACTTCTCAATGCTCCCATCTGTTGCATGCTTGATCTTGAAGAGCCATTTAGAAGATACCACAGATTTGCCTTCAGGTCTAGGTACGATGTCCCAAACATCATTCTTGAGGATAGAGTGATATTCCTCAGACATAGCATCTTTCCATACTTGCTGACTTGTAGCTTCCTCAACACTAGAAGGCTCAGACTCAATCATTTGACTCATCAAGGCAACATAGTTTGAAAACTTCTGAGATCTTTTGCTTTCTCTGAAAGTTCCTCTAGGAGCTGCAAAGTTTTTTGCCTCCTACATTGTTCGCCTAACCCATAGAGGTCTCTTTCTACCAATAACAATGTCAGTAGGCCCATCAGTAGGTTCCAAAGGCTCAACTGGTTCATCATCTTCTTTTGGATTAGTAGGCTCCCTCTGAATCTCAGGAGTATGGTCAATTTCCATATCCTGGGAAGACTCTTGGTCTTTATCGTCTATCTCCATATGATGACCTTTGGATCTCTTGAATGCAATATCTTCTTCAAATGTAACATCCCTGCTGATCTCAATCAACTTCTGACCAGGAATGTAAACTCTGTAGGCTTTTGAAGTCTCACTGTAGCCCACAAATATTCCCTTCTTGCCAGATGGTTCCAATTTTGTCCTTTTATCTTTAGGGACATGAATATACACAGGACAGCCAAATATTCTCCAATTTTGTCCTTTTCATATGAAGCATCTCTTCATAAATCGATATATAAATTAAATAGCCATTGGCTATATTTAATTTATTTGCTTCATAAGAAATCATGCCTAGAAGGTATGAGGCCCGCGGCTGCAATAACATCAACAACAGGAACTCACAGCTAATTACACAGTTCTTCTCCAGCACCCAGGTAATCAGATACATCCAACTCAAGCTTCTATTGATTCAAATTAGATGTATTTTGAAAAAAAATGATCAACTACATTAGCATTACATCCCCAGATTTTTGAACTCTCTTGCTGATAAAAAAGCTAACAAAGGTATTCTTTTACCTCACAGTTTGCTCAGGTTAGAAAGTTCAAGAACAAAGGTACTGAAAATCTACCTGATGAATATAATGCCTAGTCTTTGGCCTTTGCTAGAGCAATGCAGGCTGACTTCTCTTCACCATGAGGTGGAGGATTTATTGTATTTATCTGAATCGTCCTCTCAGATTGATTTATGTTCTTTGTATCTCTAATTGATCAATTAAAAAATTAAAAAAATTAAAAATTATAGGTTAGTATTAATTAATATAAATAGTTAGTAAGATTAATGTTAGGTTAGAAATAAGATTTAAATTTTAGTAAATAATTAAGTTGGGGATTATTTCCTGTAGGCAGTTCAATAGAGCAGTCGTTAGGTGGTTGGTGCATGGGAAAACTTAAATGGCTCTACAAGCCAATACATATGAACAATGTATTATCATTATGTAATCATCCCAAAGAAATCAACATATCATTTTCATTATTGGCTCCAATCATGTTATAATCTGTGCGCATTTGCTCTACCAAATTCAATAGTTACACTGCCACATACAAAAGCTGGTACTATTTAACAAAGTCTATCATTGATAGCATATAAATATTCCAGCCAGGCTATTTACTCAAGTTGTTCCATAAGATATGCTACAGAAGCCCATGATGACTAGCAAAAATGGCAGTGGAGGATATCACAACCGATGAAATGATCCTATATGTAGAAAGGCCTTTACCTAAATAGAAACCGTACTTATAAATCTCTTTTATGCAGACTTCGTTTGCACCTTGTATGATAATATTCTAACAGGTCACCATTGATGTGTTTTTCTGTTGAGTGCAAATGCTCATTCAAAGGTGTAGAAAAGAATTAAAATACAAGGACATACTGCATTTACTCAGCGTCTCCCTTTGAAATCTCAAATCTCCAACTAACTTCGTATCCTGTGGCTATCCAAGAAGGATTCAATATCTCACATGCCCTTGAAGTAATTCCATGTTGCAGATAGGATTAGTTACACTTTAGCTCAGTAAATACAATGAATCAGATGGTTCTATCATGTGGCCACCACAAAGGCCACTACTAATAAGTAATAAGCATTCTTTAAAAATAATGTCCCCTCTCTTTCACCTTTGGTTCAAAGGAATCCTTCGTGTGCAAAACGAACTTCAACATTTTCATAATGTAGCCTTTTTTCCACCTCACAGCCACATAATATCTGCTTTGGTTGGAGATAGATTTAAGATGTTCCATCATTCCATGTACTTTTCATAAGTCGAGCGAACCCAATTCTCCTGACCTTATGAGTATGACAGGAATACATTTTTAAGACTGAAATAGAATCTTGCAACAGTGTTGCATGGACCTACAAATGAATAGAAAAAAGCATGTTTTATCACTCTTCTTATGACATTTAAACATCCACGAGCCACAGGAAGATCTAGAAACAAATGAACCCGAGCCCTTCCATCTTCGAGCACTCACGACAATCCACAACTTATCTGCTCATGAACATTGAAACAAAAAAGAAAGTGTGTCTAGACTGATTCAGACAGTAACAGTGAGGTCGAATGAACTTATTGTTAATATAATGCGTACTGCTTAGAGGCTTGTTAACTAGCCAGTAGACAGAAGGTCAATCCATTCTACATCATCGGCAGGGCATACAACAACCCTATGCCAAAGGCAGATTATATCATCTTTCCATTTAAGGCCCTTTTAGCCAATGCCCAATCGGTTAGGCAAAGCCTGGTGCAAGAAATACAAAGCTAAGACTATTGAATTTGTACTGTTTGCAAGTCTCGAATGATTTTTCATGCAATTAGATGTCATTCCAGCGTCACCAGTATTGCTTGGTCTCTGGCAACCAGTGTGCCGTACTGGAGAATGTCCACCACAAACAGGTTTTGGACGACGGCTTACAAAGCAGTGGTTAGCATTTGAACCTGATCTTTACCAATCAAATTAAACCCAGTTGTGAAAATTGTGTCTATCTATTGTGGACCCATATTTATGTATTTTAAGAGAAAAGTCTGCAATTTTTCTTTTAACGAGAGTTTTAATAACAAAGACAGTTTCTTCTGCTTCAACACTTTTTTTGAAAATCAAAGGAAGCAAGTCAAGTTCCAATAATCAGTAATAAAATCTATATGACAAAGAAAAGAAAAAAGATAAAAATATGCTTAGGTTAAAGCTATCTTACAGGTCAAATACACGAAGAGTATTGTCATCGCTACTTGTTAAAAAGCAAGACCCGTCAGGAGACCTGCAAAACATAAAACCTTCAAATTAAGTGCATTCTACCCATGTCATTAAAAGGGGTTATGAATGCCTCACAAGGGATATAGAATATATGTTTTTCTAACTGATGGGAAACCAAAGGTGGCTTAAAATGCAGCTTACCATTTAACAGCCTTCAAAAAATTGGCATTGGGTGAGGAGGGAAGCTTAAATTGGTGATGGAAATGGTAGAGCCTTTGAGGAGGAATATGAAAGTCCAGGGCAGGCAAGTAGTAATTGCTTCCATTTCCAATGCATGCTGTTTCCTCTTCCATTTTTTCACCCCACAAAATTTCTCAGACCATCTGGAATGAACGCGGTGTTTAAAAATGATAAAACAAAAATTCAAAATTAAATTATTTCTCGAGAGATCGATGTCCAAAATAATGCCCTATGTTATAAGAAATTTCATTGACCTTTTTCTAATTTTGAAATTTTCGCTCGCTTGCTCCATTCCATTTTTACTACTTGTGTCGAGGCTTGTGCACGCAAACAAATAAAGTATAAATTAACTTAAGTCGATTAAGACTTGGTGATTGAATAATTGAGCAATAAATGTTTAAGATAAAGGAAATTAAATGTGGAAGATAGTTTATATTTAGTTTTAAGTTTGATTAAAATGTGGAAGAACAAGTTAAGCTCCTTAATTTGGAAGTCTAAAGCGGTCGTGCAAGTTTAGTTGATTGTATGGAAAATTCTTCACATTAAAGTCCTTATTGGTGATCAACTCTACTTTATGTTTCCTTCTCCAGCGTGTCCATTTTGCTTCAAAAAAGAGACTATCAAACATGCCTTTTGGTTTTGTCTCCATGCTCAAAAAAATTGGAACTTCCTCTTCTCCAACTTCTTGGTGCTTTTTCCCTAGTCTTGGTCTTGGAGAACTGTTCTTTTGGGTCTCTCCTTACCTCACAGTAGTATTACTCAAACCTTCAGACATATCACTCTTAAGCACATTTGGAGATTCCGATGTTTGGCAGCTCTCTCTCGCACCTTTCACTCCTTACAAGTCGAATCGATCATTATTTGTGCAAACCTCTCTCTGCATATCCATGTGTTCCATTCTACTATCCAAGTTGATTCTAACATCAAAAAGATTTTGGATACTCTTCAAACACAGCTCAGTGATTTTGAGACAAAATGTAAAATGCAAGCAGTCCAGTTTGGCAACAAGTTTGCTCATATTGAAGACTTGTGAACGATTGTTGTGGGTGACCTTTGCTTTAAGCATGTTGTGGATTTCATTTTTAGGCTAATGTTATTGCAAGGTGTGTGCCCTTGGTCTCCTTGTGTTGTGCAGCACAGCGCTTGGGTTCATGACATGGCTCAACCGCCTCCTATGGATCTTGTATAAATTTTGCAGTTGTATTGGGCATTAACAGGTCGATCTTTTGGTGCAACGGCAACAACCAATGTAACAATTGGTATCAAATTTGAGGTCACAAGTTCAAACCCCTCACTTGCGCTGGGGGGGATTGTTGCAAGGTGTGTGCCCCTGGTCTCCTTGTGTTGTGCAGCACAGCGCTTGGGTTCGTGACACGGCTTAACTGCCTCCTGTGGATCTTGTATAAATCTAGTGGTTGTATCGAGCATTAACAGGTCGATCTTTTGGTGCAACGGAAACCACCAATGTAACAAATGCTTGTTGTTTGGATCTTATTGGATCTAGATTCTACAATTTTCTTCTCACTATTGTCATAGTTTATGCTAAAATATACCAATTATGTTGTTCTCTTTTTAATAAAGCTCTACTATAAAAAAACACAAGTTGTAACTTGACACATTTTTTGTTGTTGTTAATATAATTTATGTTGTAACTTTATAATTATTTTATTCTTAATCCACTTAAAAAAAAATTGATTAAAATAAATAATTGAAATATAGTGTTTTGAATCATTCATGTCTTTGGATTAAAAATGGTTTGTTTTTGTTTATAATATGTTTTGGATTTTAAATAATCTATCATTTCTATGGAGATTTACATTCATATGTAAGTTTGGGACATCTTCACGAATGAGGATCTAGTTTGGAGCAACTAACTTGATCTAGTAGAGTGTGCACTCCTACTCTCAAACTCATCTAATTCCTCATTCTTTGTTACTAACGGTATTTATTAATCGAGAGAGAGCTACCAAATCAATAGGGGATGAGTTCTCCTAGGTCAATCCCTATGAAAGAGTAGCTTCACAATTGCATGAATAATCAAACGTAACAATCTTTAGCCATGCAAATGCTTTAAAATGATAATGATAATTCTTTCATTTTAGTTAACGAATTGAAGTGTTTCTAGCACACTTCTTTTTTAACTGAATGATATTTAAATGATAAATGTAACTAATTAAATGTCTTTAAATAGGGACAACAATAAATCATGCAAACATGTGTTTAGTCGGCTCATAACTACTAGTGAAAAGGAGCTAAAAGTTTACACTTTGAATTTGAATGTTTAAATTTTGGGAGTTAACTATGTGGGTGCAAGATCAATCTTGTGCCCATGGGATTAACCAAGGACAAGGGGGGGCTAAAATCAATGTGGGAATGGAATGTATAAGAAGATGTGTGAATAAAGATAAGAAAATATCAAATATGTAGGAGTATGTGTAAATAGGGATGGTGAAAGGATCAAGGAATGGGTGTAAATTTATACAAGATTGTGTCATTTGTCAATATATAGTTGTATTAAGGCATTCCATCAAAATGGGCACAAAACTAGTTAGGAACTCGCATGGGTATACAAATTGTAATGATGAAATTTGTATACCCATTCCAATTCCCATTTAGATCGGGTCTATTTTGAGAAAATGTCTTGATACATTACTTATCAACAAATGACACATTCTTGTGCAAAGTTGGACCCATTCCTTGGTCATTTATCCATCTTCATTTATATACATTTAACCTTATCCCATCCTTATTTGTACATAGTCCTATATATTCACCATGATCACTCATTTATTATGTATATACTTGCACCCATTTCCCTACACTCATTCCCTCGCCTTAATATGCATGTCTCCTTATCCCAAACCAATTCGATGGCATGTGAGATTGCTCCCCTAAAATAAAAATAAAAATCAAACTAAAACTTTGCTAACTCCCACCTATTTCACTAGTCAATATGAGCTAACTTGATACACATAACATAATTTATTGTTATTTTTTAGGCATTCAATGTGCATTAACTCATATTAATTATCAAAATAAGATCTTATGCATTACAAGGATAATCATTTTAGGAAAAATTTACTTTGGAGCACTAAAAGAAATGTAAATGTCCATCAAACTCATCTAGGACATTTGTATGATTAGAGAGTGTTATCTTTAACCATTTCCATGACTATAAAGTAGATTTAATCAAAGGAGCAATATAGGAGGACTTGGCCTTTGCAATCCAACCATTTTCTTAAGGTATTTTAAAACACCAATAGCCTTTCACTATCATTAAAGGGTAGTGAATTTGGTTAATCAAATAGTAGAAGTGTATAATATGTCAAATCAAGACTACATGTATACACAGCATAAGATTAATCCAAAGCAATAATTGAAACTAACTAAATTTAGAAACTATCATGATTATGAGGCCTTTACTAGACTAATAGCATTCATTTTTAATATCAAGGCAATTGGATTCTACATGACATTAGGATTTCATTATTTACCATACTTCCCACAATCTAAATAACTAGCACATTTGCATTTAATTTCTTAACTATACTGATCATATACCCAAATTTTGATTACTTGGGTTGATTTATGTTCAAGGAAAGAATATTTTTCCTTTATATTTTTGGTGATCTTGCCAACTCTTAGACTTGTTAAGAATATGGTTAGAGGTTGCAATGAACAATAATTTTAGTATCAACTTTAATTCTTGTAAGTTTTCAAGAAACTAATACGTATTAATAATAAGATCGTAAATAAAGAAATGTGGTATAAACTAAAAACATTCTCAAAAATCAACAATCCTTAATCATCAACAAAGTAATAGTTTTAGCGAATTGGCTAACAAAAATGTCTAATGTGTCAACTTATTCCCGCATATTAAAGATTATATCCGCGTAATGCAAGACCAATTCAAATATACAAAACCAACCCTTTATAAATTTAAAGTTATTGCAATCTTGAGGCATTTACTATACTAGGAATATGCATTTCTTATACCAAGGCAAGTGGAATATATGTTACCTCAAATATATATTCTCCACTATAGTTCCCATAAGCTAAGTACCTAACACCTTGCATATAATTTATTAATCATTATATTACCCAACTTCGATTGCCTAGGTTAATTTGTGTTTATTAGGAGCATTTAATTAATTCACTCAAGTAACTTATTAGGGAAAGATTATCTTTTCTTTATATTTTTTATGAATCCATTAACTCTTACACCTATTAAGAATTTGGTTAAAGATTACAATAAAATATTAAATATTCAAATTTGATTGTTATAGGCTTCAATAAGTCAATCATCAATATCAAAAGGAGTTAAAAGCTTCTTTTAATCCAATAAAAGGAGTACATAGTACATTCAACTCCCTCCTCCAGTCCTTGTCTCCTTCAACTTGCAATCAATCTAATATCATTCCAACCAAATGACCTTGTTTTAATCTGTGATGTTAAACTATTATCCCCAACCCTCATTTTATAAAAAAATAAGCTAAGGGAAAATAACTAATGGTAAAATAACTATGTTTTTGGTGTGAAAATGGAATTCCCTAACCGATTTCCCCTTTGTAGTGTGAACAAGGTACATTATCTAGCTAGTTATTAGGTAGGTCCTATCCACACATGTTCATATGTTAAGTTTACTTAGAGATCTAGTTATAACTTTCTAGAAGTCCTTAGTTTCCATGTAATCTTATCTTATCTTATCTTTAGTTGTCTCGTGTCATAGGATTAAGACACTTGTCATGATATTTTCTAATCATATCTCTCACTTTGCCCATATAAGAAAGGCTTCATACGTACATTGTGTAATCAATTGTATCAATATAATTATTTTACATCCATTATTGCAAATGTATGCTCTTGTTTTTCTCTCTCTTTTAGAAGGAATTTTTGGTTGCAAGTGATCCTAGGAGCTTGAGTCCTTGAGTAACTATACAGATTACAATTTTTAGTTGCACTTTAGGATGTTGATTCTACAGTGTCCTCTTGTTTTCTCTTATGAAGTGATCAAATTGAACTTGGGAATATTTTGAAATAGTTTGGTTATTCGAAAAAATTGTTCCTTCTTCAACCTACAAAAATAGTGCCTAATATAAGGCTATTTCTTATTCTTGTTGCAAGAACATCTACCTACATCTAAGTAGTTAAAACCATACTCTAAACTCTCAGAAACAAATATAGATCTTCAAATATTGGTATCCCAAGGCTACTAGGTGGTTGTCTTTGCTCAACTGCCTTTTTTGTATATTTCCCCTTGCGAATGTCTTAGGTGTGTAACATATTACACAAAATACATAACACATTGGTATATTCTACCAAATTATTTTGTCTAGGAATCATATCTCATACTAAATTTGGTGTTATTTATTGAAAAATCATTTCTATAGGCACTAATTGATTCAAAGGCTATATGTCCATTATTTAAATGAGCCTTGATAATGTTTATTTTGGTATTTATTTTGTGGATACAAGGGTAACACACCTTGATTCCTTTGATATGGAGGCTTTGGGTACATTGCTTGTTTCCTTTTGAGGTTGATGGTTTCATTTGAGAAGTTGTGCAAGATTTTATTTGTTGCATTGATATTAGAAGAATTAGATGTTGAGGATGCATGGCTTGGTGGATAGATATACGTGGAAGGAGGATCTTGAGACATCTTGGGTGTTTGATTGGCCACCTCCCTATGAGATAGAAGAACTCAATTAATATAGGCACTAACAGCTTATTAGGAAGTCTCCTAGTATTTCTCAAGTTATCATCTACCTTGATTACTAGTTCATATGTCATAGGTAGATTATTCCCTCCAAGGGAGTGGATCATCATGCATATATAAAAATTGAATGCCTCAAGATAGAAGACAAAATAAATCTTCATTGGAGGGCATACAAAAATGGGTATTATTTCCATTTTTTTATGAAACTTAGTATTAAATTAAATAATTGTTTCTCAAGGAGTTATCTTTGTAGTGCTCAATTGCTACAACGACGAAGATCACTCTTCCCTTTCTTTGAAATTCTCAAAAAGGTATCTTTCATATGCTTAAAGAGGGCATATTTGAGTCAATCCTATGCAGCTATGAAATTTAGGGTTACAGGTCTATACCAATCTAGCGATTTTCCCTTGAAGAAAGAGATGAGTAATCTTAGAGATATATTTATTTGGTGTTATGCACCTAGGGATATGATATTATAATGTATTTAGATGGATGGAGATGCCAACATGTGGCAAAAATCCCTTAAGTTATTTATATTGAGTCATGTGAATCAAGTGTAATTAATTATATTAAGAGTTGAGTAGGCCTTCATTAGGATTATCCCTCCATTGCATTATTAAGAGGAGGTATATATAAAGGAGGTGATTATCATTGTAAGAGATGTGTAAAGTATGATATTGTATTTATTATCTCTTAGATATATAGCGTGGAGTGACTTCTTCCATAAGGAGTATTGTATGGCGTTACCATACCTCAAGGGTTTACTCTATTTCAACATGTTATCCTCGAATCCAGTTGTGCTCGATCCATGGGATAACCCCCTATGAAACTTGTCCATTGAGTAGTCCCGTACACTCTAAGCACACAAAACGAGGCAAATTTCAATTTGCTTCTATGCGTAGTCTTGAGCGTCAAGTCATCCCCTCGAGCGCTCGTCTCGTGTCATTTCTTGAAAACCTTCAAAATGAGTATTTTGTCGATTTTCACTTTTTGAGGGTTAGAATTTTTTTTGCCCATGTAAGGGCATTATTTTTCAACACCCCTAAATAAGCTAATGGATATTTTCTTAAAGGTGTAGCGACGTTGTTTTTTAGCACCACTACATATCTTGACTCTTTTAATATGTAAGAGCGGTCTTTTTTGGCACTCTTGCATCTGTCTGCATTTTTTGAAAAGTGCAAGAGCGGAATTTTTTGCCACTCTTGTATCTTCCCGCCTTCAAATGTGTGGAGTTAATTTACTCTCGATTCATTAATGTAACTTCCTTCAGTGCATTTTAGTGGCTTTTTAAGTCATCTTAACCTCATTTTATGATTATTTGGTTTTGTTTTCTCCTCTCTTCCTTGCACGTTTTGGTGTCAAACCTTCTTCAAGTTTTGAGTGCAATTTAGTTGGTGGATTTTATGTGATTTTTATAGTATAAGGTTTTCCCATTGTCGTCTTATCTTTATTTCTCTAGGTATATTATTTATTTGCTTTCATTTGTTTGTCTTTTAAACTTGCGAATTTGTAATTCTTACATAATTTCTTTTAAATTGTTTGTAACTTGTTTATTAGTTTGCATTTTTGTTTGGTTAAAGGGCTTAGTTCTCATTTTTTCCCCAAATTATTGTTTTCCCTAGGGTTCCTATTCAGGGTATCATTGTTTCTAAATGATTTTACACACCTAGTTTCCTCAAACTTCAAAAGTTTCAACTATTTGAAATTGTTTTCGCTCATTCCCGTCGCTATGTTAGTGATTTATATTAATATAGCGAGTCATTTTTATAGTTTTTCTCCTAACACTATAACACAGTGGCAAACATTTTTGCCACCAACACATAAAAGATTCATAGCAGTGTAGAGGCGTAAAAAATTTCCATCGTTACACTCATCTTCCTCCGACTTAAACATTGCAATGTAGAGGCGGCCTTTTTTAGTGCCTCTACACAAGAAGACCTTCCCCCAAAGTGCAATGGTGACACAATTTCTCACCTTTACATATAACTTAGCGAATTTCAAAGCAATGCATGGTCAAACTTTTTTTAGCACTAGTGCATGGTGTTTACTCTCCAAGATGCATAAACGTTGTTTTTTATCATCGATACATAAAACCACCAAGTTCTTCAAGATGTAGAAGCGTTAAAAATCCCCGCCAATGCACAAAGTATTTCCAAAGCAATTTAAAGCATGCAATGTGGACTTTTTCAGCGATTATGCATAAAGTGATATTCCCCAAGGTGTAAGGGCATTGAATTTCAACTCCCTTGCACAAAATCCTGAAAATTTTACTAACACCCCAAAAACTTCAAAAATGCATTATGAGCTTCATTTCTTCCGCATTCGTTTGATTTTTCTCACTCCATTGCTCATGCCTGCTTACTCTAAAATGCTCATTTGGATTTTTGCATTCCCTTGCTTCCATAATGCATGTTATCCTAATGATTGGAAAGATCTCTTGTTTCTTTGTAGTTACATTTCATCTCTTATGAATCACTCTTCAAAGGAATTCACAACAAGATATTATTACTCTTGATACACCTAATGACAACTGAAGAGTCACCTTCATCAAGCAAGAAGGAAAAAATGAAGTACAAATATCAAGGCACCTATCCACCAACCATTGTTGCATCCAAGATCAATGAGATCAAGGCTGCAAAAATTGGGCACCTTGATATGAATGACTTTATCAAAAGAACAGAGAAGCAACCCTTAGCAAAGGATTTGGTGGCCATTGTTCACAACAATCTTCATCGAGTTGCCTCTTTTCCAATAGCAGCTCATTGTCCAGAATTTGTGTTGCAAGTTGCCTCACACTACATCCAAAATGATAGAAGTATTAGACTCTTCAAGGCAGGTAATGATGAGATTGGATATTGAGTTCTTTGATGTTGTTTTCCAAGTCCCAACCATGGAGAAATATAGAAAATAATCTATTCAACATGCTTAAGAGGCATATGATAGAGATCAAAATGAAGCCAAGCAGTTGATTAACATGAAATGGTTGAAGACCCAAAGGCCTAGAATTTCAAGATGGCCCAAAAACATCCCTCACAGTGAGTTCAAAGAGGATGTATTTGATATGATCACTCTTCTAAGTATAGTGAATGGGTTGCCAACTTCATCAACTTTCCAAGATTCGATGTATGAGTGCATCAAAATTATCAGGAGAAAGAAAAGCCACATTGATTGGGGGTTCAAATCAGTGATTAAATCCATGAGCATCTCATTAACGTGCATTCTACGTTGAAAATCTATACGACTTCTTATCTAGTGTACCTAGCAGTGACAATGAGGTAATATCTTGATCTCACTATAAAAGGATATAGAATGTTTATACCAGTATACAAATACTACTCTCAAATCACTCTTAGAGGTAGCATCAAACATTCTAGACATGTGAACAATGCCTTATTTGCACCTTTTCCATGTATGTTTGATCCATCCTTGGAAAAGAAAAGGATTTTTTGATGAAGCATGGAAAGTTGTCAATAAGTACGAATGTATCTTCATACAATTTCCTACCTTCTCACACATTAGCGTAGGTTGCTACACTGGATATCTATATATGTTTTAAAGGTATCCCTCCAATAAGCGGGTGTTGATGGAGCTATGTAGACAAGTTATCACAATGCACAATGAACACCAGGTCATTCAAAAGCCAGGAATCAAGTTTCCAATCACTATTGGTGGGTATTCAATATAGACAATACCTAAGGCCAAAGAAGTAGTACATGAGATGCAGATCATGACCCTAAAAAATTAAAGATGTAGAGTTGATTTTCATTACTGGGGAATGAAGAGAAAAATCAAGAATATTCATAGGCATGTTTATCAGTTTGAAGACATATGGGAAGATTGCAGAGATGAGGAGGATATCAGGAAAATGGATTTTTGTAGGCTCACAATGGAACAAATTTT
Organism: Sequoiadendron giganteum; assembly: GCA_007115665.2. Classification (NCBI taxonomy): domain Eukaryota; kingdom Viridiplantae; phylum Streptophyta; class Pinopsida; order Cupressales; family Cupressaceae; genus Sequoiadendron; species Sequoiadendron giganteum. The sequence continues at coordinate 549,402,546 of CM021101.1, forward strand.
TGATCTCCATCTAGTAGAGTTTCCTAAAGGCTTTAAAGATCCTAGTGCTATTTTGAATGTTGACTATGATGAGAAAGGGATAGCAAGCAAGCCCTTGCCTCTTATCCAATAGTCACAAAAATAAAATACTTTCAACAGAGACTCGCTCCAATTTTGCATAATACTAGTGATGGTTATAAAGGCAAGGACTTTGGTTAAAACCCTTCAAGATGGAATCCAAGAGTGAGATATTTGAAGGAGAATCCAAGAGGCGATAGGAGCTTAGGACCAAGAATAAGGTAGGTATTGCTTCCTCTTCTTCACATAAGGGTCCTAAAATTAAATTCACTTGTGGAAAGAATACAACACCAACGATGGAAGAAGAGCAACCATCTGGGAAGAACAAGAGCTTGAATTAGAGGAGCAATCTGAAGAAGAAGTTGAAGGTGAAAGTGAAGAATCTAAAGATGATGAACAATCTGAAGAATATTGAGAAAAGGAGGAAAGTGATGAGGAAGAAGAAAGGCATGATGAAGAAATGTGGTTGTCTCCACATGAGAACATCATTTAAGATCCCCCACATACATCATCGCCTGTCATTGTCACAATGCCTCACACTCCTCCTCCTCCTCCTCTTCTTCCAACTTCACCCCCACCTACAATAGGTTTTCATGTACTAAAAGTGATAATTCATCCAATGGTGCACTCCATTCATTCTACTCCTACCAAGGGGTCGACGTTGCAAAGTATAGATGTTCTTTCTGGATCTCCTTCATCAATTCCAAGTTTTTCATCCCCATCATTTGAAATATCTTCTCAAGTAGAATTCAATCATTTCATGAATTAATCATTGCCTGACACTTCAAATTTGTAGAATCTAAGAGCAGTGATGACTAAGACATCATCAATTGTAACTACCACATTTGTTCCCACAAATGCAGGTGCTACACAAGAATTAACAATGGGGCAAGAAGGTAATGTTTCATTCCTTCCTCCATGGTTAGCTTCACATACATCCAAGTTGAAAAATTAGTTTGATCTCTTCCAATGAATTGGATCTTGAGGAGATAGTTCTGCTAAAACCTAAGGGGATGGAAAAGCCAAAAATTCACTCTAGGTTGCATATGGATAAATTGGGGTACAAGTATGTGGATATTGCAGCACCGCCGCAAGGTAGGAGTGAAATTAGCATGAAGGAATACATCGTCACAAGATTTGAGCTTGGAAATATTACACATGCAAGTGCCAAAGATGATGCTCAAACATATTTGACTACCTTGATGGAAAATTTTGATAAGTTAAAAGAGACTAAAGACATGTACAAGGAAAGGGTTGAGCACTATGCTTCAGTATTGAGGAGGATCATAGAATCTTCAAAGAATGTGCAACCAGTGGCAATAAGTATTAAGGAACCCATGGTTCAAAAAGTTGAAAAGTATTATTGTAAAGGTAAAATTGTATATAAGTTTGTTGATAGAATAATATAAAAAGGTTCACAACTCATAACCATTATAGATGAAAGGATTTATCAAGTATCCAAGATGGAGCTAGAATTGGATAAGATATAAATTACACTTTCTATGGAGCATAAGGAAATGGAGCAAAGTCTCGAGTCTTGGTTGCAATTGAAGGAGATGAAATTAAGAAAGTTAGTGGAAGTTGTGGTTATTCCCAAGAAGGAAAAGTATGTGGAGATCAAAGAACCTATCAAGAACCACATACAATTCATCAAGACTCTCATTAAAGATGTAAAATAGGTATAAGAGGATGTCGAAGGACATTGTATTGTCATGCTGAACAAAATTGAAGAGTTGTTGGGGAAACTTCTTGATGGCAATCACACATTCCTCTCGGCAAGTGAGATTGTTCAAATATTCAAGGAATCTATTCAAAAACAAGTGGAAGATTAAGCCTTTTCATTGACTTAAATGAATGCTTTGTGTGATGTATAGTTAACCTTGGACAATCTCAAAACGCATCTGGATAGATGTAAAAAAGTTTGTTCTTCTACAAGGAAGTTCATCACAAAGTTCCACACTATTATTGATTACACTTCTAGACTAGACAAGACAATAATTTAGGAGATCATGAAGAGATATTAAGATATCCAAGACAAGAGCAAGGAACCATAAATCTTTTGTGTTTCCAACGATATATATTTTTTCATTTTTTCTATGCTTTATTTAAATAGGTCTTGACATTTTTACATGTCATTTTGAAATATGTAATTACATGTAAAAACGAAGATGTTCTAATTTCTTGGGCATCACCTTTGAATAAGCAATTTTGAAACTTTGAGTTCTTATTGTGAAACTATTTTTCAATCAATAAAGAAGGTTAAATTGCATACCAAAATTTGCGTTCAATCAATTTCAACGAATGTGAATGTTCTTATGTCTCTCACATGAGTTTATCTTATTATTGGACTGAATTAGTAGTGTTTTATTGATTGAGAATGGAGGGATTTTGAGTTGATTTATGTAGACTTTGTGCTACACCTTTTTCTTGGAATTGTGAAGTTACTGATAATATTGGTGAATGATCTATAAGACTTTGTCCTTTTAATTGTTCACGTCGTTCGTGGATCTGTTCATGAAGTATATTGAAGACTTTGTGCTTCATTTACATTGTTGGTTACTTTATTATGGAATTCATCATTGAAGCCTGTAGACATGGAAAATGTACATTTTCGATCTAGCACACTTGATCTTGATTACTAACAACATTTCTTCTTGAATCATACTCTCACCATTTCATCGTAATTTTGTTTATTAATCTAATGAATCATTATTCATTTGATCAAGTCTATCACCTCCTTTGATTAAATAAATCAATCAATTTAATTAACCTTACATTTCTATTTAATTAAATAAAATATTTTATTTGATTAAAATCCCTAAATTCCTCTTATTAAATTAAATAAATTAAACCTTATTTGATTTAATCTAACATATTCTTTCTTGGTTAAATAAATCAAATTATTTATTTAATAAATCATTTCCTCTCAATTCTAATTTAAATTAATTCATCTATTTAAATCTAAATTGTCACATCACCTAATTCTTCATTAAATTAATCAAAAATTTGATTAAGCTAATCTTTCTCACTAAAATCCTCTAGAGAATGCAACTTGCATAATAAATCAATTACTTTGATTTATTTAATTCTCTATTTTCCCTCACATGGCATCAAAAGAGAATATTCCTTCATTTGAATTCAAAAAGGCCAAGTGGACTTGGTCCTTCCAATAAGGCATTTAAGGCCTCTTACATGTCCTTGGCCTTGAGCCAAGTGACATTAACTTCATTTTCCTTCCCTCTTCAACAAGTCATTTCACAAATTCAAATTCAAACTAAATGCATTTATTGGCACTTTGGCCAAAATGTGCACAACCATCAACCATTCACATCATAACATGTGGTATTCAACCATTGGATTGAAGGTTAGTCCCACATTGTTCAAATCTTTTTCATACTTCCAAATTGAAATCTATAAAGTGGAGAATTCTCTCCTCATTTCTCATCTACAATCTTCATGCAAAGTTACTCTCTTCACATTGAGAACTAATTTTGCCCATTTCATTCAACCATTCATCATCTTCAAGATTTTTTAACAAGGTTCACGTAAAATTCTGCGGATGCTATATTGCCGCTTCCAGAGCCATGACTCCATACTGCACCGCTTTCAAAGGTGTGGTGCTATATCAAACTGTGCAAACTTCTAAACTGTGCCACTTCTTCTTTTCCCGCTTGTTAATTTCAAATTTTCTAATTGCGCCACTTTCATCTTCGTGGCACCATACTGCATCGCAGCGCCATATTGCACCATGTTTTTTCCAAACTATGCCACTTTTTTCCTGCCTCATAAAATTTTAAAATTTTAAACCTAGCTGCTTTACGAACTGCACCGCTTGACCATATCACATCGCATATTTGGTCTTTGTTCCTGTAGAGCGCCGCCGATAGTCAAACGCGCAACGCTATATAGCGTCGCTTTTGTCCAAATTGCGTCGTTTTTACAAATTGCACCGTGAAAAAATAGTCAGGTCTGAAATTTGGCATGTGCTTTTTGAATTTTGGATTTTCTAATTATTGACCTTGTTTGTTATCTTTTTGCTCTCTGGTTTTATGTCATTTTGCAGGTTGGAGCAAAGAAAAAGCAAAGGAAGAAGTTCACCATGACATCATGCTCATCATACACAAAGTGTTCTTCAACACTCTTTAAGGATTTTAGTTTCTTGTTTAAGAGAAGTTTGTTAATGTCATTTTCCTTAGGAACACTGAACTTATTTTGGATTTAAAAAGAACAATCAAATTTATTTTCAAAAGTTGCAAAAAGGCTAAAAATAACCTTAGGAACAACATACTAGATTTTGTTTGAAGGTTAACAATTGGACAAGGCAATCTCACATTTCCTTTGGTGCTTAAAAAGAACTCATTATTAGCCCCCACGGGTTAGAGTAGTTGGTCTTGAGTCTCGGGTTTGCTCCCTGGGGTCTTGGGTTCGACTCTCTGGCTTGGATATCACCTCGTCGCGGACGCTTGGGGGTGGCATTGGTTACCCCATGGCCGCAGGGATTAGTCTCGCCCCCAACTTGCCTCTATCCTAAACCAGTGTAAGGTTAGGGCGCTGGGCTGGGGCCGCGGGGATACCCTGAAGAGATCAAACAAAAAGAAAAAGAACTCATTATTGCTTTAAGGGATTTAAAATGAACATGTGTTTTTTGTGCCTTGTAATATTTTTTGCAAAGTAGTGTCATTTAAAAAGGCATATGCACTTCTCTCGCGCTTCACAGCGATCTTGAGAATCAAAAGTTTTGTTGGTGACACTAAGTTGCATAAAAGATTGCCTCCACATTTCGACTTGGGTACCTAACAATTGAACAAAACATTGCGAGTGTGAGCACAACATATTGCGAAGGTTCTCCCTTTTTTTTTCAACAAAGGTTGATTGAGCAACGGGATATGCTAGCTTGCTATTATTTATCCTAGCGGGCCTACCTTGTGGGAAAAAGTAATCACCCAAGGGAATGACCCAACCGAGAACACGCTAAATCCAAGCGACTTCCAACTGGTATATAAGTGTGGATTCTTGAGGAAAGTTCAAGAATCACGAGGATTATTCTGATGAGAAGGGAAAAAATGGTCTCTCGCCGTACTGGATAGTCCCCCACGAATGGAATGCCCGCATTAGAACCCTTTGTTTAGAAAAAGCCAAATCTTTATCTATTTTGTTGGTGCAAAAGGTCATGTCCTTTGAAGCCGCCCCACGTTATACATGTGGTTCTTTTGTGGAGATGGAAAGTATGCCATGGGAGATTCATGGGTACTAATGCTTGGATGACCCGAGAAGTGTGTGTCATGGAGGGGAGCCAGTGTGGTCAAGCATTTAGCCATCCGCACAAAATATGCGCAGCTGGATTCATCCAAGTGGGAACCCAACAAAATATTGTCTCATCATCCTAAGGTTGTAAAAAGTGCTTGGAGGTGAAGAATATATTGCTTGGTCCTCAAAACATTTGAAAACAAACATACATAAAGAACTTTGAATTTCAAACCCCTTAGAGGAAACAAATACTTTTTGATGAATTTAAGTACTCTTGCTTTCCCTAGGGATCATATCCTTAGAGGTTTCTAAGTGTTTGGATTCTATCATCATTTGTTTTCAATAAGGTTAAATATAAGAGACTTTTGCCCTATTTTCCTTGATTTCCACATAATGGACCTTGTGGGATGAAACATAAAGTGGGACATTAGACATACAATTTGAAACATAAGCAAGCAAGTGCCTTTGGTAAAAATAATTCATTAAGCCAAGATAAAAGACAAATTGAACCTCATATGTGTTGTTCCAAATGATTTCCTGAAAGGTCAAGATTCCGAAACCAAGGTTCAAAAGGATAAGTCTAAAATCCCATGAACAACGCCTTGAAATGCTCCTTGAGGTCAGATAAAGACTAGTATACAACTTATATAAAAAGGCTTCAAGGAATAATCCAACTTTGTATGCGTTCTACTATCAACAAGTCGCGAACTTTTTGAAATGTTTGCTTTCCTCCCATAGGAAGTCTAGCATGTTCTTCAACACCGAGGTTTTGTAAGAGGGAGTCTTTTCTAGGTCAAGGTCCAAGATCAAATTCATCATCCTCATCCATCTCTCCATCAATCAAATCTCATGCTATCAACAAACTTTTTGTGAACTTTAGAAAAATCACTCATGCCAAACTTAAAGGGCTAAACCAACATCCCCCTATCTTGGCTTAACACACCTAGCCAAAATAGTCAAAACTCTTGGATGAATTCACCTCTAGGATATCATAACCTCTTAAGGTCTACTAGTTCACAATCACCTTGATTGGCTTGATGCACCTAGCCAATTCATCCACTTGTGCAAGTTCCCCTAGGATAACACAACTTCCTAGGGGTTACAACTTCACTACAATCTTGTTTGACTTGATACATCTAGTCAAACCATCACAATCAATCTAATTCGTTAGCAGTTTAGCATAAGCCTTCAAATGTTCTTCAAAAGGTTTCACTCACTCGCTCCATCCATTCATCCCATCATCATTACCACCCTCTTTGATCTTTGACTTCCCTAGTTCTTCTCTTTTGAGCCTAAAAGGTTAGGATCCAATGATCCCTATTTTTTTATGGTCCAAACAAGATTGCAATACAAGAAGAACATGGAAAGTATCAGTGAAATATCAACTTCCATTGACATGAGTCAGGTAACCTCCAAAATAAACCTTGCGGGATCAAGCAATCCCCCAAGTAACTCTCCTTTACCATCACAAAATCCTCAAGAAGAGAGCTACGAAGAGGACATCACAAACGAAGACATTGGGATGACACAATCTGAAATGATAAAATTGGTTCAAAATCCAGAGAACCATAAAATTGTCAGTGCCATGTTCAAATACTTAAACATGTTAGCGGAAGGAGGAGTCCAATTCCCTTCTGACCTTGACACAAGCACTAGTACAAACATGTCTCTCACAAACACATCCCCAAAGTCAAATATCAATGAAGAAATGCCTCACACCACCTTGGCCATCACACCAACCTCGTTGAATGTAAACAAGGGGAGTGCCATGTTTTGAGAGTTACAAAAGCATTGCCTTGTGACCAACAAAGAGGTGACTATCAACACCACACTAGATAATTTTGTCCCGATAAATCCATCACACCCATACGTCCCACTCACCTTTCATAATCCCACCGAATCATCTTCATTCCATGCTACACCCGCATGTCAATCAAACATACAAACTTCTCTACCACAAGGAGAAGGTGGTTTGTTTGGAACAACCAAAGTTTTTGATCCTTTTACTTTCCAGGGTAGCATACCATCTCTTCCCCCATTTCCATTCACAACCACATCACCTCTTGGATTGGGTTTTCCTCCCCTAAACATCAATAGTTCCTCAGATCCGGGCCATGTGAACATCACGTCAAATTCTCTTTTTTTGCTCGTAGCATCACAACAACAAATCGTGACCATTTAAACCACCATGACAAATGCATCAATTGGTCCTCAAATATCCTGAAGCATACCTTCTCAAGGACCGAGCATCTCGACCACCCCTCCAACAACCCAAATACCAACCACCACCATAACCCTTTCACCTATCACAATGGTTGGCATCATTCTCGTTCCACCACCAATCCCACCAAAAGCCAACGTGGAAAATTCATTCACCACTCTAATCCAAACCATTCAAAAGGACAACCAATAAAGGGCACTCAAACAAAATCAACAAGCGCAAGCTCAAGCACAAGCCCCAATGGAAGCACAAGCCCAACAATAGGCACAAGCCCCAATGCAAGCACAAGCCCAATAACAAGCACAAGCACAATACCAATAACAACTGCAAGCAATCCATCTGCAAGCATACCAACAAGCCCTACAAGACTTTCAGGCACATCAACAAGCCAAACAACAAGCTTTGTTGGCACAACAGCAGCTCGACCAACAACAAGTTGTGTTGGCGGAACAACAGTTAGACCAACAACAAGCTTTGTTAGCGCAACAATAACTTGACCAACAACAGGCTTCATGGGAACAACAACAGATGGATCAGCAACAAGCGTTGTTGGAACAACAACAACAGGATCAACAACAAGCGTTCTTGACACAAATGTAAGCATACCAGCAAGCCTTGAACGCATAGCAGAGCTTGCAGCAAATGCCCACTAGTACTCCTCCCACCCATCAAACACCTCAAAACACGTTCATTCCACCACCCGATCCAAACAAAGATGTCGCAACACAAATCAAACTGCTCTCACAGCAAGTGTTGGACTTACAAGCAGGAAAAATGACAAGAACACCAGGCAACTTGTGCCCTTATCCTTTCGATAGAAGTCTCACCATGGGACCATTCCCAAAGGGATTCAAGATCCCCAAATTTGACAAGTATAATGGAATGGGCAACCCTAAAAACCACGTCAGGGAATTTTAGGTGCATTTTATGGAGGTTGCATTACGATGACACGTATCTAATGCGACTATTCCCCCGAACTCTAACTGTCCCAGCTATGGAATGGTTTTCTCGCCTACCCATAGACATTAAAACATTCAAGTAAATCGTAGAAGCTTTCCTTAAGAATTATGCTTTCAACATGGGTGCAGATGTTAGTTTGGAAGAACTATCAACACTCAAACAAAGAAAATGAGAGATATTTGCATCCTTCTTGCAAAGTGGAGATCCAAGGCCAATCAGAGCAAGTGGACCATGCCAGAAGAACAACAATTTTTCACCATCATATCCAATCTAGATGAAAACTTGGCGTTCTACTTGAAAATGCAATGCATCACATCATACGATCAACTAATCCCAAAGGCGCTCAACATCGAAAGAGCCCTTATTGCGTGAGGTGGTGCATCAACATTCACTCCACCACAGGATAACTGCTTGTCCAACAACTATAATGATAAACCTTGAACATGGTCGGGGAACAAAAATATCACAAATGATGGCATGGTCGATGCTAAAGTGGTCATTAGTGCCCCTAAGCAAAACATCCAAACCCATCATCAATCGCAAAATCATAATCGTAATAATGTGCAGACTAATGCAATAGTGGCACAACAACCACTTCCCACCAATCAAATCAATAACTTGGGTAATCAAGGAGAATAACCTCCCCGAGGCAAATATCCCCCCAAGCGGAAGTTCACGGCTCTTGGGGAATCTATCGAGTCCATAATAAAGAAGTTGGTCAAGGAAAACCTAATCAAAGTCTCTAACTCTGAGCAATACTTGGAACCCATGACCAAACCACCATGGTATAATGAGAACCTCCTTTGTGACTTTCATAAGGTTAAAGGACATGCCGCCACCAATTGCATGAGGCTAAAGAACATCATTCAAGACCTCATCGAGGATAAGGTTATCAATGTCGACCAGCCAGCCGAAAACCAAGATCTAAAATATACACAAATCCGATGCTGAACCACAATCAAGGAAACAATAAGGGGAATAATAGAGGTAAGCAAAAATATGCTAGCGCTAATCTAGTGTATGAGGAGATAGTCGGATGTGTCGATGAAATGGTCACAGTCATAAATGTCAAAGGATCTAATAACGACTGTGGAGTCACCACACATGGCAGAAAGGTCACCATTGCAGGGGCACTAGCTAAGACCCCCATTTCTAATACAAAAGTCATCCCCTATGATTATAATGTCATTGACCAACTAAAGAGAACTCCCGCCCAAATCTCCATCATGGAACTATTGAAAATTTCCACCACCCATAGGAGGATCCTTGATGAAGCATTAACTACGTCCACCATCTCCCCCACCCTTGATACAGAACAGTTTTAGGCTATGGTTGGTAACATCGTTACCCCAAATCTCCTTACATTCTCTGACCAAGATTTCCCCCCGCAACCATCTCATAACCGCACACTTCACCTTCAAGTGCTTATCCATAAAAAAAAGAAGTTAAAAGAGTCCTGGTGGATAGAGGTGCAGGCCTTAACATTTGGTCTCTAAAACTCATAAAGAAATTGGGATTCACCGAGGATTCCATTAATAAGAACAAAAGCATCACAATAAGGGCATATGATGATCAAGAAAGAGTGTCTCAAGGCACTATCAAAATCCCCATCCAAGTGGGACCGACAACTATGGAAACCACCTGTCAGGTCCTTGACCTCAACTTACCATATAACATGCTCCTTGGACATCCATGGATCCACATAATGAAAGCAATAGCCTTGACATATCACCGGTGTATCAAATTTGTACACCAAAATGAGGAGGTCACTATACACGGGGATCCAAAACCATTTTCTTACTGCAAAAACTTGGAAGCCAAGTTTTATAAAATCCCCCAAGTACCAAAAAATGATGAAGGCCCGTCCACTTCATACATCGACCCAGCCAACCTCACCTCCACCTCTGTGACAAAGACACCTGCCATCCCTGACATATCTGACATCAAAAACATGATCTAGGACAATGGATGCGGTGACTACAGAATGAGAAGGAATGCATTTGTTGTAGGATAATTACCACAATCTCCTAGGTCGCATGGGCAACCTCAACCAAACGAAACACCTGTCCACACCTTTAGGACCAACCCCTCTAGATTCCACCGGTGGGGAGACCTAAGTCGGGAAAGTGTTGGTGAGGAGGATATTTCAAGAATAATATACTGCAATGCAGAACCCACACCCGCATTACCCATGGATGAGGCTAGTAGAGGGCTGCAAATAATGCTTGGCATGGGCTACAATAGAAACAAAAGTCTTGGAAAGAATAGTGACAGATGCCTGGAACCCATCATTACAGAAAAGAGAATGCAAAATCTTGGCCTTGGGTATACTCCTCTGAGTATAACCGTATGTTACAGAGGTACTCCTAGTAGGGCAATCAGGAACTCTCCTCAAGTATCGACAACTACCCTTAGACCACCTGTTTGCCTAGGCATCCCACTGGACAATTTCACCTTTGGCATCACCAATGTTTGCACCAATAGTGACAATGATGACACCATAGCTGGTCTTCTCAGGCTCTTCAAGGATTCCACCTTGCTAATCATTAATGCTTCATTAGCTGAGTCAAACCAACAAACCCACCAAATCACCTCAGTACACCCCCAATTCATCGATCACGACCAACGAAGACCGCCAATTCTAGACTCATTCGAAAATGATGAGGTGCTCTCAGAATTCATGGGACTAAGGGATACAGTTCCACGTGGGGATCAAAAATTAGGTTTTGACATCACATTGGACACCCAAGCATATTATGGGGAGACGATTGAGTCCTTCAATCACAAAATAAAAATATCGAGAATAAGCTCAGGGTTATTGAGTGAAAACCACACTGTGGCACTCTCTAACCACAAAACAGTAAAAATAAAGGACACATCCAATGGTGAAAACCTCTCTGAGGTGCCAGAGGATGAAGGATTCAATCTCCCCCTATTGCTCTACATCAAGAAAAGTCAACAGTCTTGGCAAAGCAGTGCAATCTTGTCAACCTTGGAACAGAGATGGAACCACACATCACTTTCTATGTTGAGTCTCTCCTAACAAAGGAACAAGAACTGCTAGCAATATTTCTAAAATAAAGGAAGGTAAAATTTGCATGGACCTATGCTGACATGCCAAGTCTGGATCAAGAGGTAGTGGTTCATTATTTGGCTGTTTACCCTGGAGCGAAACCGATTAGACAAAAGTTAAGGAAAATGCACCCGCAAATAGCCTTGCTAGTCAAGATAGAGTTACAGAAACTCCTGGATGTTGGCTTCATACGCTCGATTGACTATCTAGAATGGGTATCTAACCTGGTACCAGTCTCAAAACCGAATGGGGGCATCCGCATCTGCACAAATTTTAGGGATCTAAACAAAGCATGTCTTAAGGATGATTTTCCACTACCCAACATTCACATGATAGTGGAAATGATGATCGGACATGAGATGCTGTCCCTAATGGATGGCTTCTCGGGATATAACCAAATAACGATCGCAAAGGAGGACCAGCATAAGATGACCTTTACATGTCCTTGAGGCACCTACTACTGGAATGTGATTCCATTTGGGTTAAAGAATGCAGGAGCTACATACCAAAGAGCCATGACACTGATCTTTCATGACATGATCCACAAAACTGTCGAAGATTATGTGGATGACATATTGGCTAAATCAAGGAAGAGACAAGGTCACGTAGCGACTCTAAGTGCAATTTTTGATAGGCTGGAGAAATACAAGGTCAGACTCAACCCAAAGAAATGTGTCTTTGGGGTACAATCAGGAAAGCTGTTGGGGTACATAGTTTCAATGAGAGGGATAAAAGTGGATCCCACAAAGGTAAAAGAAATCCTTGATATGGGAGCACCAAGAACATTAAAGCAACTCAGAGGATTACAAGGTAGACTTCAGTCCATCCGAAGATTCATAGCACAACTAGCAGATAAGCAAATTGCCTATTCACACCTACTCCACAAGGGAGTGGCATTCAGGTGGGATGACAAGTGCAAACAAGCATTTAACAAAATCAAAGAATATCTACTTACACCACCTATGTTGATGCCAACAATCATAGGGAAACCATTGATTCTATACACCTCAACAATGACAGCCACCCTTGGTGCCCTTTTAGCCCGACATGATGAAAAGGGAACCAAGCGGGCCATCTACTATATCAGCAAAACAATGGTAGGGCATGAGCTCAACTACACATCAATAGAAAAATCTTGCCTGGCAGTGGTGTTTGCAGCCCAAAAATTCAAACACTATGTGCTAGCTCATCAAATTAAGCTAATTGCCAAGATAGACCCCCTCAAGTATCTATTGTCAAAAGCAATGCTTACAGGAAGAATGGCTAAATGGGTTATGATACTATATGAGCACGATATTGAGTATGTAGAGTGAAAAGAGATCAAGGGACAAGTCATCGTGGATCAGCTAGCAGAGGCCCCAATATATGCAGACAACCCACTCATATCAAAGTTTCCAGATGAGTCCCTTTTCAATCTCGGTGTAGCCGACCACTGGAAATTATACTTTGATGGCTCCCACATGCAACATGGATCAAGAGTCGGTGTGTTCTTCATCACCCCACAAGGAGACTGCATACCAAGATCCTACAAGTTGGCATTCCTCTGTACAAACAACATTGCAGAGTACGAGGCTTTAATCATAGGTCTCAAAATTGTGACACAGTGGAAAATCATGGCATTAAAGGTCTATGGGGACTCACAAATTATCATTAACCAAGTCAACAATGAATACCAAACTAAAGATGATAAGCTCGCACCATACAAGAAGGTGGTAGAGAGCCTCAAGGAATCATTTATCGATATCACCTTTGAGCAAATACTGAGGGCAAATAGGAGAGCAGCTGATGCAATGCCAACGATCGGATCCTTGTTAGATATCCCTCGCAATGTCTCGAAATATGAATTCCTCATAGAACAACTTCTCGTACCCACCTTCGAGGTACAAGAGTCAGAATATGCATGCGAACTCGTTGGTCCCGGTGATCTTTGGTACCATGATGTTTACACCTACCTAAGATTAGGAATCCTCCTAGCCGACATTACCCCAAACCTCAAGCGAACCTTTGTCAAAAGGGCCTTCTGATTTATCATCCTAGGAGAAACCCTCTTTCGTAGAAGCATCGATGGAACCCTGTTACGTTGCTTAAAACTTGAGGAGGCCTTGACTGTTTTAACTGAGGTACACAATGGCACTTGCGGTTCACACTCGAGTGGTATGACCTTAGCTAAAAATTTATTGAGAACCAGATACTACTGGCCGACAATGGAGAGAGAGGCACACGACTTCGTCAAAAGGTGCCTACAGTGCCAATAGCATGGAGACCTCATTCATGCACCAGCTCAAGAGTTGCATCCTATCGTAATACCATGGCCACAATGGGGACTCGATCTCATAGGTAAAATCTCACCCACCTCATACAATGGCCACAAGTTAATTATCACTGCCACTAAATATTTCACAAAGTGGGTCGAAGCAATCCCCATGACCTACATCACTGGAAAACAAATATCCAAGTTCATCATAAACTACCTCATCTGCCGATACGTTGTTCCCCAATCCATTATCTCTGATAATGGGACACCTTTCAAGAATTAGGATGTCCGTGACTTGTGTGAAAAATTCAAAATCCAACACTGTTTTTCCACCCCATATTACCTACAAGGCAATGGCCAAGCAAAAGCTACCAACAAAACCATTTTGAAGATCCTTAAGAAAACAGTTAATGACTCCGGTTGTGACTGACATCTGCAGTTAAATTCTGCCTTATGGGCCTACCGCACCGGCATCCGCACACCAATAGGTGCCTCCCCATTTTTCCTATTCTACGGATCAAAAACCATCCTCCCAATTGAGATCGAGCTCCCATCCCTGAGAATATCATTACAAAACCTCATAACAAATGAGGAATACAAGGTTACAAGACTAAATGAACTGGAGTTACTGGATGAACGACACATGGATGCCCTAAATCATCTACAGGTCTACCAGAATCAACTGAAACGAAGCTACAACAAGAAGATCAGGCAACGCACCTTCCAAATCGGAGACCTTGTGCTGAAAGAGAACCAAAAGAATGTACCAAACCCGGATAGCAAAGGAAAATTTGAACCCAACTGGCTAGGATCTTTCATCATCACCACAAGCTATAAATCAGGGGTATATCAGTTGTCAACACTAGAGGGCGAGCCTCTGCAGGAGCCCATGAATAGCTCTCACCTCAAAAAGTTTTATGTCTAAGAACTTGCAAGGTATAGAACCAGAAAATACAAAAACAATTAGAAAAAGTCTTGAAAAATTGGTTACCTTGATGAAAACCTGGCAAACAAGCATCTTGGTGACAACAAAAAAATATAAAAATATAAAAAGCCAAAAAAATAAAAAAATGATTGAATTTTTTTTTTTAAAATTCAAAATTAAAAAATAAAAATAAAATAAAATCGTCTTCTAATGAAAACCACTTTGGTGGCGCTTTGGGCAAGTACCTTGGTGAAAACCTGACAAACAGACACCAAGAGTAAATAAATCACTCTCTATCCACCAAGATCTACATGACTCACTCATCCATTCCATCGCATTTCAATAAATCATCCATCCACCCATCCACTCGCATCCATACCATAGCCTGAGCTGATACCCATATTCCACCATGGTACTATTTGGCATATTCCTAAGGTCAGTTTGTCCTGCCTATTTGAAGTAGTCTATTGCTTAACGTTGGGTGCATGTCCTTGAAACTGGTGCTGGATCAGATTTTTGTATATTTTTGTGCTCTTCCCAAATCATCAAAAAATCAAAACATCCAAATCATTCAAAAAATCCAAAAACATGTCAAAACATTAGAAAATCTTCAAAAAAATCATCATTGAGTCTTGTCAGTCTTTCACCTTGTCGAACTATGTCATCTTTGAGCGTGAACGTAGGCAAGGTTGATCTTTGATCATCTCCTGAGATAGTAAGGTCAGTCCTTTAGGCATCCATCGCATTGGCAATCTATTTGCCCATCTGGTTTCCATTTTAGGTCAGTCCTTTAGGCGTACGTCGCTTTGACAATCCGTTTGCCCATCTATCTTTTCATCAAGACAGTCTATCGTCAGTGAAACTACGTGGTCTTTGCATGTATAACGTAGGCGAGGCTAATCTACGGATCAGCTCCCGAGACCCCTAGGATAGGTCTTTAAGTTAGTCTCTTCATCATAAATCTTGAAAATACCAAAAACATTGAAAAATGTAAAAATACAAAAAATAGCCTCAAAATATTTAAAAACCCAAAATGGTGCATCCATTTCATCTCGCTTTCACCCATGAATTTTATCA
The DNA here is from genome assembly GCA_007115665.2 of Sequoiadendron giganteum. NCBI lineage: Eukaryota > Viridiplantae > Streptophyta > Pinopsida > Cupressales > Cupressaceae > Sequoiadendron > Sequoiadendron giganteum. The sequence continues at coordinate 549,418,360 of CM021101.1, forward strand.
CTCATAATAAAGCATTATCGCCTTCACCCTTTGGTAAGTCAGTTATAAGCAAGTCTTGCAGGTTCGAAAGTGAACACTGTAATCGTCGGAGTCTTGAAAGTCTAGATTAGTGAATCAACAAGTTGTTCAACTCGGAATATCAATAGCTTATCACCCAAATCAAGTCCTATCAAAACCCTGATCACAACATGTCCTAGGATGAAGCTTTCTTGCGATGGACATAAGCATCAGATACCCCGCAATAGTTTAGTCTTGGCTAGCGGTATGAAGAACATTAGCTTGTTTGGTTTGCTTTATTTGGTCTTTATTTGACTTATCTTATTTTGCGCTCATTCCAAGGACCTCCTGATGATGCCTAAGAAAAACAGGTTTAGAAAGAAAGGAATGGGGGGCAAAGATCATTATTATTTTTATTTGTTGCGCTTGTGGGATACACTTGTAAAATAACTTAGCCATATGTACTTTGTTGGTTTGTAGAAATAATGTTTTAGATATCTTGTTGACCACATAGGAAATCTTGCTTTCTTGTGCTTTGGCTCGAGATGTTTAGAATGTCTGAACTATATCCTGAATGAAGTATGTATGCTAAGTGTGAAGAAGAATAATCCTATCGGTTTGACAAGCCAAAGTCCATCACACTAGGTACCACACCATCATGGTCCTTTACACCTTGATGCATCGTACCTATGTGTGTTATCAAACATAACGTAATTGACCCTTTGAAAATCCCAACTCCTAGCAATACGAATCACCATCATCCTAACTAACTTTTTTCTAATTTCTTCTATCTTCCTTCCATACTAACATGGTACCATGACAGTAATCAAAACATCACCAATGCATACACCCTACATCCACATGATCATTAACATAAAAAACACATCGCATCATATCATTATGTCAAGTTATGAGGAATAATATAAATTGGTTATTCTAAACATCTTAAGAAAGCATTGCATCATACACAATCAGTTGCATCTATTACCATTTGCATATCATTGTACGATCATTAACATACATTGCATCCATTAGATCATCATTAAAATACATGAAGCAGGCACAAAAAAAGGAAATGCATCCATACATCATATTACATGAACATAAGAAATAGGAACATCTCATAGCATCACATCAAAATAGAATGCATCCATTCATATCATAAAAGGCGAATCATCTCATATATATCATCAAAAATATACTGTTATGATACAAATCGGATCAAGTGTACATCGAATACATGGTACAATGGGGCAACAATATGGCCCATAAGTCAAAAGTGAAAAACTGTCTGTGATCAAAAGGGCTAGCCCTACTGGTTGCTGCCCTCCCCCACCTGCTTGTCACCATGATCCTTTGTTGGTCGCCTCCCTATCTGCTAGGAGAAGTTTGACACTCTACCTACTAGTAATGTTGCAGATAGTACTCGGCCTCCCTGACAACCTCTTTATACTCTCGGATATCAACTAATCAGCCCTGGGATGTGGAAGTTGCACTCTCTAGCTGTCTCCACCGACCAATCTCTCGATCCCTCTCGGATTGTGCCTGATCTTTCTCAGCTATAATAGCAATGACCTATTGTTGGGCCTCATCTCACTTTGCTGTAAAAACCTATACTTGACCCTACAGCTGTTGAATCAATGCATCCCGAGGATCTGGTTGTCTTGTTGGATGTGATGTTGGCTAATGTTGTGGTGCCACATGGGATTGCCCATCTGGTCCTACTGCCTATTGTGTCGGGTCTCTCGGAGGTGAATACTAAGGAGGTGGTACACCCCCTCCTCCTCGGCCTCTGTCTGTTGTCCTGCCCCTGGCCCTCCGACGTGGGATCACTGCCTCGGGAACTGTTAATCTCAATGGAGGTCAAAACCATGCTCTGTATGCCGGAGTGACCCCTGATTCATATGGCCATGGCCGAGCCACTAACTATCTGAATGAGGACACTGCCTCCTCTGCTAGAATCGACTGCCCCTATGTTGTCTCCTTTGGGGTATGGGCGAAGATAGCCATATACTGATCATCGAGTAAGTCCTACACCTCACCAAACTGTCTGGCTACCTTGTCAGGAAGGTACCTCTCTACCATGGAATGCTCTCGGCCCTGCAGGAATTTGTCCTGACGAGCAAAGAAAATTTGTTATGCATTATCATACCACAAACCTATACCCATCCACGACCTCCATATGAACACTGTCATCTCATCCAAAATGCGCCGCCAGTAGGCCACACCGTTCGTACCCATATGAGTAAAGTGGATCTCTGCCTTGCTATACCACCACACAATAGGATCATCAATATCTATAATAACTGGTATCACAACTGGGTGAAGCATTAGGATCCGCTCGCATGCCCAAATGTGTAAAAGAGTCACTCCGGCCCAGAGAGCCCGACCATCCAGGTAAGAAAAATCGTGCAAATCTTTGTACAAAGAGGCCAACAATACTGGTCCCTAAGCAAAACACTCTTGGCAAACGCACATCCGCTGCCATGCCAATCGCCAACCTGGATTGAAATATCGGCCACACCAATCAGGAGCTATAAGACTAGAAATAATAGTAGCCACAATCAACCTGTAGGTAGGAGTCATACCCCGATATCGCTCCAAGTCTATTTGACCATCACTAAGGATAAGCTCAGTAATACCCATAACATCAAAATATACATCCTTACCCTCCTCCAAATCGTAGATCACTCGAGCTCCATGAATGGGTAATAGGAGGATGCGCCAGACATCCTCAAGGGTAATAGTGGCATCGCCAGTAGTAAGATGAAAGGATGACGTCTCGCTATGCCACCGCTCGGCTAGGGCAGTCATCATACCCAAGTGTGCCCAAATAGGAGGAACATATGCAATGTGCCATAGCCCATGGCACCCGAGAATCCCAAGCTGCTCTTGGAGATATATGTGCATACCTTGTAATCTCTCGAGTACTGGCCACCGGTGCTCCCTCGAATGAAGTACCTCACGACTCTCCTGCGCAAGGAAAGATGTCGCTTTAGTTTCCCTAAAGAAAATTTGCTACCCGTATCATATTTCACTTTTGAAACAGCAAAAACAACGTTGTTCTCAAAAGTGACACAGTTTGTAATGTTCCAAACTATGTCGTGCGGTTGACTTTGGTTCACCCTTTGGACAAACTGCCCCGTGCGGTGCTACTTGTGCGCGTGGCCAAAACCCTAAATTTCTAAACTGCGTCGCGAGGCATTCTATGCATAAGCGATTCTATATAGGATCGTGCAACCCTGACTTAGCAGTTTCTACGACGCTATATAGCGTCATGTCCTTTCAACCTAACCTAAACCCTACTTAATGCATGAATAATGAGAAAATTGAAAGTCGGATAGGAGTACATACCACGGGCCCCATGATGACTGGTCGCTGATGCACTCGTACCCGCTCTGACACGTGCTTGGGAAGCTGTCGTTATGCCATCTTGTCCAAGACTCAGAGCTCAAGGTGTCAAATTTTCAGAGGATTAAGATTGCAAATGCATTGAAAGTGACCCCTCGAGGTCTATTTAAGCTTGAAAATTAGGGTTTTTTCACCTAATTTGACCTTCCTACTAGGGTTTTGGTCCTTTGATCTTGATTTCATCCAATTGAAAGCCATTCTACATCCTTTCTAGTATTTTAATGCATTTTTTCGGCATTTCAGGGCATTTCTGGCCCGTTTGGCACTTTATCCACTTTTTCACAAGATCATCCAAAAAAATCAAAATTTTCATCCAATCTCTTGAGGGGGCAATATCTAGCAATATCCTTCTGTTGGGGCAACAGTGGGGCATCGATTTTTTTTGAAAAAATCTTGAACTTTTGATCACAGCAGTTTATTCTTTGAATCAATGCAATAAGTACATTACTTCAAAGAGGGGAAAAATGTAGACATGAAAAATGTACATTTTCGATCTGGCGCACTTGATCTTGATTACTAACAACATTTCTTCCCGAATCATACTCTCAACATTTCATCATAATTTTGTCTCTTAATCTAATGAATCATTATTCATCTGATCAGGTCTATCACCTCCTTTGATTAAATAAATCAATCAATTTAATTAACCTTACATTTCTATTTAATTAAATAAATCATTTTATTTGATTAAAATCCCTAAATTCCTCTTATTAAATTAAACCTTATTTGATTTAATTTAACATTTTCCTTCTTGGTTAAGTAAATCAAATTATTTATTTAATAAATCATTTCCTTTCAATTCTGATTTAAATTAATTCATCTATTTAAATCTAAATTGTCACATCACCTAATTCTTCATTAAATTAATCAAAAATTTGATTAAGCTAATCTCTCTCACAACTTGCACAATAAATCAATTACTTTGATTTATTTAATTCTCTATTTTCCCTCACATGACATCAAAAGAGAATATTACTTTATTTGAATTCAAAAAGGCCAAGTGGATTTGGTCCTTCCAACAAGGCATTTAAGGCCTCTTACATGTCCTTGGCCTTGAGCCAAGTGACATTAACTTCATTTTCCTTCCTTTTTTAACAAGTCATTTCACAAATTCAAATTCAAACTAAATGCATTTATTGACACTTTGGCCAAAATGTGCACAACCATCAACCATTCACATCATAACATGTGGCATTCAACCATTGGATTGAAGGTTAGTCCCACATTGCTCAAATCTTTTTCATACTTCCAAATTGAAATCTATAAAGTGGAGAATTTTCTCCTCATTTCTCATCCACAATGTCCATGCAAAGTTACTCTCTTCACATTGAGAGCTATTTTTTCCCATTTCACTCAACCATTCATCATCTTCAAAATTTGTAACAAGGTTATGCTCAAATCTTTTTGGAAAATTTGGGAGATTTGACCATTTCTCAATCACTCACAATTGCAACTTAGGAGTTGGGAAAGGGTCAATTTCAACATTCAATTGACACCAATTCCCCCATGGGATCACTATTATATTTGCTTAATTAGGATTAACACTCACTTATTTAAGTTTTGTTCTTCATCATTTCCTAGTCTAAGTTAAGTAAATGGATTTTATGGGGAATCTCTCATTCTTGTTTGTATATTGAGCTAACAATTTAACATGTTTGTTACTCTTGTGCATTTTCAGGCTTAGGGGTTCACAAAGCCTACAAAATGACTGTGTACTTCTGTAAGCCTTCTAATTACATATCTTTATTATATTGGTACTCCTAGACTATGCTTTGACAAGTTAGTATTATTAGAAATTACTGCTTAATGTTGGTGTAATTAAATGTTTTGTACCTTGTCTTAGGTCATAATTACACCTTAGTTAAGTGTAATTAGGGACCACATAAGAGTTTTTGGAGAATTTCCACCTTTGGTGGACTTATCTTCTTATTACTTAATCACTTCCATCTTTCATGGATATATCAGGTGATTAGGTTTTCACCTTTTGTGGGTGATCCACTATTTGTGGTGGTTATCATATTATCTCTTTCCACTTTAGCTAGAGTGATAGTTTTTCATTATTGTCTCATGTCATATTATTATGACACCTGTCATTATCTTATGCACTCTTATTTTTTCACCTTAGCTATATAATCAAGGGGTCTCTCATTGTAAAATCAAGCATTCTATTATCATTAACATTGAATACAGTTTATTCTTGTCACATAATTTTCTCTCTTCTTTGTGCTTTCTATTTGGTCCATAGATCTTGGCATCCATAGCCAGTTCTAACATGGTATCAAAGCATGTTTGATTCTAACACTTAGATTTTATTTAAAGTTGTAGATCATCAAGAAACAAAATCGTGAAACATTGTAAACATATTCTTTGAAAGAAGGAGAATCATGAGTGTAGCACACTCCCATATGTAGTGTAAATATTGTAAAGTTTAGAATATTTTACTCTAGTTTTTATAAGTAGTAAAAAGGGCGCTTCCCATTTCCGAGAGGAGAGATTCTATCTCACAACTATGGTTGAAATTCAAGTTTTGTAATCTGTACAAGGATTATAGAATTTTAACCCAACACAACATAAATTGGATATTAGGACATATTGGCCCACAAAAATCTCTTGTGTTGAGTGAGATTTATCTTCTGCAGTATATTATTTCTATTATTTATGCAAGCTAGCCAATTGATTATGTAGGTCCATAATCTCCCCGTTTATTCTTTCCTTTATCTCCTCTACTTATAGTATCTTTGATTGGTACACTTCAACAATGAGCTTAGTTTGATCCATCTCTAATTGAAGTTGAATAGTTTTGCTTTGTTCAACTTGAAGTTGGTTTGTGAGCACCTGCATTTGTAATTTCTTATTTCTTATTTGAATTTTACATTCTTATCTCTTTAAATTATTATTAATTTGTTTGATGGTGTCTTGAGTTCTCACTCACTTTGCCTTCCTCTTCTTTAATTTTTGAGTCAATTTGATGAATTCAAAATTCATAAACATGTATATTTATTCCATGAGATCTACTTAATATTTTCACCTCACTTAGGATAAATTCAACTCCACTGCATGGATTAGATATTCTCTTAAGCACATCAAATCTTGGGGATTATTGGTGAGTCCATCCATGTGTGAAACCATACGAGATTTTTGTACTAGATCATACATGGTAGTGAGGAAAATTTGAGTTGGTAGCTTATCATCTTTTTATTTCTATATTTTTGGTTTGGTCTCATGAGCTTGTCAAGTAGTAGTCATTTTTACATAGCTCTAGAGGGGATTAGATGAATCCTCCCATGAATAGGATACCTTGTGGTACCATTTAGGTGGAAATGGCCATTTAATTATTTGGGGCTAGAATATCCCTATGAGGAAAAGGGCAAGGAAATAGAATTGTGGATGTGGATAAGAGAAGAAGAGCATGTGAGATTGATATGATGAGGATGGATCATGTGTCAAGGATTAAGAAAATGGTGGAGTATAAATAATGGGTGGAGAAGAAGATGTTGGTAGTGTGATATAAGAGGGATTGGTTGCACATGGGTCTCTTTCTTCTAAAGAGATCACCTAGGAACGAACTACCCTTATAAACCTCAAATTGAATGGATCAATGAAATCGTGAAGAGAAATGGGAAGATAGGTTTAGGATATGAGAGAATAAGACTTCTAGGATCCCATCCTCGGTTGAGAAGCTCTCAACCAAAAGATGTCGGTGTAGTTTTAGGACGCTAGCACGGTGCGATGTCATCCACAAGATGCACTAGCGTCCCAAGTCATGGAGAACTCAAGAGCTCAGGCAAAGAGAATAGATTCCTATTACTATACTCAGATTAGAGTACTTGAAGAATCAGATAATCAACAATAAATTAAGAACTAAAGGAAAATACAAGGGAACTCAAAACAAGATCACCTTCGTGCGTTTGAATCTTTAGCCTAAGCTCCCATTCGTAACTTGCACATAAGAGATCAAGGGGAAAAGTTTGGGCTTTTATAGGGGCCTACCTCAGTCAGACCCTTGTATTGGTGTTCCCACCTCCACGGAAAACCAAGTTTGATAGAAAGTGCAAAGGAAATAACAAAGTAAGTGGTGAAAACAAAACCTGCTTAAGAGTAGAGCCCGCACCACAAAGTAGTAAATGAACTAGTAGGAAAAAGTGATAAGGAGAGAGAGTGTTACCTATGGGTCAAGACCCTCTTCTAGAGCACACGGGCACATCGCAATGTATTTGCTTGAGAGCTGGTAGTCGCTAGAGAGCTGGTAGCTGCTGGAGGGACCTCAGTTCGGCATGGCTTCACTAGTAAGAGCATTTATATTCAAGGGTGAAGCTTACCCAAGACTATAGCAAGTGGTGAGAATGCTTCAATTGATCACTTCCCACCCCAAAATGAGGGCCAAAAGGAGCTTTTCATGCATGCAAGGGCGGTACAAAGCCGTTTTACTCGAGACCTAACATCCTAGACATGTGTCGCTAGGGTTAGGCTTCTATACTCATAGTTTCAAACTCGGAAAATAGCCAGGACATTAGTGTGCCGCGCGGATGTCTATGCATTGCATAGGCGTCCAAAGCCTAGATTTTCAAGAATCCCCTTGTTGGGCTTTTGTCATCTCGCCATGTGTCCTCATGGAGTTAGAATCATGAATTTTCAACTCATGGGATGTTGTCATTAATGTTTCTAAGGTGTCATAAATGTTAGGCAAGATGCAAAAATGTGGAATTGCCCCTAGGTACAATTCCGTGACATTACATTTTGCCCCCACTTTAGTGGGCTCAATTTTGGAAAAAATCAGCTCACTAAAGTAGAGAAGAAAAACTTCACCCGAACTCTAAATTTTACGGAAATGTGTGCCAAGAAGGAGGACCACAAAGGTCATCGAGGTCAAGCCAAACGGTATCGAGGATGCCTCCAGCTTTCAAGCTCGACAATCAACAACACCAAGGTTGCGAGAAACCATTCAAAGTTGTATCTTGCAAAACTAAAATTTTGAATAATTTTCAAAAAGAGGGAAGAAACTACCAAGGATAGAAGAATGGTGAATAAAAATTCATTGATTCGAAGGAAAAAAATGATAAGGAGGTGACTATATGCCCCTGCCTAAGTTTGCCCCCAGCATGGTGGTGTAAAGTCAAGAGAAGTCGGGGGATCACGAGCTCTAGGAAAAATGGGCCCTAGAGGCTTATATATACCTAGGTGGGCCCCCAAAAGGGTCATTATCACTATTCACTGCAAGCAGATTGTTGAATTTTATGAGAGAAAAGTCAGCAAAATGTCAAGTAGGAGGGAGTACGAAGCACCGAGATTAGAGGAGCTATGGGATGATATCTTCGTGGGCCGTGAGGTTGACCAAGTAGGCTTCTTAGTCTCGATCTTTGTGCCTTTTTGCTCATTTTTAAAGGTTTTTTATGCTTTGAGGTGCGCAGGCGTCCAAAATGTGCGCCTACGTAACCAGTTATCCCCGGATGAGGTTACACATTTAGAGTGAATCGGTCTCTGGCATGTGTTCACTATGCCAAAGATGCGATATCATGACAGCATGCTCACCATGTTGATGAAATGGTGGGATGCTACTACCTCTTCTTTCCATCTTCCCTGTGGGGAAATGACTATTACCTTAGAGGATATTTATCGGATCCTCCAGCTTTAGATGACACCTGATTGTCACGGGAGTGCGACGAGGGAGGTCTTTATTTCACAGGGCAGATCGACGACAGTGACGACACTGGTTACATATATACACATTGATATGACCATGTGAAGATGACAAACGTCGCTGCTACGCCAGGTGATGGCGGTGACCATGGCTTTTCGGATCACCATAGATGGGCGAGGCTCGCACTTGCACGGGTGCCTCATCCTGATTGTTAGAGAGATGGTAGAGCACAAGAGTGTTTTTGCTTGGGGGCGCAACATGCTAATGTACCTCTTTTGGAGTGGTACGTTCATTATGAGTACGGTAGCCTCACAACGTGCACACTTTTGTAGGTGTGGGCATTTTCCCACATCATGTGCACCCGACCGGTCAAATTTCCTCAGCAACGATCATATGATGTCCCGATGGCCCATTGGTATGATATGATAGGCCAATGACATTTTGGGGATTTATAATTTTGGAGGTTGCAGTTTGACACTGTCATCGCAGGAGAGGTTTGTTGAAGACCTCACCACTATTTTCAAGTGGGTGGATGACAATAAGTTCCTCATGAACCTACAGCGGGACCATTTTTTAGTGGGTTGCCACAATTTCATCATCATGCCATACTACTGGAGTTGGGTCATGTGACAACATGGCCGTGTTCAGACCATACCACCCGATGTGCCCATGTACACTAGGGCACATCATAGTGCAGTGAGGGTTGGTGACCACCCTCGCCCTTCCATCGCATACATCTTATTTTTGGATGATGATGAGCCCAACCATGGCCGTGATGGATAATGTTGGGGTAGTAGCTGACTTCACCTAGTGGTGGGAGAGGCGTCGTATTGCTCATGTCTTCAGCGAGGGTGCCCTAGGAGGGTACCCATGCCCATAGGAGGAGGAGCCTCAGCAGCCTCCATAGGGCAGGGAGCCCGTCAACAATGTGGAGCAGGGGAGGAGGAGGCAGTGCCCATGAGGCCACAACAACGAAGGAGATCAGCTCCCCCACTAGCTACTCTCGTCTCATCAGCGTTGCCAGCCCCTATTGTCCCAGCAACACTACCATCTCTCGAGGCAGCCATTAATATCGGTGGCATAGGCCCCAGTGTCGATCCACACCCTGATCCCACATGGCAGCCAGGGGATCTAGGTATACATAATGCATTATTGTTACTTTCTTGCTTCTCATATTCCTGCTTATGCTTTTTTACTTATATATATATATATATATGTCATGTGGTATTGATCCCTTTCTCTCTCTTTGTGGTTGTAGAGGATGCACAGGGATGGGTTAAGCTTATAGCTCAGTGTTTTTTAGAGATGCCCCATGTTGTATCGATCTAGGGGACGGTCCTAGACACTTATCAACTTGTTTCAGCGGGGAGGCATGCCCCCACTTTTGAGGTGATGGCACGTTTACAGACCGCATACGAGGAGCGGAGTGCGGAGACGGTGCAGCTGATTGTGAAGCTAACAGCTACCAAGAGCCAACAATATCAGTTGTTGAGGGAGTTGTAGATGGCGCTCGTCGAGCAAGATGTGGTAGTCATGAGGGTTGATGTCGCTGAGGCGACACAGATTCCCTTTAGAGCCGCATTGATGAGCTCGACACATAGGCTACAATTATGATCTTGGTAGATGTTCAACGGCTACAATAGGAGCTGATACAGGCGAGGATGGATATCTACTCGTTGCAGGGGAGCTTGGAGGGATACAGGCAGGCCTATCTTTGTCACGATCACATCGATGCAAATCACAAACCACCGTGCAGCCTCCTCCTAGAGCACCAGAGTGACCACTAGAGCCAGAGGGCTCAGGGAGCCACATGGATAGGATCCCTATTTTGTATATCATTTTTGTAGTCGAATGTAGACATACATACTGTGATCTCCTAAAATGTTATGTCCTAATATGAGATGCTAAATAACTATTAATGTAATAAGAGGAAAGTAACACAAAGTGGACACCTCAACGATTATCCTAAGGAATTGATAAACATGAAAGCAAGATAAAATAAATTAAGATTGATTATACCTTCATGTTGCTTCTTCCTTGGTTGGCCCTTGATCTTTGGATGTCTTGTGTGCTCTTTGGATGAGAAGCTAAATTAAGTATGCAAAGTGATATGCAAGATGGGTGAAGACATGGTAATGGTGAGATGTTAAATGCTATGGTGGATGAGAGCTCAAATGGAAATTTTGCAAGAGTTTTGATAGCAAAAGATTCATTCTTAAAATGAGAGAAATGAAGAGGTATTTATAAAATAATTTGAATTCTCTAGAGAATTCAACGGTTGAGATTGAGTCAACAAGATCAAGATGGAGGGCTATGGTGAGTTGAGGACTCACAAGCCCTCACATCTTGACATGTGGAATGTGAGATGGCTTAGGGTGGGATGATGTGGAAATGAGGTGGAAGAGACGTACATGATGTGGATGAAGGACAAGTACCTTGTAGGTACCTTGGGGGGATGAGAAGATTCCTTGGAGGAATAAAAGTGAATTAAAAATTCACAATGATTGGATGAATCTAGTGGATAAGAAAGGGTTTCCAAAAAGGTGGGGATTTGCCACATGTGAATGATCTGACAAGTCCAAGGTTCTAAAAGACTTTGGCACATTTGATGTGACAATTCAAAGCTTCTGGAATTTTGCATGGCGAAGAGAAGATTCCCTGGAAGAATAAAAGTGAATTAAAAATTCACATGGGGAAGAGAGGAGCCTTGGATGAATAAAAGGGAATTAAAAATTCCTTGGGAGATGGGGAGAGTTGAACAAAGTACTGATTAGGCTTAACTGATCAGTAATTAGAAGATAATTAGTGGTTAATAAGGATTAGAATCCAACTTGCAAAAGTTGGAGGATGTGACACATCCTAATCAAGGATTAGGCATGTGCACATCCCTAATGAAGAGATTAAGAGGTTGATTAAGATTAAGTGAAGGATGTGACATGTGAAGAATTTAAATAAATATCATATTTATTTAATTCATTTGATGAAAGGGGAATTAAAGGGGTAAGATATTTAATTATTTAACTATATACCTTAAGAATTAGAGGAACTTTAGAGGTATTAATTAAATAATAGTGTTATTGTTTAATTAATGCGGATAAAGGGATATTTAGAAGAAAAAGGGGTAGATTTGGACAAATGAAGTGTCCAAATTTAGGTGTCTACACATACATACTTGTAGATATTTTCTATAGACACATATTCAACAACCACTCTTTTTTATAGCAGTGGCACGATACATGTATATGACATTTGATTCATACATTGGATATATATATATATATACATACATTGGTTTTTGCATCATGGTTTTCCTATGTGTATGCTTTCCATTTTCATATATGCTCATGTTATGGTTGTATGTTCTCATTAGATGCTAATCATGATTTGTTTTAACACGTTTATCCACATGTTAATTAAATGCTATGATGATCTAATTTTTTTTTTAATGATGTGAAAATGAATTTATGTTAATATATGTAGTATTACTACCTCTTAGGGAGAACACCACATACATGTCACATTAGGGCACTATGTGTAGTACTGACGAAGGTGCATCACATTGACAGGTTCTTTTAAAGGTGTCTTGTCCATAGATGATAATCCATAGGCTCCCGAACCGTATACAAAAACCAGACGTAAGGACCTAACCAGTTAGGACTAAATTTCCCCTTCTGGTTGGGTAACGCATTCACATTCCGCTGGTTTTCATATAGAACCAGGTATCCTTTCTAGAAGGTCCTAGGAAGCACACCCTAATTATATTATTTAGATAGCAACTATTGATAGGCTTTAAGGTGTTTGAGGGCTCATAAACGGTGCTCATCAAGCATCTCAAGTTGATGCAAGCGGTTAACCCGATAGGTTTCATCAACAATCACCCCCCTAAGGGAAACCCATAAGGATGGGATTTCCAACTCTAAAGGTATGCTAGCTTTTATGCCATACACGAGGTTATAGGGCGTCACTCCTGTCATCGTGCGAACGCTCGTGCGATAAGCCCACAAAGAATAAGTTAACTGAGTATGCCAATCCTTACTGTGTTTATTAACTATCTTGTGAAGAATGGGTTCAAGAGTTTTATTAAAAACTTCTGCTTGGCCATTGGATTGCGAATAATATGGTGTAGAAAATATATGTTGAATATGAAAATTTTCTAGAAGCTGCTTCACTTCCTTATTTTTAAATGGTGTACCATTGTTAGAAACAAGTGTAGCAGGTAGTCCAAACCAGGAAATGATGTTGTTCAATAGGAAGCTACAAATAGTTTCAACACTCATGGATCGAAGCGAAATAGCTTTAACCCATTTTGTGAAATAATCTATAGCAGTAATGATAAAGGTATGTCCCTTAGAAGAAGGAGGTGATATTTTCCCGATAATATCGAACCCCCATTTTGTGAATGGCCAAGGAGAGGTTTGATTTTGTAGCTCTTGAGTGGGAGCGTGGATAAGGTGACTATGTTGTTGACATTGAAGGCACTTTTTGCCGAAATCGAAGGAATCTTGTTCCATCGTTTGCCAATAATACCCCATGTATATCAGCTTTCTCACCAGGGATCTACCATCGAAATTTCCACCCCCAAAGCCTGCATGGGCTTCTTTAAGGGCAAGGGGTATCTCCTCTTTAGTGAGGCACCTTAGTAGCAAGCCATTATATGCCTTTCGATAAAGGACATCGGATAAGATGACATAACAAGCTGAAAGCTTTCGTATACGAGTGTGATCATTTTTTGTCGCAACGTCGAGAAAGTTTCCATTCCTTAAGTAATTGTAGATGCTAGAGAACCATTCTTCTTAATCCACATGAAGGAAAACCAAGGACTCAGGCATGAGTTGTTCGAGAACTATCGAGGTTTGTACGACTTGTACCACGAAGTGATATTCTTTTGTATCTTCTTCTGAAGGTACCAAGGAAGCCACGCTTTCCATGGCATCTGCATGTCTGTTTTCTCACCTAAGGATGTTGTTTATTGTGAAGGAGGAAAATTGATTAAGCAAAGACAAAGTGAGGTCTCTATATCGGGACAACTTACTTTGTTTAGCTTGATAAGTTCTCATGATCTGATTCACAACAAGCTTAGAGTCACCTAGTATGTGAAGATGTTTAATTTTCAATGCAATCGCGACACACAAGCCGACAATGAGGGCTTCGTACTTGGTGATATTATTGGTAAAAGGAAATTATAATCAAAAGGATAAGTGGACCGATTTACCTTTGGTGGATATCAGGACTATGCCCACTCCAAAACCAGTTTGACACCTTGATCCATCGAAGTACATTTTCCATTCGAGGTCATAGTTGATCGTGAGTATATTCTCATCGGGAAATAAGTCTAACCTGAGGAAGGAGCGAGGCAAGCGAACGTCTTCCAGTTGGTCGGCCACCTCTTTTCCTTTTATTGATTTATGAGTGATAAAATTTATATCGAATTCAGACAACAACATAACCCATTTCGCTAATCTCCTAGCAAGGTTGGAACTAGAAAATAGATGTCTCAACAGATCCGATTTTACTATGATGTGGGTCTCAGCATGGAGGAGATAGTGTCTCAACTTTTGCGTAGCAAATACAAGAGAAAGGCAATATTTCTCCATGGATGAGTAATGGGTTTCACAATCGACCAGGATGCGGCTAATGTAGTAAACCGCTCTCTCTCTTCCTACATCATCATACTAGGCCAATAGGGCCACCAAGGTGTATGGTGAGGCAGCGAGGTAAAGAAGGAAGGGTCTATCTTGCATAAGTGACATCAATACAAGAGGATTGGTCAAATAATATTTAATGGATTCAAAGGCTTTTTGACATTCTTTGTCCCATATAAAGTGAGCATCTTTCTTCAAGAGACGAGTGAAAGGAAAGGTACAGTTGACCAACTAAGATATGAATCTGTGAATTTCCTGGATCTTCCCTTGTAAGCTTTGCAACTCGGTGATGTTCCTTGGAGGAGACATGTTAACAATAGCATCAATCTTATCTGTGTCTTCTTCGATCCCATGATAAGAGACTATAAACCCGAGAAGCTTGCCAGTGTCAACGTCGAAGGCACACTTTTGGGGATTTAGCCTCATCTTGTAAAGTCAAAGCCTTTTGAAGATAAGATAGAGATTTGTCACATGATCTTTATGGTTTAACAACTTTGCCAAGATGTCATCGACGTAATCTTCCAAGATTTTAAGAATGAATTCATGAAATATCAAGGTCATCGCTCTTTGATAAGTTGATCTTATGTTCTTTAATCCAAAGGGCATGACCACATAGCAAAAGGTCTCCCAATGGGTAGTGAAGGTTGTCTTGTATTGATCATCCGGATTAATATGGATATGATTATAACCCGAGAAACCATCCATGAAAGATAACAATGCATGGCCTACGGTCAAGTCCACGATCATATCTATATTAGGTAATAAAAAGTCATCTTTAAGAGAAGCCTTGTTAAGGTCTCAAAAGTCAATACATATACGGATCCGACCGTCAAGTTTAGTAACAACTACTATTTTCAAGATCGAGGGAGAATAGTCAATGGGATAGATAAAGCCTACTTTCAATAGCTTCTCTATCTCGGTCTTGACCATTAGAGCTACCCTAGGATTGACCTTTCAAATCTTTTATTTAACGGGCTTGGCATTGGGACATAGGATGATATTGTGGACCATTATAGATTCATCTATATCAGGCATATCCTCATACGTCCAAGCGAAGATACCAGGATAAGTACGTAGGAGGGCGGAATGCTCATCTGCTTGCTCAGAGGAGAGGCACTTCCCAATCTTGATTACTTTTTTTGGAGATTTTACATTAACGGGGATTTCGACAATATCCTCTTTAAGGAGAGAATTGTGATCCTCTGGATGAGATATTGAAACATTATCACTGATGTTAGATAAAGGGTCTTCCTTGTCAATGCTTAGAACAGATTCTCCAAAGTATGCTTGTTTATGCAAGCGATACGGGAATCGTTTCTTGTGATGATAAGGAGGCAACGAGGAATAAGCACCTAGAAATTCCCCCAATGCTTCATTTGAAGAGAAGACATCTACATGAACTTTCTCGGCTTGTCCCCTTTCTTCTATCAACTCAAGATGAACCAAGCTTAACGGTTTAGCCAAAATCATATTAACACTCCACCAAGGTTTTTGTCTAGAATATTCAACAGGACATCCCAAACCCAAGTTGCACCATCGTCGCTCAAGCCAAATAGGGACTTGTATTCCTTGCTCGATGCATCCTAGGCTTTTCTACCCATAGCCATACTGAGAGGCAAGCTTCTAGCCAAACCCATAGCAAGCTTGTAGAGTTTTGGGAGGAGGTGGCTCCATGTAGAGTGTTTCGTTCCACCAATGGACATCAAAAGTTTCTACAGGGGTTGTCCCACTTCCCTTACTTGGCTTGCAAGCATCAACCTCCTTTACGGGGGTAGATTCGTTCTCTAGGGGAGGAGTGGTTTCTTGGACAGGATCACACCTCTCCTCCTCATCAGGAGGGTCACTCATTATCATGTTAGCGGAACTCAAAAAGTCCATAGCAGAGGGGTTTGACTTATATTTCGCTATGAAGAATTCAGAGAAATTCAAAGAGCCTCAGTCATCGCCTAAGAGTGCATTCACCTTAGGAGATGAAGGAGAAGATGGAGGGGAATCACACTTTTCCACCTTAGGCATTTCATCTTGGTCGACAATCGCTTGTGGAACAACTTCCACAATAGGCGCCAACGAGGAACAAGCCATAGCGTCGACGGTCAAAGAAGGAATGCAATTCTTGAGGGTGGAAGAGACTAATTTTTGACCAACAGTGGCCAATAAACAAAGGTGCACGACCTCTAGGTCTTCTTTAATCGTAACCACTCGATTATTAGCAAAGAATTTCAGGGATTGATGCAAGGTAGAAGTTATCGCACCCATATCATGTATCCAAGGTCTTCCTAGAAGAAGGTTATACGGTAACGAGCCAAGCATTACGTAAACCAATGTAGGTAGAGTAACAGGGCCCAACTATAAAGGTAATGTTATCATACCTAAAGCTTGGCTCTCGACGTTATCAAATCCATGAATACATAAGGAAGAAGCTGCCAAGGAAGATGAATCAACGTTGATCTTAGGTAGTATATCTATACCACAAATGTTGAGGGTTGAACAAGTGTTAACAAGGGTACGTCTAATAGTAATGTTGTTAACGTTTACTATAATCATCAAAGGTTCTGCTTGTTTCTACACATCCGGAGGCAAGAGTTCATGTGGGTGGAACACGATATTCAGTGAATCTACTCGAATATGTGCCATCAACGCATCAACATTCGAAGGCCTAGTCGAGGCAAGCAAGAGAATCTTTTGTAAGGCCTCTTGCAACATCCCTTGATAAACCAGAGCGGTCTAAAGAAAATCCCAAAGTGAGATCTTAGTCAGAGTAACACAGAGTTGCTCGACGAGATCGTAATCGCTTGGTGCTTTGGTCATGGGTTTAGGAGCTGGAGGAAGGTCAATTTGCGATAGAGACAAAGAGGTAGGAGTTTGAACTGGTTGTGACGTAAGAACATCAACTTGTTGTTCTAAGTTTTTTAATTTCTCCTCGTAGGGTATGTGGGTCCTACGACCTTATAAGAAGTACAGTCAGTAGCCTTCACAAACCTCGAGTATAAGTCTGATGGATTGCTACGACCTAAATCCCAAAGACAAAATAGTCCTTTCTAGGGAGCGGCTCAACTAGTGTCACATAAATGAAGGGTTTCTTAGGGCTTGGAGGAGCCACGAAAATCACTACCACATTTACCGACTCCTTAGTTGGCAAGGAAGGAGTTTATTTAGAAGATCTATAGATAGGGGAAAATGCTTCTAAGAAATCATCTAGAGCATCTTCCAACATATCAAAATCTTGTTCAAAAAAAGACTTAGTCAACATCATGAAAATGGATCTGACGGTTCACATCGGGTTCACCAAAATGTGATATAAGAGGGATTTGTTGCACACGGGTCTCTTTCTTCTAAAGAGATCACCAGGGAACGAACTACCCTTATACACCTCAAACTGAATGGATCAATGAAATCATGAAGATAAATGGGAAGATAGGTTTAGGATCTGAGAGAATAAGACTTCTAGGCTTCCATCCTCGGTTGAGAAGCTCTTGGCCAAAAAACATCAACGTAGTTTTAGGATGCTAGCATGGTGCGCTGTTGTCCACAAGATGCATTGGCATCCCAAGTCATGGAGAACTTAGGAGCTCAGGTAGACATAATAGAGTCCTATTACTGGACTCAGATTAGAGGGCTTAAAGAATCAGATAATCAATAGTAAGTTAAGAACTAAAGGAAAATACAAGGGAACTCAAAACAAGATCACCTTTATGTGTTCAAATCTTTTGCCTAAGCTCCTATTTGTAACTTACACACAAAAGATCAAGGGGAAAAGGTTGGGGATGTATAGGGGCTTGCTTCAATCAGACCCTCGTATTGGTGTTCCCACCTCCACGGACAACAAGGTTTTATAGAAAGTGAAAAGGAAATAACAAAGTAAGTGGTGAAAACAAAACCCGCTTTGAAGTAGAGCCTGCACCACAAAGTAGTAAATGAACTAGTAGGAAAACATGATAAAGAGAGAGCGTTACCCACTGGTCAAGACCCTCTTCTGAAGCATAGGGGTGCACCGCAATGTGCTTGCTTGAGAGTTGGTAACTGCCGGAGAGCTGGTAGTTGTTGGAGGGACCTTAGTCTGGCATGGCTTCGCCAGTAAGAACGCTGCTATTCAAGGGTGAAGCTTACCCAAGACTAGAGAAAGTGGTGAGAATGCTTGAATTAATTGCTTCCCACCCCAAAATGAGGGCCAAAAGGAGTTTTTCATGCATGCAAGGGTGAAAAAGATTTGTTTTACTCGAGACCTAACATCCTAGACACGTGTCGCTAGGGTCAGGATTCTAGACTCACTGTTTCAAACTTGGAAAACCACCAGGACGTTAGCACACCGCGTGAATGTCCGCACACTATGCATGTGTCTAGAGTCTAGATTTTTGGGAAACGCCTTGTCAAGCTTCTGTCATCTCGCCATGTGTCCTCACGGAGTGAAAATTGTGCAATTCCAACTCATGGGATTTTTCCATTAATGTTTCTAAGGTGTCATAAATGCTAGGCAAGATGCAAAAATGTGGAATTGCCCCTAGGTGCAATTATGTGACATTACAGGTAGGTTTGAGGATGTGATAGAAGATTTCATCCTTATAGCAACAATTGGAGGTAGAATTTCTTGTTGTATGTTTGGAATGAATGGTGTAGGGAACATTGACCACAAAGGGTTTGCAAGGATGTGAAAATTAAAAGTAATGTGAGGAGAAGGAAGAGGGGATGAGATAATTACCTATGACGCAATGATTCTCGAGGGAATTAAATCCAAGGGTGGTTGGTATTAATTAGTTGCTTCCTTGAGAGAGCCTTCAAATCTAAAATCCCTCTAGATTTAAAGTTTTCTCTTACTTTTATTTTTGGGTGAGTTATTCAACTTCAAGAATTAGCTTAGTGGTGCTTCAAAAATTAATTTCATTTCTCCTATTGTTGTTGATCATAGGATTGGTGATTCCCCTATGAAGAATGAATCTTGTATGGATTATTTTTGGAACCTCTCCACCTCTTTTTGGAGAGTTATTTGAGTTCCCTTCTAGGCCTATGATAACTATGCTCAAAATCTCCTAGATAACAAAACTACCCAAGTTGAGTGAGTGGGGTCTTGTAAGGATTGATCATGTAGAATGCACAAGGATATTGGCCAGGTTGGATGATTTTAATTTATTATCGAAGAAATTATTTATATCAAATCATTGTTGGTCTCGAGAGTTAGAGTGTTTGGTCCTCTTATTTTTCTTCTTCTTCTTTAGTTGTTGGGACTCATGCAGTCTTCCTTTTATAAATCCTTATCATTACAATGTCTAACATAAGGGATCCATGGTCCTTGTCCCAGATATCCTCCTATATTATATTTTTGTCCACTTTCCTAAAACTATGCTCTATTTGTGTAATATCTTGCTTATATTTCTAATAAGCTCTAGTTTTTTCTTCATTCTATTGCAACTACTAAAGAGTCTTGTAGAGATCATGTGCCATGGTCTTATTGGGATCAAAAACACATGGTGTATAAAATGAATCCCAAGGTGAGAGAGGTTTTGTGATAATCTCATAGATATCCATGCAAGAGATTCACGAATCATCCATTGGGTATTTACTAGCCTCAATATTTAGCTTACTTTAATTAATAAATCTATTTGTGGGAGCTATTTGTTTGGTATAGTTGGACATAAAGTAACTAGGTCATATCTCTATTAATCTATAATGAGATTAAGGTTGAAATATACTGGCTTCACCACGAGGAGGTGTTTTGAACCTTTTTTATTCATATTTATTCCCCATAGGAGAAGGTGATTTCATAGAGAATTTTTTTCTTCCTATCATTGTAGTATTTAAACTCAAAGACATCAATTTATCAAGCAAACTCAATGGCCATGAGCCTATTAGTGAGGTACTCAAGGAGTTGAAAAGCCTCTTCCTTGAAACCATGTAATCTAATCATGGTATAATTTTGGATAAATTATTAGTTACATGACACTTTGATATTTTGTAAGAGGCCCATTTTCCTTTCACTCAAACGAGAAATCACATTATTTCCCCCAAATTTGTGAGGGTGGGCACTATAATTTTTTTTTAAAATACATAATATTGTAAATATTTTTATAGAACATGTGTCTAGATAGGCATAGGAATAACTTTCAAAGGGTTCACATAATATTTTATGATCACGATGAGGATGGAGGTCTGGAATAACTAGACATTTTTTTATAGATAATTAGGTTTGCAAGGTAAAAGGAGTACCTAAACATCCTTTAAGAGCTTAAATGAACAAGTTGATACTAAAGGGATTTTAAAATGACTTCCAAGAAGTTGAGCAAGAGAACTCAATCCTTAGTGATAATATTCATTCAATTTATTGGTCATAATTGGAAGTAATACACTTTTTGATCATTATCAAGGCCAAAGATTGAATCTAGCATTAAGTGCATTCAATAATATAATGAGCAATAAAAAATAAGGGAAGATTCTTGCATAAGAGGTAATGATTTTTGAACATGACTCGTTAAACTTATCGACACTAGATCCATAGTAATAATGCTCCAATGATCCATAAGACAATGTGAAAATATACCAATGGTTCAACATTAAACCATATAAATCAACATAATAATCTATCACTCCAACCTCTTTCCTCACAAAGTGAATGAGCCAAGTGGTGGATTCATATAAATGATAACATTATCATCCATTAGACTCCTCAAGCTCAAGATGAGAGTAGTCAATTCATATTTTTGTCACTTGATTTAATTTTACTACAAGGGTAGGATTAGTTATTATTTTTCCATCGATCAAGGGTGTGGTGAAATATGTCATTCTAGTTCTTTGTCATCACTTTTGGGGTGAGGTAGATTTAAAATATCATAATCTCTCAATCATTTGTCATTCAACCTCCATACATTTCTCACAATCACACATTCAAGAAAAAATCAATGAGGTTCATAGAAAATGACAAAAGAGGTTTCAAATTAAGGTGAGATCATTATTTAACTATAGACTTGAAAGGAGGAGTTTCTCAAGCTATATCTTAAACCAAAAAAATCTAGTCACATTAAGGCAAGCATCCACACATTCTTCTTAGCAAGTGAATGAGAAACCTTCTAAATGATGCCACCTATTTCATGAATCTTTAAGTGGTTGCAAAAATTGGTACAATTGGTGGTACTATAGGTCATTTGGTCTTGTGGATGAAATTAAAGCCATTTTATTTGATTTCTCAAATTAATGTTTTAAATAAAAATCAAATACAAAAATTAGAATATCTACATCTCTTGATGTCACTACTCACATTCTCTTTCAATCTTGTATATACATAAATTGAAAGGAAATCATAATAATAAATAGAAAAAGAGGCTAAAAGGAAATTAAAAAATCTTGTAAAATTTATAATATTTGTCACGGTCTAATATTATGAAACACTATTGGTAAAGTTTGTAAATCATAAATTATGAGGTTCATCCCAATCTAGATCAAAGAATTTATATTTTGAAATTTTGAGTATTATCAAGAAATTAAGTCTACCAAAAGTATAAAATAATCATATTGCATTCCTTTATATTTATCCTCGTTTATGATTTTGTAGTTATCATTATCAAATTTAAAATCATCATCAATGGTAATGCAATAGTACAAGAATTCCTCCAGAGCTTGATCCCTAAAAGATTTGTAATTTCTACATTCCCTTATGGGATGCCTTTTAACTCACATAATAATGTGAGAATGCGTACACATTGGATTTGTAGACTTTTATATCCCCTACAAAATTATATGGAAATTCAGCCGCACCCCATATTCTTTGTAGCTAAATAATATTTATTATTAATAATTAAATTAGTAAAATAGTCTAAAAAATGCTATTAAGTGGTTGATAGTGAAACATAAAAAATATGGATACCCTAAGTTTAATTCCCAAAACCTACGGTAATTGTTTCCATCATTTCTAGGATTTCATTAGGATGCAAATCGGCAAGGTGCATAGATTGAGTTTCAACCTCTGAGGTGAGTCAATCAGACCTAGATCTGCATCTTTTTGAGTCTTAAAAATGAACTAGAAATGATTTGGAATGATTTCCCTAATTAGACTAGATGACCTAATATGTAAAATGCAAAATCTCAAAGATAAATAAACGAAAACAATGATTTGCAAATGGATCTGGAAAGTGCAGAATGATGTGTATCTATCAACAAAATTTGAGTCTAAGTGTGTAGCAGGAATACGTCACCCTTGGGAAAATGGGTTTTGAGACTATTTTTGCAGTCCTCTAGTGCTAGATCTAAGTTCCTAATTCCTTGTTGTGAACTTGTTAGAATGTCGTCGGTAAATTCTGTAATTGAGTTTTTGTGGCTTGACAACTTTGATGAAAATAATGCAATGATGCAAAATGTATTTTCAAACTATCCCGAATCCTCTTTAAACCTACAACCTGCACATTCACGAAGAGGGAGGATGTTGTGCCATATAGGGGCTTGCCTTAGTCAAACCTTGTGTAAGTGTTTCCACTTCCACAATGGCAATGCCAATGATAAGAATGATGAATGAAAAAAATGCTACAACTCACCACCCTTCAATAGCTTCCTCAAAGGACTGAATTCATACACATCTCTTTGAGGATTTGGATCTTTCTTTGCTTGAATACTTGAATGCTTTGGAGACTTACAACAAGATTTTTCCTTCATAAAACAATGATAACTTGATAACATGAACTCGCATATACTTTGACATGATGTTGGATCTTGAATTGCTGCAATAATTCTCTGAAATGTTGCTCTTGACTTTCTCAATAGTGATCTTGATCATAATTTTTACAACATATTTCTCCTTAATGCTTGTTATATTTCAAATGATAAAGATTGGGTATATATTGGTGTTTTTTCCAATTTCTCGAAAATTAGATTCCAAAAGTCGACACTTCATATTATGTTAAAATTCCACCAACAACATATTTAAATTTGGGTCCTAGCTAAGAAGGGGGGCCCAAATTTTTAGGACATCAAAGTCAAGAGTAAATTAATGATTAGATGTATTTATTCAATACTTGTCCTCCTTCAAAAAATAGTAAAATTTAGGCTTTGGAATATATAATTTGGAAAATTAGAAGCTTAATTAAGTCTAATAAATTAGGGGGACAAAACATAATGTAAAATTGTTAAGGTATACAATTTTCCACATTTAGCCCCCACTTTAGTGAGAGTATGAACTTATGCTTAGACTCACTTAACTAGATAAATATATGTCAAGAGGGGTTCAAATGTTGAAGAGATAGGATGACAAAGGATCTAAGGGGAGAGTGCTCAAGCCCCCAGGATCCAAGTTGATCCCATGGCAAACCAACATAAGCACAAAGGAACACACATCCATGTATGATGTGTAGCAAGAAAATATACACAAACATACAATTCCAAAATAAATACAAAAAGAAAAGGGGTATGGACTAACAACTTGTATTATGCTAGAAACCATACAAAAATAATGGGTCAAACATGGATAGCAAGTTGTATTATGCTAGGTTCTATGAAATATAAAAATGATGAGAAATACACATTAGGTCTACAAGGTGTGTACCCATAACAAGGTGGAAAAATGAGAAGAACACACTAGGTCTACAAGTGTGTACTCATGTTAACCATACCAAGAGTTATACTCCTTGATAACGACGTTAAGGTTCCACAAAATATGACAGGTTCCACAAAATATGACAGGTTCCACATGGTTAGCAATTTATATTATGCTAGGGTCCATGCAATATAACAGGTTCCACAAGGCTAGAAAGTTGTATTATGCTAGGAACTCATGAAACACATGGACCAAAACAAGGTGTATTATGATGGGAAACCATGAATATAACAAGGTTTAATTTCATGGGGGATGAATGCGACAAAGATAAAAAGGTAAACAATAAAGATAATCAAAGGGACTTTACTAAATGCACAAAAGGTCACACCTTAGGGAACATCACACTTGACATCACCACCAAGAGAGGACCAGTTGACGAATAAAAGATCACACCTTAGGGGACACTAGCCATAACATTACCACTAAGGAGAAAGCCATATTCCAAGAAAAGATCACGATCTTTTAGGACATCAAGCATAATATCACCACAAAGGAGACATGTTGCATGGATTAAGAAGGCCACACTTTGGTTGAGAAGGTCACACTTCATAGGATATGTATACCATCATCACTAATAACAGACTATTTCCTATGCAAATAATGAGTAGGGGACTCTATACCCCCCTTAAAATGTCAACATAATTTCTATGTTGGTATTTTAAGGAAAAAGAGAGGAAGAGTGGATCTTTGAAAATAATTCATGCCACCCCAAAACAAGTTATCCTTTCCCCCCAAGCATAGACAAGGACAACCACATGAATTACCATCATGTTGTTGCCATGAAAAATATGTTTGTACTTAATATTGTACCACCATGAATGGAAATGAGAAAGACACGTAAATCTACAAATGCCACATAGTGATGAGCAACATGATAGGATGAAGATCATTAATGATTACAAGAATTAGGTGCATCAATACATCGAAAAGCACCACAATCCTTAAGATTTATTTTATTACTCAAGGCCTTACATTCATTGGTACTAGAATTACCATGCATCTCCTTGATATGCACATAATGAATCTTTGTTGTAGAATTTATTTCAAGTTTTTGGAGGAAGAGCAATTAGGCGAGCTTTGAGAAGCCTTGAAAATATATTCTCTTGATCAATGGTATGGTACATTTCTTTCTCTTGCGAAGAAAATATTTCTTTCTTACTACAAGATGCCATGCATGCACAAGACTCTTTAGGTTTAGATTGTGAGATTTTGTACTCTCCTATAAAGGAGGGTGTAAATTATAATGAACCCAAATCATCACTAAAACATGTAAATGAAGATGAAGCAACATCATGACCATTATTTCCACATGTAGTATAAATCATTTTAGGATGCACCAATGTCAAAGTTATCTTAGAAGAATCTTGTGTGATGGCATTGATATTAGATGAAGGTTGCTTTAATGCTTTCGTTTCTTTTGAAGGAAAATAACCAAGACCTGTTGTTGTTTCTTGCATGCTAGGATCTATGGGGACATAGATACCTTATTCTTTCACTCCACATCCTTTTCCACTATAACTAAATTGTTTCAAGAGTTAGTACCCTATCTCATAAAAAAATCCATTTCTTTTGAAGAAGGTGGCTTTTCATGACCATTCTCATCATATGTGGATGTATAATTTGTGTTTTCTTCCTTGCTAAAAGTTGTGGAATTTGATTTTTTTATGACTCGATGATAGATTCTGTTGATATTGTAGTTGCTTCTTTCACTTTTTCTGATTTGTGTGTAATATTGTATTCTCTCATGAATGTAGGTGTAAAATCTAATGAATGCCAATTATCATCCAAAAAAATTGTTGCTGATGAAAGACAACCAGGATCATGATAAATTTGTTAAGGTTCAACTTTTGTAGTTGGTGTCAATGTTCTAAGAGGATTTGTCATTCCTTTTTTAGTTGTAATTCAGACTTAAGATCGACTTTTATTGTGTAAACCTTTTTTTTTGTAAGTGTATTTTAGTAGACGATGTAAAGTTGAAGGCACCACTTTCATTTCATGAATCCATGGTCTACCCTAGAGGAGATTATATGAAAAATCATTAAGCATAACATGGATAGGGGTTTGTAACGTCACCTTGCTAACCTTGACAGGTAATGTTATCACACCTAGCGGTCGTTTTCCCACATTATCAAAACCATGAATAGAAAAATAAACTGGTTGAATTTTAGTCTTATCCACCCAATTCTATCCAAAAGGTTCATGCTACAAATATTAATCTTTGAACCATTGTCAACAAGGGTACGCCTAATCCCAACCTTGTTGATAACAACTAATATCATGAAAGCATAATTTTTCTTTTGCATTTCCGAAGGAGGTAATTCACTTTGATGAAAGATAATGTCCATATTAGGGGAATTAATATTCTCAATCAAAGCAGACACATCTTTTGGTTGCACACTAGTAGGGACAAAAACTTTCTTTAAAGAATTTTGAAGCATGCCATGGTAAGTAGGTGATGTTTGAATCAAATCCCAGAGGGTGATCTTAACAGGAGTATTGTTAAGTTGTTCTACAAGGTCAGACTCCTTTTCCTTGTGTTGAGATAAACGAGGGGCACTAGGTAAAACATGTTGCAAAAATGGTATCGATGATGAAGTGGCTTACGTTTGTCTTGGTTGCTTATTATTTCTAGTGATAAATATGTGAGCTACTATATGGTAATTTGGTTGTTGCAACACATGATTACTAGTAAGTTGTTTTGAAAAGCTTAGGATATGGTCATGAGGTTTAGGAGGTCCAAAATGAGTGTTAGGAGGTCCAATAATCGAAGGACCCTTAAGAGGTCCAAAAGGAGTTTTAAGAGGTCAAGTAATCAAGGGAGATCTAATTGCCAATTGTGTGTTCATAACTTCAATGGATTTGACTTCTTTTTGATGATCTTCTATTAAGGGGGGGTCTAGGTTTGCCTTAGCATCTAAGTAATCCATCTTACTATCTTTCAAAAGAAATGTATTAATGATATCATCTTCTTTTGCTACCATATCTTGCCAAATGGGCAAAGCATTGGGAAAGGGACAAACAAGATTCTCATGACACTCAATGATTTGATCTTCTAACACCAAGGTACCTTCATCAAAAATAGGAGATGTATTGGGAGGACAACTATGATTTTCATGATCTTTTATGATTGCATTTTCTTGCACCAAAACATTCTCACAAGTGGGAGAGATGTTGGGAGATGAATGGAGACTGTTGAGAAATTATGTTTCAACTTCCAGCTTGAAGTCCTTGTTTTTCATGCCTTGGTGATTTTGTGTTGTTTGCAAAGTTCTGGCGGAGGCGGAGCCAAGATGGAACTTGGCATTATTCTGTTTGCCTAAGTTTCGAGTCTCTGGCGGAGACGGAACCGGGATGGAACTTGGCATTGTTCTGTTTGCCTATGTTTCGGGTTTCGGTTCTAGTTCTTGCTTCGACTCCACTTCCTACCATCTGTTGTCTCTCTCTTCGCAAGTTCTAGCGGAGGCGAAACCAGTTTTGGAAGTTGGCAATGTCCATTTGCCAGGTTCCTGTTTCAGTTTCTGTTCCGACTCTGAGTCTGACTCTTGCTTTTGTGATCCAGTTCTTTTGGATGTTTGGATTCTACTCAGGGTGTTTTCCTCTACCTTGTCCTGGTTCTGGATTGTTGTTTCTTGCAGTTGGCGGAGGTGGAACTGGAACTGGATTGGTTCCTGATCTTGGACTTTTGGTAAAGTCCTATTTTTGTTCCTGTTCCGTTCTCAACTCCGACTCCGACTCCGGTCCTTTGTGTTCTCGTCTTGGTTTGACCCCGGGTTGACTTTACCTGATCTGAATTGTTTCCGATGAGTTCCCCTTTGCCGTGGGTGGACGCGGAACCGAAATGGTTCCTGAACCTGAAATTTCGGTAGGGTCATGTTTTGACTCCAGTTTCGACTCCGACTCCGACAGTGTGTATTTTCGGTGGAGTCCTGTTTCAACTCCTGTTCCGACTCCAGCTCCGACAGTGTTAGAAATGACTTGAAGTCTTGGTCGCACCCGATGTCTGTTTGACCATTTTGGTTGCTCGGTCAGCTACGATTGTTGATGGGTCTTGGACGCGTGGCACCTGGTTGAATAGTGATTGGATGGATACCAAGATAGTTATTGTGGCATTTGCATTTGTCAACGAAGGGTGGCGAGCTCAACCATTTTGAGTAATGGCTTTGAATGCAAAGTCGGCTTGTTGCAAAAAATTTGTCAGATCCGACCAGTTGCGTGATTTGAGGATGGACTTCATTGCTCTTCTGAGTTGGTTACATATGGATGAGAGATGTGTTATTTTCTCAGAAGTTAGACAAGTTGAGTTGAGTCGAGAGTTGCAGAGCAAGTTGAAGTTGTGAGCTGAAGAACAAGAAGGACGTGAGTTCTTGAAGAGGGTTTTGAACTGTATGTTGTAAAAACATTGTAACAGTGGATCTGAAACTCTCTGGGTGATTGTGAGCTAAATAAAGAAGTCTGGATATTGTATGTAATCGATTCATTACTGTAATACAATTTATTTGCCTTTGTGTGGTGGGTTTTTTACCTGAAAGGGTTTTCCCACGTAAATACTGTGTCATCTTTGTTTGCTTATCTTTCTGGTTTCTCATTGCCATGGTTGTATGCATCTCTATAAGTTTTAGAAATTGTTAGTTTTTCATTTTTTGCTTCTCTCCCCTGTAGTAAAGGTGTTAAGGGAATGTATTCCGCACTATTGGGTCAGTAGATCTGCATTCTTTTCCCTTCAGAGACTAGGTAAAGTGATGTTAAGAAATGTGTCAATGATCTCATCCTCTTGTGCCATAATATCCTCCTAAGGGGAAGAGGTTTTAGGAGAGAAATACACAAGATTCTCATGACTCTCAATGATCGAGTCTTCTAACACCAAGATACCTTCGTCACAAGTAGGAGAGGTATTGGGAGAAGAATAATTATGATTGTCATGATTGCATCCTCTTGCACAAAAACACTCTCACAAGTAGGAGAGATATTAGGAGATGAGTGAAGGATAGGTAGAGTTATATAAGAAGTGTGTCAATTATTTCATTCTCTTGCATCAAGGTACTCTCATAATTAGGAAAGATATTGGGAGAATGACTAACATGTTTGTTAATGACCTCATTTAGTTTCCCTAGATTGTAATCATAGGTAGGGAGACTATACTTATGCAATCCATGCTTAACCATATCAAAACCATATATTTTGAAAATAAAAAATGTTTCTACGTGCCTTATGGATTTGCAATGTATTGGAACAACCTAGAGTTATGAACTTATGCAAAAATGAAAACTAAACTACCCAAATTATGCAATGTTTTAGAAAATGTAAACAATTGTCCTACAAATTTGATGATTTTTAATACTAAAATGTAATATTTTTTTCCCAAATTTATAACAAATCAATAAAAATGACACCTTTCGTGTACATGCCATAATATTTTTCCAGAATTTCAAATCAAATAATTGCAAGCAAAAATAAACTGATAATGTACAGACAAAAACCTATGCAAAAATTGTTTGAGACACCTATTTAAGGACAGGGTCACCCAAGGGCATCTAGGTCTTTGATCAGGGTTCAAAAAACTAAAAAACTGAAGTTTTGTGTTGTTGTTTAATGTTTTTTTCTCTGGTTGAAAATAGGTTAAACATATGATATTTTTCTAGATTTTGCTCAATTTAGGACAATGTAAAGCAAAATGCAAGTGTGCAACAAAGGTGAAAATATTTTAACAAGTTTTAAATGCAAGTTTTAGATCTAAAATGTAATGATTGATTTATTCTAAGTTGACACAACTTGAAAATGATGATTTTGATGCAAAATTGAAACAAAACAAAGCATTTTTTTTTACTTTTTATGCTTAAATAAAAGATGCAATTTAAATGCAATTAACAGTTTGAAACTTTAACCAAATAATGAATGCAAATCATATCTAAATATGACCAAAACAAACCCTAATTTAACTTATGATGCAATATGTTACCATTTTTTTTGTCTTTTATGCTTTTACGATGCAAAGATAAAACCCTAAATGAAAGATGCAAAATAATTCAATGCAAAACCTAGATCTAGGGTTTAAAAGACTAACATATTGAGAAAATAATGATTTTAGCATGTCAGGCTCACCAAAATGAAACATAAAAATGTGGATACCCTAAGTTTAATTCCCAAAACCTAGGGTAAATGTTAATTTCCATCATTTCTAGGATTTTATTAGGATGCAAATCAACAAGGTGCATAGATTGACTTTCAATATCTGAGGTGAGTCAATGAAACCTATATTTGCAACTTTTTGAGTCTTAAAAATGAATTGGAATGATTCCCCTAATTAGACTATATAACCTGATATATAAAATGTAAAATTCTAAAGATAAACAGACTAAAATAGTGATTTACAAATGGATCTGGAAAGTGCAGACTAATGTGTACTTGTCACTAAAAACCAAGTATGGGTGTTGTAGTAGGATTATGACGACTTGGGTGAATGGGTCCTTGACGAGGGTCCTAAAACTATTTTTGCAATCCTCTGGTGTTGGATTTGAGTTCTTGATTCCATGTTGTAAAATTGTCCTTATGGCGCTAGTAAATTTTGTAATTAAGTTTTTGTGGCTTGACAACTTTGACGACAACAAATGCAACAATATAAAATGGATCTTCAAACTCTCTTCAATCCTTTTCAAAACTGCAATGTGCACATTCACAAAGAGGGAATATGTTGTGCCATATAGAGGTTGGCCTCAGTCAAACCCTGTGTAAGTGTTTCCACTTTCATAATGACAATGTCAATGATAGGAATGATAATTAAAAGGAAGGAATGATGAATGAACAAAATGTTGCAACTCACCACCCTTCAATGGCTTCCTTGAAGGACTGAAGTCATACACATCTCTTCAAGGATTTGGATCTTGCTTTGCTTGAATACTTGAATGTTTTGGAGACATACAATAAGAGTTAGCCTTCACAAAACAATGATAACTTGATAACATGAACTCACATATGTTAGGAAAAGGTGTGTTGTGCACCTTGCATAATGTATTTAATGTAATTATTCTTGAGACCAATTTATGTTGTATGTAACATTGGGACATAAGACAAAGTTGTAATAATATAATTATTTAATATTGCGGAAAATAATTAAATAAAGTACCCAATATTAAATGTGGGGACATGGTTTTGCAATATCATGGTTTTAGTTACATGGTTTTGTGTAATACCACTTGGTGGTTTTATGGGAGCTTGTGTCTATAAAAACAACTAGAAGGGTAGTTGTTTTAGGTTGATCAATTGGCAAGTTAGCTCTGGTTAGCATTTGTGGAGGTTTGAAGCATGGCATGGGATCTGTGGTTGCATGCTTGTTCACATGGATTGCATGGAAAGGGCTTGTTGCTTCAGTGGTGTTTATGGAGACTTCAAAGATGTATTATAATATTTATTGTTGA
Organism: Sequoiadendron giganteum; assembly: GCA_007115665.2. Taxonomy (NCBI): domain Eukaryota; kingdom Viridiplantae; phylum Streptophyta; class Pinopsida; order Cupressales; family Cupressaceae; genus Sequoiadendron; species Sequoiadendron giganteum. The sequence goes on from CM021101.1 coordinate 549,450,028, forward strand.
ATAATACATGAGAGATGGATGCTTTTAGAGGTTGGGTTTTTTCCCTCTTGAGGGTTTTCCCAGGGTATATCTTGTGTCATATTTTCATGGGTATGTTGTCTATTCTCTTGCATGTAGATTCTTAGTACTTATTTGCATAAATCTCTTTTGGGTTATGTGGAAATTGTCTTTAAATGGCTGCAAGTTTCCAAAATTTGGTTTCAGATCTTTGGTTATGGTTGTATAACCGTTGCTTGAGAAAAATCTTGTTTAAGTTTGAATCTATGCATTGCATGAGAGAATCAAAGACATGGCAAGATATGAGGGTTTTGCAGGTTGTTTATTGCAGATCTGAGGTTTTGGGGTTTGTTGTTTTGATGGGTTGTTTACAGATTTGGGTGTAAGAAATTTTGGGTGAAATGGGTTTCTTGGTTTTGCTTTCAAGTGGGGGTTTTGTGGGGGAAAATTTATAGAAGACCTCATGGATCAAAATAGACCTCATAATTGGATCTGGGTTGTTTGAGAGATGAAGATTTACATATAACTTGACCTATTTTTGTTACTGTGAAAAAAATGCAATTTTTTTTATTAAATTCCCATTTTTGTAGTCGTACAACTAAAATATTTTATTCAAAAAAATAAAATCCGAAATAAAAATATCCCGTCACTTTGAAATTTTTGTCCAAAGAAAAAAAAAATTAAGATTAAAAATTTAAAAGGGCCAAATTTTTTCCGTATTGAAAAAAGTTTAAAAAAAAATCAAAATTTTTGGGGGGGGTGGGGGGGCGACCCCACCCCATACCCCATACCATGTCCTCCCTGTAGTTTTGATAGTGTTTTGCTTGGTCAAAATCAGGTGTTCTATTTTGAGCTTCGATAGGTGATATCAGGTGCATACGAAGTTGGATTTTGGACTTTGAATAGTCAACAACAAGATTGTTTAGAGCACTACACAATCGATCAGGTTTGGAGTTATTTTGGCATGGTTTATTTGTTGTTTTTATTATCTGAGTTTTTTATGGGTTACTTTGACAATGGTGATACTGTGATTTTATGGATGATCGAATCTTGGAGATTTGATGTTGGATTCATTGTATACTCAATTGTAAATCTCAAATTATTCTCTCTTTTTGACATGGTTATCAGTATTTGGTTGGATTTGTATGTTGTATTGTTGTATCTATGAGTTGTGCAATGTTGTAGGTGGTTTATACTTATATATTGCATTTATGACTTGAACATGGATTTTCTATGCCCATAAATATTTTAGTGTTGATGCATATTCAGTTTGGTGGCTTAGTTAGTCACTTGGTTTACTGGTTTTTTTGTCATATTAAGGAGGTGAGATGGTATTACTAGGTACAGTCATGATGTGAGACCTACGTAGTTGACTATGTTATGCAAATATGTGGGACACGGTTGGTTTGAGTTATTGATACATTTGGTGGTGATCATGGTGTCATGGATGTTTCTTGTGCTTTAGAGACTTTGGCATGTCATGATGGTTTATGCAGGTGCATTTTTGGTGGTGTTGGATTGGTTCCTGATTCAGGTTGTGGCAGTGTATCTTCTTGGTATGAGGATCATGGTTTTAATTTTCCTTTTGGGAGGTCTTGTTACATTTGAGTTCTTTGATTGTGTGAGGGCCTTTGGTTGATCTTCATGAGGATATTGTTATCATGATGTCATGGATATCTTGGTTGCACTTTTAAGTGGGAGCTTTTGACAATGATGGATTGGTAGTGTTGGATATGTTTATAATGGTTTGGTGGTTGTAGGTATCTTCTTGGCTTGGAGATTTTGGTTCTACTTGTTATGCTACTAACATTTCAATTGTGTGTGTATACTTGCATGATCTTCATGGAGAGGATGGTTGTCATGATGCCATGTGTAACTCAGTATCATAGTTTAATGGGAGTTGTTGGCAGTGATGTGGATTCACCATTTGATGGTGGATGATATTCTACAGTGATTGTTGGTGTCATGGATGGACTCTTGGATTCTACTTTTATGCAGTGATGGTTCATTGACATCTTTGGTTTCATTTTCAGAGGATGTTTATATTCATGTGATTTGGATATGTTGACATCTTTGGTTGCCATGTAGGACTTCTTTAGTCTTTGGTTGAGATGTCATGCTTTGTTATTCTGATATGTGATCCTTGTTATGATATTATATCATGGTATACTCTTGTTTGTGCACATTAGAGTTTTGGAATGATGCAGGTACTTGTTATTATTCTTTGAATCACATGATATTTATTTGAGGCGTGAGATCATGATGTCATGGTTATGTTCTTGATTCATCTGTTAGGAATTTGACATTGATCTTGGTGGTTCTCTTGGTATTGGGTACATTGATCATTTTCTTGATTAGTTCATGATGGTGCTATGTTGCTTTTGGATTTTGGCATGGATTGGTTGGTTATAGGTACTCATGGATACTTGGAGACATAGGTGAGGCTTAAGTTATCTTATGGTTAGAAACATGTGTTGAGATGGTTACTCTTGATGATATATCAACAAGAAGTCCGAGGAGCCTACACCTTGGTTGGACGTGAGTTAAACATGGACCTATGAGGAGAGTGTTCTTGTATGAGTCATGATGACTTGGATGTCTTGGAGGAGCATTCACATTCCCCAATCTTGGTCTACTCAGAGGTTTCAATTGAGAGGTATTGCCCATTGTTTCTTTCACGTGCTTTATGATTTATGCTTTATCTTCTCATGCATATGGATCTTAAGCTATGGTCATATGGTTTTGGAGGGTTCATTTGAGGAGTGTTTACATGTTTATATCCTTATGCATTGTGATTAATTTCATTGATATTGAGTTTAGGAGATGTATTGTGCTTATTTCCTTCATTGGGAATGGATTTAGTTTGATCTTCTTTGGTTATGAGAGGCTTACATCTATGTTGGTTACATGATAGATATGTTATGTTTGATCTTGGTGATTGAACGGTTGGGTATTGTTATGGATTTTCTTTTGGGGTGTTTTGGAGTAGATCATACTTGACATAATTGGCATTTAGAGGTGTATGTAGGAGGATTTTTTATAGGTATATGATGTGCAGAGTTTCTCTCTTTGGTCTTGGTTATCTTCCTAGATGTTTGGTTTCACATTACATTGGTTTGAGGATTGGCTGGAGCTATCGTGATCACTAGCTTGTGGTCATGTGTTTTCACTGATATTCTTGGGTGATGACATGGAGGTTCCTTTATATTTTTCTTTTGTTGGGTGTGGAGAACTTGGGAGAGCTATGGAGATTTGTGGTGAGAGTTGTTCTTACAAGTTATTGATTTACAGGATTGCATGTCATTGTGGATGATTCCTTAGTTTTGCATGATGTTATTTACACTTTATATATGATGCTATTGGTAGAATTGGTATGCCTTGATCTTTTTCATATTTGTATTACCCATGCAGTGGGAGCTCTTACATGTGTATGCCATTCTTTATGACAAATTTTGCACATGGAGTTTATGATTGTTGTTTATGGGTGTATATGTTTATGGAATGAGTTTACTATGTTTATTATACCTTGGAGGTATGGATGGTTGGATGTGTTGGCACTTATTGTGGGTGCTATTTCAACTATGGGTTTGTGTATCTTGATAGCTAATGGTGCATATTGATACCTTTGGATTGAGTGTATGTGTTTGGGATATTAGTTGAGGCAGGACTTATGCTTCGTTGTGACAGATTGTGTGGCTTCTTATATTTGTGCATTAGCATGATGGATGATGAGAGCATTTATGCTTGGGATGGTGGCCACTTTGGTTCTTGTTGCATGTATCTTGATGGAGCACATGGAGTACTTTTATTCCTTTATGGTATATGTGGCTATATGGATTGTTCATTTGATTCATGTTTTGAGGTTACTTGTTCCCCTTATGCAATGTATACAACAAGTGGGAGAATGTTAGGAAAAGGTGTATTGTACACCTTGCATAATTTATTTAATGTAATTATTCTCGAGGCCACTCCATGTTGTATGTAACATTGGGACATAAGATAAAGTTGTAATAATATAATTATTTAATATTGGGGAGAATAATTAAATAAAATACCTAATATTAAATGTGGGGAAATGGTTTTGTAATATCATGGTTTTGTGTAATATCACTTGGTGGTTTTATGGGAGCTTGTGTTTATAAAAGCAACCAAAAAGGTAGTTGTTTTAGGTTGATCAACTGGCAGGTTAGCTCTGGTTAGCATTTGTGGAGGTTTGAAGCATGGCATGGGATGTGTGGTTGCATGCTTGTTCACATGGATTGCATGGAGAGGGCTTGTTACTTCAATGGTGTTTATGGAGACTTAGAAGGTGTATTGTAATATTTATTGCTGAATAATACATGAGAGATGGATTCTTTTGGAGGCCGGGTTTTTTCCCTCTTGAGGGTTTTCCTAGGGTATATCTTGTGTCATATTTTCATGGGTATGTTGTATATTCTCTTGCATGTAGATTCTGAGTACTTATTTGCATAGATCTCTTTTGGGTTATGTGGAAATTATCTTTAAATGGTTGCAAGTTTCTAACAATATATACTTTGACATGATGTTGGATCTTGAATTGCTACAACAATACTCTAAAATGCTTCTCTTGACTTGTTCAGTAGTGCTCTTGATAAAAAAAAAATCAATATATTTCTCCTTAATGCTTGTTAGATATAAATTAGAAGCTTAATTAAGTCCGGTAAATTAGGGGGACAAAATATAATGTGAAATTGTTAAGGTATACAATTTTATACACTATAAATAGACATAAATATTTATAATTTTATTAGATAAGTATTTTAAATTTATTATTTTTTGAAGGAGTCATTATATGAACCATGTCATTATTTAGGATATATCCATAATTTATTTCAACAATATGAAATACAACATATGTAGAATAACTTTTCTTCATTTATTTAATGTTTAGAATATCTAGGTGCAACATGTTTCCTAAGTACCATATTTGTAGTAGTTAATTAGTTGGTGAAGAAGCTCTATCTAAAATGTAATTACATTTTTTTCTTACTTCCCATTATGGCCATTTATAAATGCTACTTAGATGATGAACATATATTGTCAATGAGACAAAGTATTTGGAGGGACTTTTGAAAGTATTTTTGTAAATAATAACTAATTATTATTATTAGAGAAAGCTTTTGGATTCAACTGTGTATATTTTTAGATCGACGTTTCGGATCACACTCAGTGATCCATCATCACAAAGAGGAAAGTGATGATGGATCACTGAGTGTGATATGAAATGTTGATCTAAAAACATAAATAGTTAAATCCAAAAGCTTGCTCTAATACTTCATGGATTGTGGAAAAATCATACCAACTAATTCGTATTATGTTAATAGATAATTATTTGAGAAAAATAATTCATATTAAATGTGAAAAAATGTCACATCCAATTTTTCCTTATTAATTTCATATAATGATACAAACATAAAGCTAAAAATATTATAAGAAAATAATGCATTTAATAAGTCTAAACAATAAGACATTATAAGGTGTAGATTCATTGTAGGGACCTTGGAGTGTATTTCTCTACCTAAGAATCAAACAGTTCAATGATCAATAGCTCATCTACGCATAGAATAGTAAACTTAGTTGTCCTATTTTTATTGACAAAAAAATACCTTTAACTATTGAGTATGATTTTTAGATATAATTGGAGTACATCATCAGGTACATTAGTTTTTATTAAGGGGTAAAAATAGGTTTTGAATGGACCCGAAACCATCAACTTGAAAAAATCATACTACAACACAACATTTATCAATATTAACCAGCAACACACTTCCTAAAACATCTAGGTAATGATCAGCCTGTATTAGCCAGACTGTAGCACAACACTTATTAGCACCAACCAATGAAACTAAACTCCCCACCTCAATAGGAGAGTGAGGAATATGAGTAAAATACTGAAGAGCCAAAACAACCACACAACACCAGTCAACCCATAACACCAACCCGACCTCCACCTCAATAGGAAGGGGCTACCCTCTACAGGAGAGGATGAAATGAGTCCCTAAACCACAAAAATTAGAACTTCCTACCAGATTCACAACCCACCTCTCCACCTCAAAAGAAGAGGACTCCACCTTTGAAGGAGCAGTCTCCACCTCCAAAGAAAACCATAGCTGAAAAAATTGAAGGGAAGTAACTACATCCATAGAAAAGAACACCATCGCATCCTTTGGCAAGTCAGCAAACTGAAGCAAGGAAGAAAAAATAGAGCTCTCCAAAACCAGCAACCACGAAGGAAGAAACATCTGATCCAAAAGCCAAAACATTTAAAGGAGCACATCAAACACAGAAAGCACACCCCCATCTTGAAAAAATGAACTTTAGGACCCAAAAGGGGGAGAGCGCAGAGCTCACCAAAAGAGACTAGTAGACCAAAATAACTATGGCATCAACCACTTCCACCAACCACAATAGACTTCCAAGAAACAAAATCAATAAAAAAATGAAAAGGTTTGAGAGCCACTCCAAGCACCCAACACCAAGAGAAACACTCCCCACAGGAGCTAAAGAGAGAAACATCACTGCAACGATGCAGGACCTAGAGAAGAGCAACCACACTTCCCAACAAAACAACAAGCACTAGAAAAGAGCCAAAGGTACCAAAAAGAATCAAGGCAAGGTGAGGAAAGACTCCCAATAGAGAGAGTAGGTAGCAGGCAAGACAATGAAGAGAAACTTCCAACCCTACATGCTAGTCAGGGTCTAAAACATGCTAAAAACTATCCACAAGCCACTCCGCCATAGTCAAACCAAAGACCTCCACCATCAAGCACCAAGAACAAGTGTAGATAGAAGGCAACACCCGAATAAAAGAAAGTAAAGCGAACCAATTAAGGCAAGAGGAACCCAAACATGGAAGAAACGGGGAGAAGGCCAAACCAATAAGCACAACCACACCTCTAACACGTCAGTCAAAGTCTAAAGTAAGCCATAACCTTGGGCCACATCCTATAAACACACCCGCTTCCAACACACAACAACCAAAAATGAATGCATCCTAGCCACCAGTGCCCAAACCACAACCAGTCGTAGCCCAACCCCCAGCGCCCAAACCACAACTAGTCACAACCCAGCCGCCAGAGCCCAACCCTCAGCATCAACCTCATTTTTAGAAAGTAGTGCAAGCCAAGTAAGGCAAGAAGAAACCGTACAAGGAAGAAACAAGGTGAAGGCAAAACCAGAAAGCACAACCACACCTCTAACATGTCGGTCAGAGTCCAAAATAAGCCATAACCCTGAGCCACATCCTGAAAAGAACTAGAGCCTCACAAGACACACCCTCTCCCAACACACAACAACCAAAAATGGCCACAACCTAGCCGCTAGCGCTTAGACCACAACCAACTGCAACCCAACCCCCAACACCCAAACCTCAACCAGTCGCGGCCCAACCACCAACACCCAACCCTCAACATCATCCTCATCATCAGGATATGATCCATCCTCGCCATCAACATCAAAGGATTTCAAACTTTCGGAACAACTCCTATTCCTGCCTCCTCCTTCGCGAGCCATGAAGAAAGTATTCCTATGACATATCAAGTACATTAGTTATTTGAGCATTGAAATTTATTCTTTATCAAACCTTGCTCCAAATATAAATATAAATTAAAACTATTAATAATGTTCATGAGTACCCAATATATAATTTAAAACTTAAAATATCATTAATGTCCACAAATACCGATAAAGGAAATTTAGATTGAAAATATAAGAATTACAATAATAAATATAATATAATGGTTGTCGATACAATATAAAATATAACGATATACAATTTTCAATGTAATTAAATTATCATATTATCTTTGTCATGGATTTTTTTTTCAAATGATAGTCTATTCACTCTATCTAGAGTGTGTTGGAACATATTTTTGGTATAAAAATCTTTGTACATATAGCGTTGAAATTTGGTGGGTTGCTCCTCATCAACCAGTTCATCCAAGCATCTCACAACATGGTAATGAGGGCCATAGTAACACTTGAAATAAACTATGTATGTGCGACTAAACTTCCTTTACCAGTTAAATTATAATTGTAAACATTTGAAGTGGCTTCTTGTAAATCCTTAATTGTAAATACACAAGCAACACTAGGTTATGAATTTATGTATATAAGACATTTATTTTCTAGAACTACCAATATTCCAATGGTCTATACAACCCTGTAAAATACCATTAAAATAATTGATTCATTTAATAGATTAAACCAATCTATTACTTCTAAAAGTTGTCATGGAAAATTGTAATTTTAAATCTTGATGAAATCATTGTTAAGGTTACTCAAGAAAACATTACATACCATATAAATGTAAAATCTAAAATCATAGAAAATTAAGATGGAACAAATCACACTAAATACCTCCATGGAGATCACTAAAACATAACAAAATAGATTGTGCACCCATAGCAATGCATCACATAAATTCAAGACTAATTCTATATTTTCTCTCTTTTTCAGTTGTATATCTTTATTTTTTTTATATTAGATAAATTTATTAAATACAAGACAAACATACATTTTAATAATAAGAATAATAATATTTACAAACTATTTAATAACAAGTACAAAACATGGAATATCAAACCAAAAAAAAACTCATCTAATTAGTTAATCAATTAGATAAACTCAAACAATTTGAATTGAACACATTAAAAAATTACATGACTTGTATTTTCACCTAGTGATTGTCAACAAGGAAAATTTTCCTAAGTTCATGGGTTAAAAATTTTGAACTATAATTCTTTTATCTCCTCAATCATTGATATTTGTACGAGGACCATTATCATCCTACCTATCTTTGGCAATCTTGAAGTAGTAGATCTATCTTCTTTCAAAATAGTAATTTTGTCGAAGAGACTAGAAAAATAAGCAAAGTCTCACAAGGTATGATGTGATTTTAAAGGAAGCTACTCACAAGGATAAATGAGATAGAAGAGAAACCAATAATTTGTCTTCAATTGTCAAGTATTAAGGGAAACTAATGGTGCATTCACTACCTCTCAATCTATGGACTAGCTTTGAGAACCTTATCAATATTAGATTGGGGAATGGTTATTAATATTTATAGTGTTAGCTCGCATGATTTGTGATAGCCTTAAAGCCTAAATAGTAATTTTTATCCTATTACACCTATTTGCTTCACTAAAATAGATTTAATCTAATAGTTGGTAGCAATAATTCTTAATATCAAAAAAAACTTTTCAAATAGTAAAATTTAAGCACTAAATAGATAAATCCAAGTTGATAGATATGACCATAAGAATGACATTTTATAACTTTCTTCCCATAAAATTTAGGTATATTTCAAAGATTCAATATATAATAGATGAAAAATCAAACCCACGAACATTTGATGACCTAGTGAGATAACAAAAATAACACTAACCACGAGGTATAGGTTGAATTCATATAGACTCATGTATAAAAATCACATCAAAAACCTAAAACGTATCACCTAATTATCATAAATGGTAGAGTTTTATTTATATATTATCTCAATATCAACTATGTAAACAATATTAATGTTTAGAATAAACAACAACAATTCTAAAGAGTTTAATCTAATTAGCATAAAGATCTATAAATTGTTTAATCTAATTAATTGTGGCCTTTTTCATAATGTATAGATTCATAACTCACTTATAGAGGGCTATAATGATGGGTTCTTTATCTACAATTCTTGATACAATTTTGTATTATTAACATAATCTATGAGGTTGTTTATTCACATTTATTTGACATCAATTCATGATTTCTAAAAATTTTACAACTATCAAGTATCATTGTCTTATTTGTTCCTTAAATAGCCTTATATTTGAGTTTGTTTTTCAATTATGAGAATCAACAATTTACATGAATGTGTATCACAAATTGTCTAAAATCTACACCTAATTCGTGATTTATTTTATTTTTCCATTATAATTAAGTTTATTATAGGGTATATAATTTGTAAAGAAAAGTTCAAAGTATGCGTAAACTTTACAACCTTGTATGTTTGGAGATAAATTCAAGAACACTTACATTAATTTACACTAATTATAAAAAACAAGACTCTTCATTGAACAAGAAAATAAGAAAATAAAGGAGTTTTATTAATTAAAAAACAAGGAAATAATTTGACTTTAAAGATCATTGGTTCGAGTTTCTAAGTAAGAAAATGGGTTAGGCAACAAATTGATTTATTACATATTGATCCTTATTTATTTAGCTATTTGTTTGAAGGTGATGAATGCAATCCAACCCCTATTATAAAATTAAAAAAAGATGGTTGTATTTGAAATCAAGTGTGTTTGGTGGTAATATTGCATTGGTGAGTGCATTTGATGGATTTGTGGGCATAATAATGCCTTCCCCTATTTTTGATACTTGGTTTCTTCATTTTTTGATACTATTTATTCTCCTATAGAGTCAACTATTGGTATAGACGTTCAAGACCCTCCTTTCTCAATGTTGGGGATGAAGTTGAATGAAATGCAACTTTCTTTAGTTAAAAATTATTGTTGTCCATGTTCCTTTGTAGTTTTGGTACCTTGGACTAGTTTGGAAATAGTTAGGAGTGTCAATGGGATACAACCTCCTCCATGAGGGAAGGACATGCTTCTTTCTTGTGCAACTAATCCTCTTGTGGTATCTTTTGGGCAATAAACGATCAAAGGAGATAAATTTTTTGCTAATAAGGTTCAAATCCACTACTTCAATTATTTATATCTAGGCCTCCCTAAGTTGCACTAATAGATTTCAAAGTCTTAGAGTCCCCTCATCAATGACATTGTGAAGATATACCCCTTTTCTTGATATTTGGTATGGTTTTTTATTTTGTTTTTGATAGGGATGTGGTGTTCAATGGGTGGGTTGGATGCAGGGTTAACAAAATCTAGTACTCAAAACCTTACTTCCCTTCCTTCAACCCTTCCATTGAGACCTTGTATAGTAAGCTTGTTTGGATCATAATACCTAACCTTCAAATTTGGTTCTAGCTTCACTCTTGTTAGGAGGCCATTGGGAATGTGTTTAGATAGTTTGTAATGGATCATTATGCTACCTCAAACTTATCACATATAAATTATACTTGCATATTAGTTGACACCAACATATCTAAGTGTCTTTTGACAAATATCACATTTCAAGTGAAGGATCATTAGTGTGTTTAGTAATAGATTATGAAGGTCTTCCTTTACAAGATATACAATGTTTACAAACTAGTCATGTGGCTTTGGATTGTCTTTGTTCCAAATGCATGGTCACTTGTGAAAATTTGTTGTGGCAAGATGATCTTCACCAATATCTTACTATTGATGAACCTCTTATTTTTCTTGTCAAGGTGCTACCTTGTAGTTTGGGTGATCCTTCTAAGCTAGATTCACATGCTCCTATAGAGCTAATTTTGAATTACTTTAAAGTTTTGTGTGTTTCAAAGCTAGTTGATCCCATTTTACAACCCTCTAATGTGTGTTATTCACTCGAATAATCAATTTAATTCTATTATATAGTGGTAGTTATAGATCATTCATATTACCATGTTAAGGAGTGTGATAATGACTATTGAACCATTGTGTAGAGTAGGATGAGAGGTCCTCTAAAATGTGTTATGATTCAACTATTGCGTCTCTTAGCGCCTAGAGAGCTAAGGGAACTAGGTTTGTTCCAGGGACTGTATAAGTTAGGTTCTATCATTTGTTACTATTAGTTTTCTATGCGATCACAAATTTCTATTACGCAACCTCATTGTTTGGATGGTTTGCATCATGCATGTTGCTTGTTTACTTATGGTCAAACACAAGGGTTTAAGCCCTTTGAAAAACCCACCTAAGTAACTAATAATAATTAAAAACACTCCTGTTTAAATTTATTATCTCGTGGTCACAAAGATAATACATATGAACATAAGTCAAATAGCTAGAATGATAAAATTAATTAAAAATAAAATAATGATCAACAAAATGCTACTTAGTGTCATGGCTACATCAATGCCATGTTTAGTCATTGCAACAATATGTATAAATTTATTTCCTTATTTACGATGCAACCAATACCATGTGTATTCATTGGAACCAAGTATCAAAGAAAATAAATAGTTTTAAATTTATCCTATTGTTTAATTCCACTCTCCCACCCTTCATTTAATGAACAAATTTATAATTATGCAATGAAATTTATAAGAAAAAATATTGGTTATTATGGTGTAAATTTAACCTGGTCAATTTTAAATAATATTTTTAATGACCATCTATTTATGCTAGCTAGATATGACAACTTACTAAAAATATTTTGCATAAAGAATGGACCATCAACCAAAACATAAAGAAAATTGATGAGCAAGGCAATGGTGTGGTCCCATGCCACTTAATTTTGATGTTTGGTACTTTTCACCTCTTTTTGTTTTCCCTCTAATCTTCATTTTTCTCATTTTAAGTAATAAAAATATAATAAGAAAAGTTATACCTAGATTACAAAGTGTATCATTAGTAAGAAATTTCTATATAAACAAACTTTTTTATAAAAGATCTAAACTTCTTCTAATGATGATACCTAACCCAACACTTGAGTAATGAATCCTATTCCTAACTTCATTGCTTTCTTTATAATATGGACAAAGGTAGTTTCATCAAATTTCCTCGATAGCCACAAGTTGATGTCTAGTTTATTTTAAACTCCATGAGCTAAATTCCCCTAAATAATGATCCAAGGACTTCAATATTTATCCTTTTTCATCCTCTTTGTATGACATAGTTTTTACCAAACAATATAGTGAGCCCATTAACTAGATTATTTATATCATCACCAAGTCCAAGGCCATTATTAATAAAGGTCAACTGTTGTGACCACGTGCAAAAAAACACGATCACTACCAACTAGACAATCTTTTCTCATAGCAACTCCAATAATTTTATTTTATTTCATGATTACCATGCTTACATGATTCTATTTCAATATATGCTTTATATATAAGTTGTTGATTGTGTAGTTTTTATGCTCTAACCAATCAATTATTTTCTAATTGTCACATTGATGTTCACCATCCTTTCTAATTTTCACCTAATTAATTGAGCTTCAATTTTGTGTATAGTGTAATTTGTAAGTGATGATCATTGATTTGGTTTTGATTTGAGTGATTGTATTATGTTGATGTTTGGCAACTTCTAACAACCTTTTCAAGCAACAACAACTATTCATTATCCTTGACTAACAACACACATGACCTAACATGGTAAAGTAAGATATCCTTTATGAGAACTATGCTGACATAGTTTCTCACCTTTGGATTTTATAGATCACCTTGGTTGCCTAGCTCACAAGAGTTTTCAAAAGGGATGTAGGATGCTATCAGAAATATGCCACATGAATAGTTGAAAAGAAATATAGTTGTCTTGAGGTATTTTATGTGTTGCCTCCTTACTTTTTTAATATTTTACAACTTGTAGACGATTGATTCACACTTCACAAGAATGTGGTATTTGATCTTTGCAAGGTTGATTAATCTCTTGAGTCCTTGCGAGTCATTGATTCTATTGGTTTATGGTGAATTATGAATGGAAGGGACTTGAGATAATATAAAAGTTACATGGCTTCATCTAGTGAGTTGTGGTAGATGGAGGCATGCCAAAAATTCAAAGTATACATAGTTTGAGTATATGTAAGATTCATCAACATTATGATCTTGAGGGTAATTAACTTGCCATTGATGGTGGATAACTCTTAAAAAAATTAAGTGATGACTATAGTTCTTATAGTCAATTTTTTTGAGTTATTTTCTCAAGGGTGGTTATTCCTTTCTTGAGGTTAGAATGGTCCCACATCATTTTTTTGATACACAAGGAAATATTTTATTAATCAAAATACAGGAGTACAAAATGGTCCCACATCATTAATCCTAAAGGAAATTACATCTAGTTTGGTAGTTTTTTCTACTACTTTATGGGCTAAACACTTGGCCAAGGAAGTTTGAAAAGGATATGTAGCAAAATTTGGTGCATAATGGTTCATTGGTTGATCAATGTGGTGTTCATTCTAACAATCCATCAACTATTTGTAAGTATAAAGCTTGAGAGCAAAGGTTCCAACCTATTGATTCATTTGGGCTTTACAAATATGCAAGTGTCGTGTTTAGATAAATGAAGAGGATGTGCATGGGGCACTTTGATTGATAGTGGTCCATCAATTGATCACAAGGCTCACTCTTTTGCAACTTCCTAATTACCCATGAATATTGATCTACGATGAGACTATTTTGAGTTGTAAATTCACCTTTGAAATCAAACCAATTAGCCAACCTATTGGTAGTATGCGGTTGAGTGTGAATTGGTTGGGGGAGCTTTTCAAATGTATTTTAAATAGGTTGTTGAAGTTTTAGTGGTACTTGTAGGATCCAATTGAAAGGATGGGAGGCATTTATTTCTTGATTAATAATAAGATGGATTTCTATAGAGGCAAAAATATATTTGTCTTGGTTGTATTGCTAGTTGGAGGAGTTATTGAAGATTAGACAACAATTATATTAGTTAAGGGAATTAATTATGAAGTTGACCTTTCAAGTATGGGATGCCTTACAACCATATATAGATGTTAGATATAAATCAAATTAGGTGCTTACAAGCTACATGTGTGCAAGCTTGAAAAAATTTCTCCTATGTGTAAGAGAATTTAATGACATGTTTGAGAATGATTTGTGATTTAAGAGAAAACTACTCCAGTGAAGAGGTTGTCGGAAGATAACGGGAAGACTTTTGCAAAAAAATAAGATCATATATTTAAAGGGATTGCACATAATCAAATATTTTTGTTATCATTGAGGTGTAGATAGTTGCATGCTCGATGCAAACATTATTTAAATTATTTGTCGTAATAGATGTGCATGATACATATTGGATCTAGGGTAGAATGGCTACTTGTATATGCAAATATTATCTCAAGATAAAATATCTATTTACCAAAGTTTAGATCATTTCTTGTATTTGGGTCATAGAATAAACTTGTATAGATGTCCTTAGATGTCTTTATATCTTCGTGTTTGGTTGAGAATTTTAGGGGGCCCAATAAATATATCTTTGTCCGGTTATATTTCCTAATTTACTGTGTTTATTGCTTACTTAACTATTAAAGTAATTTTGTAAAATATTCTCGAAGTCTTTGAAAAGACTTTTGTAGAATAACACATGGGATTTCTAAATAATTACTTATGAATGGTTAAATAAATTTTGGTTATGTGAAGTTTCTGAAGTCTTTATATTGCATCTAAATGAATTTGTAGCTAGTTTGATGGGATTTCATATGTAGTGTTAATTCTTCATTTTAGATTCATGAGAGTGTTTACACATTTCTTCAAAATCTGGCTTTGTTGCCTAATAAACCAAAGCATTATTTTTTTCTTCTAGTCAAGCATTATTTATGTTGAATATAATACCCTTGTTCCGTGTAGGTTAGATACCAATATACACAAATCAATACTATTTACATTTTCTATATCTTATGAGATATTGTATTATTTGTCTATTTCTAGAGAGTTATGCATGTCTAGGTTTCTAAATTACATATAAAGAATGAAGCTATAAATGATTTTTTCATTCAAGGATGTTAGTCAATTTCACATCTTTATTTGCATGTGTGACTTGCTAGTAATACACTTTGTTTAATGGTTGAGATTGAGATTGGTCGAGCGAGAAAGGAATTCAAATTTGAGAGGGTCGATGGCAGTTCAATATAAAATATAAGGTGAGATTGAATCTCACCATTCTCTATTGTGAATAGTTAATTTTTGTGGATCTAAGAGAGTGAAGAGATGTCAGGACAAGGGAAAGGAGGAAAGGGGTTAATGAAGGGAGGTGCCAAAAGACACAAGAAGGTAATGTTTTATGGTGGTATTTTGAGCCCCCATGAGTCTATATATTGAGGGGTTGAGATGGAGACACTATGAGATGTTTTAAAGGTACACAAATGCTACTAGATTGGAGTCAAGATTAAGGAAGTTCTATGTATTATAATCTATTTGAAGAATAATACAAATTTGCCCTCTTTTGTTGGTGGAGCTTTTTACCCAAAAGGGTTTTCTCCACGTAAATCCTTGTGTTATGTGTATGGCTCTTGAGTTGTGTAATTTCTTTGAAGTTTAAATTATTTCTCCATTAATTTTTACAAGTTTATATTTGAGATTTGTAAGTTAAATCAGATCACCATATTGTAGAGGATGTGCATGAGACATTTTGATTGATAGCGGTCCATTAATTGATCGCAAGGGTCGCTCTTTTGTGGCTTCCTAATTACCCATGGCCATTGATCTAAGATGAGACTAGTTTGAGTTGTTAATCAACCTTTGAAATCAAACTTGCTAGCCAACCTATTGATAGTGAGTAATTGAGTGTGAATTGGTTGGGGAAGATTTTCAAATGCATACCATATGGGTTGATGCAGCTTTAGTGGTACCTATACGATCCAATTAAGGGATGGAAGGCATTAATTTATTGATTAGTAATAAGATGGATTTCTACAGAGGTAAAAATATATTTGAATTTTGTATTGCTATTTGGATGAGTTATCTAAGATTAGAAACAACCATATTAGTTGAGAAAATTAATAATGAAGTTGACCTTTCAAGTATGGGATGCCTTTCAATCATATATGAATGTTAGATATAAACTGATTTAGGTTCTTACAAGCTACGTGTAAGATTGAAGAAATTTCTTCCTGTAAGAGAATTTAATGACATGCTTGAGATGTTGGGTGATTTGAGAGAATAAATGCTCTAGCAAAGAGGTTGTCATATGATAACACGAAGCCTTTTGCAAAAAGATAATATCACATATTTAAAGGGATTGGGCACAATCAAATATTCTTGTTATCATTAAGGTGAAGATAATTACATGCTCAATGCAAACCTTGTTTTAATTATTTGTCATAATGGACATGTCATGCAATGGTGCATATTGGATCTAGGGTTGACTCGCTAGTTGTATATACAAGAATTCTTTTAAGAGAAAATATCTATTTGGCAAAGTTTGGATTATTTCAAGTGTATTTGGGTCATACATCAAATTTTATAGATGTCCTATGGTTAGTGTAATCTTTCCCCAAATGTTGTATGTCTGATCTAAAGTCTTTGTATCATTCATTATTCTGTAAAATATAAAGAAGGTACTATTAAGCAAAAATATCCTCTACGATATAGATGTCTTTGTATCTCCATGTTTGGTTGAGAATTTTAGGGGACAATAATATATCTTTGAGGTTACATTTCCTAATTTATTGTGCTTCTTGGTTACTTAATTATTATAGTAATTTTGTAAAATATTCTCAAAGTCATTGAAAAGCCTTATGTAGAATAGCACATGGGATATCTTTAATTAGTTTTAATGGTTAAAGAATTTTTGGTTATATGTGAAGTTTCTCAAGTCCTTTATTGCAACTTAATAAATTTGTAGCTAGTTTGATGGGATTTTATATGTAGTGTTAGTTCTTTATTTTAGATTCACAATAATGTTTACACATGTCTTCAAAATTTGGCTTAGTTGCCTAATAAACCAAAGCATTGATTTTTTTTAGACAAGTATTATTTACGTTGAATATAATCCCCTTGTTCCACATAGGTTAGATACCAATATACACAACTCAATACTATTTACATTTGCCATTTCTTATGAGATATTGCATTATCTGTCTATCTCTAAAGAGTTATACATGTTTGGGTTTCTAGATTACATATATAGTATGAAGCTATAATTGACTTTTTGATTTGAGGATGTCAATCAGTTTTACATCTTTATTTGTATGTGTAACTTGTCAGTAATGCACTTTTTTTAACTTTTTTTTGGTTTGCAAGACAAATAAGCCACTCGAAGAGATGCTTAGTGACAAATATTTAGGGTTTCCTTATACAAAAGGTTCGGTTAAGCTATTTGATGATTTGTTCTTCATTTCTCTTTACTTATTCTAAAAAATCTCTAAGAATACTCTCAACAACCTTGTAGAACTAGAAGTGTAGAAGAATTGCCTACTTTTGTTAATTGATCTGTAATTAGATACAGTTTGATATTAAATATTACTTAAATTATGTAAATCCACTTTATTTCATAAATTTAAATTCTAAAACAAAATATATAAAACTATAAAATATAGTTTAAAACACCAAACATACACATATATATATATATCTTTAAATATAAAAATAATATTAATGCTAACAAACTACCATACAAACATAAAAGCCCTCAACTTGGTGGAGACAACTTTTATCCTTCCCTCTCAATTGCCAAGTAAAATTTATATGCTACATATGCAAGATTGAGTTGATCCTAAAAACCATTATTTGAATGCATGGAATTGCCCCTTAAAGGTAAAAATAGGAGTCAAAGCCCCTTCCATGGGACCATATATTAATAATAGTTTATGTTGTAAGAATGAATTCCTATCGATCCGGGTTGCGGTAATCGCACGGTCGAGGTTTGATGATTAGCGTGCCACGGATCAGCGATAGATTTAATGGTTGAGATTGAGATTGGTCGAGCGGGAAAGGAATTCAAATTTGAGAGGGCCGGCGGCAGTTCGGTATAAAATACAAGGTGAGCTTAAATCTTCCATATTCTCTATTGCGAATAGTTAATTTTGCGGATCCGAGGGAGTGAAGAGATGTCGGGAAGAGGGAAAGGAGGAAAGGGGTTAGGAAAGGGAGGTGCCAAAAGGCACAGGAAGGTGCTGCGAGATAATATCCAGGGCATTACAAAGCCTGCTATTCGTCGTCTGGCAAGGCGAGGAGGCGTCAAGCGTATAAGCGGTCTCATCTATGAGGAGACCAGAGGTGTTCTCAAGATCTTCCTTGAGAATGTTATTAGAGACGCTGTTACCTATACTGAACATGCTCGCAGGAAGACCGTCACGGCCATGGACGTTGTTTACGCCTTAAAGAGGCAAGGCAGAACCCTCTATGGTTTCGGCGGCTGAGGTGCAATCGTTCGCTGATATAATAATATGGTGTCTTTAGACACCACCATCTGTTTGTTGGAAATTTTGAAGCTCTACTAAAGTAATGACAGAACGTTTGTTCCATGTCTTTTAATTTGCTTGCTGCTTGTGGCTCGGTCATAAAATGTTTTCAGATGGAAGTTGGCTTTTAGCTTTGTTTCTTTTATTTCTTTCATTTTTTGCCAAAGGCTGTAGCATGCGAGTTGGCATAATTGTTTGGAGTCCATGAAATGTATGCCAGTGCAGAACCACATGAAGTTACATCTAAAGGGGGCATGCCGTTGGAATCTTTCAAGCTTTTAGAGCGAGTTAATCAGTGTCCAGTTTTCATTCATTAGTTGCCTTTCCATCGATTGTCACTGGTAGTAATAACGATCTGGTAAGGACAGATCTAGTAGGGCATGGTAATATGTTTTATATGAATTTCACTTGGTTTTTTCTGGTTTGTTTTGTTTAATCTAAATCTCAAGTTTTCAAACGTCAGTTAAATGAGCAATGACTAAAAGACCTATACCATTCTTCGGAATTTCAATTTGGAGGGATTTTGTTTAAATGCTTGCCAAATCAAGCAGGTGCTTTTAGTAAAAGTTCAGTGGCAGCTAGACCTTAACGGCATGCCAACTCCAGAGTGCACTTGTCTCTTCATTGAATCGAGTGTTAATGGAACCCTTCCTTTATATGTTTTGGGGAATAAAGATGCTATTTGTATTTTTTATTTTAAATGTTTTCCCACGGTTGTGACCAATGCTTGGCCAGTGAATAAATGTCTTTTTTGGTTGCCACATGTGGTATACAAGTTTATTAGGTCAACTTGGAAGATGCAGATGATTTTTACTGGTGACTGTTTTCTGTAAGTTACAAATTGGCTAATATATTAAAAAAAAGCTGCTTTAGTATATCTTTTGAAGAATTAAAAATTATATATATATATATTTTTGTATGCAGATAAAAACAGCATCGTAGATGTGAATTTCCGCTGGTTTCTTATATGAGTATGTTTCCTTGCTATAAATGTTGTTTTAAAGCTATCTGAGCTCCTTAAGCCTCTTCGCTGTGGAATTAAAGCTTGGAATCTGTTTAAGGACTCATTTGCGTGCGAATGTGTGTACCCTAAAAAGTAGATTAGGAATTAAGTTGCACTTCTAATGATGTATTAAATTTGTGTAAATGATTGCTTCAAATTGTCTTAAAATTAAAGAGTTCGTTGCTTGACAGTGCTTTGAGTAGGGTGAATTGTATGTTCAACTGTTTCTGTTTCTTTCAAATTGTAGCTTTGGTACAAAAGTTGAAAAGGTGTATTTGAGGAAATGAATGTCTATAAAGTACACACAATCCACAAGCTGAATTTATTTTAGAATTGGTGGTGGAAAACAAATCATATTATCAAAACTGTGGGTGTTTGCTATTAACTTATTGAAAGACCTTTTAGTTGATTTTTAATAATAATGTTTTTGAGTGTACTATAAGGGTGAATTGTATGTTCAACTATTTTTCTTTCTTTCAAATTGTAGATTTGGCACAAAAGTAGAAAAGGTGTTTTTGAGGAAATGATTGCCCATAAAGTACACACAATCTAGGAGCATAATTTAGTCTAGAAGTGGTGGTGGAAAACAAATTGTATTATCAAAATTGTGGGTGGTTGCTATTAACTTATTGAAAGGCCTTTCAATTGGTTTTTAATAATGTTTTTGAGTGTACTAAGGTTTTGAGGGTGGTTTGAATGTGTACAAAAAGTTTGATTTTTGAATGTCATTTGTTTTTATCTTAATGGGAGGTTCTTTAATGGATTTAATTTTGTGTTTTGATCTTTTGGAATGACGAATCTTTAAAAGTTTTGAGACACATTAGAAAGAAATGTTTGAGAATGCCACAAATAAAGGTTTGATTCTATCAAGAGTCCTTGGTTGACTTTGGTTATTTTTCAATTTATGTAGAAGATAAGCACAAAAATGATTAGGGGTGGGATCCTCTTGATGTCACTCTTGAATGGATTTGATTTGTACAAAGAAGTTTGATTTTTGATAAAGCCATGCCATCAATGGGTCTAATTTTTTTGTTGTCTTTTGATTTTTTGGAAAGATGAATCATTAAAAGTTGAGAGGTACATTAGAAAGAAATGCTTGAGAATGTCACAAATAAAGGTTTGATTCTATCAAGGTTCTTTGGTTGATTGTGGTTGCTTTTCCAATCTATATAGAAGATAGAGACAAAAATGATGAGGGGTGGGTTCTTCTTGATGTCACTCTTGATCTTTTGATGTATGGGCTAGGCCAAGTGATAGAGACTTGTATGTTGAGAATTTGCTATCTTGGATTATACAATTTATAATCATTGGCCCATTATCTATATTAGCCCTCTCATCATATATAGTGTATACTTGGTTGAAAGGTTTAGTTAAGGATTATTAAACCATTTAGCTTGACACACAAACACTCATAATGGAAACATAATGATGCAATAAATAATATAATGTGATATTATTTTGTCATAATTAGAATTACCTTCAAAGTTTTGTCATAAGAGTTTACAACATGAGGTCTTAGCTAATGAATTATAGGCACAATTAGTGTGTAGATACAATCTTTGAGTTTATATATATATATATATATATATATATATATATGATGCTCTTCCCAATATGCTATCAAAACTTTAAGGGATTACCCTCAATTTGAGACAATCTAACTTAGCTTTGTCTCCCATGAAGAATGAAAGATGCTTATATTTGTGAGAGCAAGCAAGTAGAAAGAAATGTATTGACCAAGAAGGTGGTAAAATATTCATTGTAATATTTTAGGCAAGTGGGCACTCAAGGTGTTGTCAATTCAACTAGTCTACAAATGTTCCAAATTCAACCCAAATATCCTAAATATTGTTTGAATAAATGTTGGTTTGTTGGGAGAAATTATGTCTTACCAATCAAGGTTGGAGCAACATCTTAAGGAAAAGTTGAAAATATTAGAGGATATGGAAGAGAAGATCATGCCAAGAATTTTAGATGGCTTCGTAATTATCAAGCCATTTAGCCAATGGAAAAGTGAATTTGACACAATCACCCCTTCATTGTGTTCATTTATTTGTGCTAGTGGAGAGTGAGATTCATAATTATTGAATAACACAATAAATGAGCTTATAGGGTTAGAATTCAAACTTGATAGTTTTAATAAATACACTTAAGCAATATTGGATGCTAGGTATATTGCACACGTAGACAAAATTGCAAAGGTGCTAGCATTTCAATGACCTATAGAGAGAACTTTGACTTCTCGACAAGAAAATATAATGAATAAGTGGGAAGTTGTATATCAATTAGTCATTTGGTTTTAGTGTCAACATCCTAGTCATACATATGAAAAAGTAGGTGATAGTTTTGGTCTTCAATGGCATCTTGGAGCGGTTCTTGACACTTGATTTCAACTTTTTGGCTTCATTGGTATCTTCAATTTTTAACTTGTTAGGTGAAAATTTTGTTATCCCTTTACGAATTACAAAACTTGAATTTCAGCCATAGTTATGCAAGATGAAATATCTCCTCTTGAAAAGGGGAGGTGCCCTTCTTACTGCTTACAAAATTAAAAAGTAAACTATTCTAATATATACACTATACTAATCATATGGGGGTGTGTCACATTCATGATTCTCTCTATTTTCAGAGAATATGTTTACAATGTTCCACAATTTTATATTTTTGGATACAATACAACTCTAAATAAAATCTAAGCAATAATCCTAATACTTCTAACTTGTTAAAGCATAGTCTAGGAGTACCAGTGTGATAAAACACCTAACCAAACGCTCATAGATGCACAAAGTCATTCCATAGTCTTTAATGATGGATTCAACAATAAAGTAACCAACAACATAAATGAAGCACAAACTCTTTAATATACCTTACAAATAGATCCATGAGCAACATGAACAACTTCAAGTACAAAGCCTTAAAGACAACTCATCGATATTATTAGTAATTACATGATTTCAAGTAAAAGGCGTAGCACAAAGTCTACACAAATTATCTTGGAAGCCTTTCAATCTCAATTTATAAAATACCACCAATCCAATCCAATAATAAGATAAATTTATGAGAATGACATAAGAACATTCACATATGTTGAAATTGTGAAAGATTCCTAATTTGATCTGATTTGATTTTTTTGAGTTTGTCTCTTCAAGAAGTCTTTTTTTTTTTGGACTGCAGGAATCAGGTAGCATGACTCTCTTCAAGAAGTCTTTGACCAATGTATAGGAGATGTTTTTGTTTTGCGCTTTTTTTGAATTTTTTTTGTTGTTTTTGAGTTTTATGCGAATAACATGACATATACAATGCTGATAATGGAAAATAACCAAAGCATACAACGATTCTATTAAGAAAAGGCTGAAATTACATATATATGGGCCAAATACAACATAACTATTCATCCATAGACTTGGAAATGGACTATTACAAGTCTGCAAATAAAATCTCACGTCTGATATAACTTTGTGACAATAATTTTGAACTCTCCCAGCTCTAAAAATAACTACCCAATTTGTTTCCAGGTGTGAGGAGTTTGGCCATTGTTGTAGGTGAATTTTTAGCTCCAAAACTTCAAAATTTCCACTTGACACCTAGGGTTTGAAGCCCAAATGCCCAACAAAGTTGCGGTTGATTGTGCAACTACTATAGGATGGTAGAAATGCTCTCTAAAAGGATCGATATGCAATCTAATGTAAATTTATGCCCTCAAAATGGACTGATCTGCAATCTTCTTCCTCAAAACTTGCCGCCAAACTGATAAGAGAACCTTTATAAGCTATTTTTAACTTCTAGAATGTTGGGGCTACATCCAACACTCCCTTCTCCCAAGAGTTTTCATTCTTGGAAGGCCAAATTTGCATGTAGAAACCCTCCTTGAGCTCCAACTTGCAAGCTGCTTTGAAAATTATAAACTTGAGACGTGTCAAATGGCAACCTCAAACTCATTTTATAAACTTTTCACTATTCCCCAAAGTGGTCACCCCTTGTAGGGTTTCTTTTAACTTAGCATCATGAGTTCTTTTTAGTAATTTTAATAAAATTATTTGGCCCCTTCAAGCTAGACATGGGTTTTCACCAAGGCCTTCTTTTTGATCATTTTAAGTTGTTTTTAAGAGCCTCAAGTTATGTCTCTAGGCTTCATGGTACAAGGGGGCGAACTTTTCACTATTCTTCCTAAATTTTTGTTACTATTCACCCCTTTACTATTCCCTTAGAGACAAATTAAATATTTCCAAAGTATCTCTAAATTCACCCTCTAAACTCTAGCTGAAGGCTCAAAAGGCACCAAGCAAGGCTCCAAAACCCCATAATGGGTCCCCCATCCATACTGCTGACCTACGAGAACCCTGGTAATAGGTCAACCTCTGCTCAGATTTGAAATGCCTAAGGAAGGGACATTACAGTCCTCGCTTCCTGAGATTGCTTTCCCCCAAGCAAGTGCAAAGCTGGATGTTGAAGTATTATTTCTCCTTCCCTCGTGGCATCCTCCAATGACAAGTCCTTCCATTGCACCAAATATTCTCTAATAACTTCGTTCCTCAACCTCCTCTCCCTCATATCAAGAATCTCTGCAGGTATTAGTATCAACCGATCCTCCTCATCCAAGGGAGGCAAATCTGGTGATGAAGTAACATGCTTCCCCAAAGCCTTCTTCAAACAAGACACATGAAAAACATTATGTATCTTGCTCTCTGAGGGTAACTCAAGCTCATAAGCAACCTCCCCAATCCTCTAGAGGACTCTGTATGGTCCATAAAATCTTGGCTTGAGCTTTTCAGCCCTACTCCTCTTGAGTGTACTTTGCTTGTAGGGTTGTAGATGCAAAAAAACCATATCACCAACCTCAAAGGTTCTCTCAATTAGGTGCTGATCATCATAAAGCTTCTATTGATTCTGTGCCTACTAAATGTTATCCTTAAGTGCCTTAAGGATATCTCGACTGTCCTGAAGCCACTCCTGAGCTCTAGGCGCTCTGCTATCACCTAACACCAAATCTATAAATGATAAAGCATCATAACTGTATAAAGCTCAAAAGGGAGTCATGCCAATAGACATATGATGCGTAGTATTATAACAATACCCGCTCAAATATAACCAACACACCCATGCTCTCTGCTGACTCGAAACATAATTACGCAAATATCCCTCCACTCACTTATTGCCAATCTCTATTTGTCTATTGAGGGTGGTAGCTGGTGCTGGGGGTCAACTCTGTACCTATAAGTCAAAATAGCTCCTACCAAAATATACTCATGATTTTACTATCCCGATCACAAACAATGGTCCTGGGGAGTCCATGGAGTCAGAATACCTCACGGAAGAATAACTCTGCCACCTGTGAAGCTGTGAAATTGGCTGCAATAGAAAAGAAGTGTGCATACTTCATCAATCTATCAACAACCACGTATATGCAGTCCTTCCCCTGAACTCTCGAAAGACCAGTAATGAAATCCATCGATATACCTTCCCACTTCTGCTCTGGAATAGGCAATGGCTGTAAAATTCTCGCTAGGAAAGTATGCTCTAACTTTTTATGCAAACAAGTCACACACTCACAAACATAGTGTAGGACATCATCCTTGAGACCCTTCCATGAGAATTTATCACGCACTTGTCTGTATGTTTTGAAGTATCTAGGATATCCTACTAGTGGTGTATCCTGGATGACACATATAACCTTTTCCTTAAGCTTTGACCCAAGGACTAAATAGATACTATCCTTGTAGTGTATCACATCATCAATTATAGTGTACCTGTCATCCTGGACCCATCCATCCAAAACCTCACATGTGAACTAATTTTTGAAATACTCAACTAAAAGTTGAGACTTCCAATCAGCTGAAATCTCACTCATGGAACAAGGGCATCAACTAAAGGCCTCTTGGAAAGTGCATCAGCAACAACATTTTTCTTCCCCTTGACAAAATCGATGTCAAAATCATATGCCTGAATCATGCTAACCCACTTCTGTTGGTGCTCATCAAGTTCTTTATGTTCCAAGAAGCATTTCAGACTATTGTGGTCAGTTCTTACCATAAACTTCCCTCCCACCAAATATTGTCAAAACATCGCCAAGGCATGCATAATGGCGAGCATCTCCTTGTCGTAGGTGGAGTACAATCTCTCATTATCCCTTAATTTCCTACTCTCATATGCTATGGGATGGTGGTTCTGCATGAGTACTACTCCTATGCCCCCTCCCGATGCATCACACTCTATAACAAAGGGCTGAGAAAAATCTGGAAGAGCTAAAATTGGACATGCGCTAATAGCCTTCTTAAGCTTGTCAAATACCCTCTGTGTCTCATCTGTCCATATAAAATCCCCCTTCTGTGTAAGATCTATCAAATGAGCTGCTAGTTGTGAGTACACCTTAACAAATCTCCTGTAATAAGCAGATAACCTTAGGAAACCACACAAATTTGAAACATTCCTAGGTGGCGACCAATCTAGCATTGCCTGTATCTTATCCTAGTGAACCTTCAATCCATCCACACAAATCACATGTCCCAAGTATAATATCTTTGTAAGTCCAAATTCACATTTAAATTTTTTGGAAAACAGAGACTGATCCTCCATAATACCAAGAATCTCATCCAAATGCCTCATGTGTTTCTCCCAAGTTCTACTGTATACTAGAATGTCATCGAAGAATACAAGCACATACTTACACAACTGCTTATTGAACACATGATCCATGCATGACTAAAATGTAGCAGGTGCATTAGTGAGACCGAATGACATCACTAAAAACTTATATTGTCCGTAGTGGCATTTGAATGTTGTCTTATGGATATCCTCCTCACGAACACAGATTTGATGGTATCCTAATCAAAGATCAACCTTCAAAAAATACACTGCCCCATGGAGTTCATCTAGTAACTCATCTATGTGCAAAATCAAATACGCGTTCATAATTATTTTCTTATTGAGTGCATGGTAGTCAATGCACATGCGCATAGTGCCATCCTTCTTCTTCACCAACACCAAGGAAGAAGTGAAGGGGCTATAATTAGGCTTGATGAATCCCATGTCCAATATCTCTCAAATGGTCTTATCTATCTCTTCCTTATCCTCCTTAGGATGACGATAAGGGACAATAATCATGGGATTTGCACCCTCCTCCAGCTCCATCACATGCTCAAACCCATAGTCAGGAGGTCTACTAGAAGGAAGGTCTCCAAACACCATGTTATGCCCATCCAACATTGCCTGGATATCTACATGAAAATTTGGTCTATCATCTGAAGAAGGTGACTTGGAAAAAATGTAACACTGTTTTTCCCAAGCAAAATCCCCATGCCTGAAAAATAAACTCCATCCCACGTGATGAAACTACCATGGGTCCACCCTCTGAGAGTTCCTTCAACATCACTTTCTTGCCACAAACTATAAACTCTAACTCCATCCTCTTAAAATATTGTATGTAGCTAGCGAGTGATTGTAACCATTGGATGCCTAACACAGCATCAATGTCACCTAGACCCACCACATTAAAATCATCGGTCAAGGTGTAATCTCCCAACTGTATACTAAGTTGTAAAACTACCCTGGTGCACCTCATAGAAAATCCATCAACTACTGTCACACTAAAACCAAGAAAATCCTCCGCCTGCAATCCTTGCTTAGCAACCAGTCCCTCATCAATAAAATTATGCGTGGAACCATTGTCAACAAAGAAAGTCACACATTGTTCATTAATCACTCCCTTCTAACAGAGGGGATGGTATCTAGGGAATCCTGATAGGGTAGCAATGACAGGCGGTGCATCCAATGCATCACCCACTCCAAGCTCCACTTGTGGGGCCTCCCGTAAATCCTCACCCTCGTTGCCCTCTAAATTTGTATCTTGTATATGCTCATCATCCACATTAGACACAACCTCAATGAGATGCGCCTTGCATTTCCCAAGGCATCGGTGTCCATGCTCCCAAGGATCCTTACATGTGAAGCATAAATTCTTCCTTCTCAACTCATTACGTGTCTCTTGATCCATCCTGGGAGGAGGTGGTGTACTCTTGTGCTATGTTGAAGATCTCTAGAAAGGCTTGGAGCCCTTGGGAAACTTCTTATTTTGCTAATAATAAGTAGGAGGTGGTGAAGCATCAAGGTATAGGTCAATCTAAATAGCCTCATGTAAAGTCCTAGGCTTAAGAGCCTTGACCAAACCCCATAACCTATCATGTAAACCCTCTATGAAAAGCATCACCACACATCTATTTGGCATCTCGGGGACCATAACAACAATGCGTTGAAACTCATTAATGTAAGTTTTAACATGTCTAGTCTATCGCAGTAGGGCTAAATCCCTATAGTAAAACTCAACATCCTTATGGTCAAATTTGGCAATCAACTGCTCAGTGAACTCCCTGTAAGAATGAATAAGCCTATGGTTTTGGGTAACCAAACCATGATGCCACCAATCATAAGCCACACCCTCTAAGTGTAGTCCTGCAAACTGGATGGTCTCGTCCTCAGGCATCGACTTAAGTGAAAGGTAGATGCCAAGCTTGTGCACCCAAGCTCGATCAATGATCTTCTTGCTACCATCAAAGGGAGATATAGTGAGCTTGCTAGTAGCTCGATTGAGGTCACCATTATGCTGTTATCTAGGACGCTTATCACCATGATTCCTCATGCTATCTCTACTCTGCGAACAATATTGAGGTAGAGGAATCCCTAACATGCTCTAGAAGACAAGCCCACTCATCACTTGGTGCCATAACAATATCCCGAAACTCCACTCCCTCAAGCGGGTCAACTGGTGGTGGCTCATCTCTAGGAGGAAAATGGGGCTGCATGGGCCTATTTGTTGTGCATGTATGAGCCCTGTCACACCTAGGAGAACCAAGAGTACTGTACCTCAACAAGGGAGACCTGATACTCCCATGACTATTTGTAACTATAACAGACCTATCTTCTCTCTCACGTCTGCCATATCTGCCATGCCTATCCCTAGGCCAACCCAAATCCATCCTGTCTAGAGTATTCTGGAGTTTGTATAAAGCTTGAACAATCAGTGGTTGTGTGTTAACGAAAGTCCTGAATAACTCACGATTAGGATCTTCTTGTGGATTCTATCTCTCCCCCTGATGGGGACTTCTACTGCCATCATGGGTATCTCCCAAAGCTGTACCCAAAATGCTAGTGTCAACCCCAAATTGTCTGTGTGCTCTCTTACGGGAGTAATATCTGTGCGGCCCGACCTCTCTAGGATGCATAGGATTGAACAAAGTGCTCATAGGCTGGCAAGATCATGGCTCTGATACCACTAAAATATTCCTAACCCGATTTGATATGATTTTTCTAAGTTTGTCTCTTCAAGAAGTCATTGACCAGTGTATAGGAGATGTTTTTGTTTTGCGCTTTTCTAATTTTTTTTTTGTTGTTTTTGAGTTTTATGCGAATAACATGACATACACAATGCTGATAATGGAAAATAACCAAAGCATACAACGATTCTATTAAGGAAAGGCTGAAATTACATAGATATGGGCCAAATACAACATACCCATTTATCCATAGACCTAGAAATGGACTATTACAAGGTTGAAAATAAAATCTTAGGTTTGATATAACTTTGTGACAACAATTTCGAACTCTCCCAACTCTAAAAATGACTACCCAATTTTTTTCCAGGCGTGAGAGGAGTTTTGCCACAGCTGTAGGTGAATTTTTAGCTCCAAAACTTCAAAATTTCCACTTGACACGTAGGGTTTGAAGCCTAAATGCCCAACAAAGATGCGGTTAACTGTGCAACTACTGTAGGATGGTAGAAATTCCCTCTAAAAGGAGTGGTTTGCAATTTTATGTAAATTTTCGCCCTAGAAATGGACTGATCTACAATCTTCTTCCTCAAAACTTGTTGCCAAACTGATAAGAGAACCTTTATAAGTTATTTTTAACTTCTAGCATGCTGGGGATATGTCCAACACTCCCTTCTCCCAAGAGTTTTCATTCTTGGAAAGCTAAATCTGCATGTAGAAACCCTCCTTAAGCTCCAACCTATAAGCTTCTCTGAAAATTATAAACTTGAGATGTGTCAAATGGTAGCCTCAAACTCATTTTATAAAATTTTCACTATTCCCCAAAGTTGTCACCCCTTTTAGGGTTTCTTTTAACTTAGCATCATGATTTCCTTTTAGTAATTTTAATAAAATTATTTGACCCCTTCAAGCTAGGCATGGGTTTTCACTAAGGCCTTCTTTTTGATCATTTTAAGTTGTTTTTAAGAGCCTCAAGTTATGTCTCTATGCTTCATGGCACAAGGGAGTGAACTTTTCACTATTCCTCCTAATATTTTGTTACTATTCACCCCTTTACTATTCCCTTAGAGACAACTTAAATATTTCAAAATTATCTCTAAATTCATCCTCTAAACTCCAAGTGAAGGATCAAAAGGCACTAAGCAAGACTCCAAAACCCCGAAATGGGTCCCCTATCCATACTAATGACCTACGGGAACCGTAGTAATAGGTCAATGTTTGCTCATATCTGAAATGCCTAAGGAAGGGACATTACAAATTGACCCATCTCAAAGTTTCATATGCAATTTAGCCTTCTTTATTGATTTGAAAATAGTTTCACAATAAGAACTCAAAGTTTCAAAATTGCTTCACAATTGGCAACACTTCATTTTATAAGACAAAAGGTAAATAATGCAATAGAATCCTCTCATATTTATATATGAGAGAGGAGAGCTAATCTAGGAGAAACCCTAACTATTGACTTATTCAAACGTGATGTCCATAAATGTAGAACATCTTCATTTTTACATGTAATTACATTTTGCATAATGACATGTAAAATGTCAAGACCTATTTACATAAAGCATAGAAAAGAATAAAAATCTATCTCTAGAAATGTAAGAAAAAATCATGGTTCCTTTCTCTTGGCTTGGAAGTCTTCATATTTCTTCATAATCTCTTGCATTTTTGCTTCATCCGCTCCAACGGTATAATCAATGATTGCGTAAACCTTTGTGATAGACTTCTTTGCAATAAAACAAATCTTCTTACACCTATCAAGATGTGTCTTGAGATTGTCCAAGGTTAGCTATATGTTAACAAAAGAATACATTGAAGTCAATGAGAATGCTTCATCTTCCAACTGTTTCTGGATAGCTTCCTTGTAAACTTGGACAATCTCACTTGCTGGGAGAAAGGTATTATCCTCATCGAGAAGCCTCCTGGGAAACTCTTCAATTCTATTTACCAAGATAAATCGATGTTCTTCAAAATATTCTTGTACTTATTGAGTATCCTTGATGAGATTCTTGATGGAAAGTATACGGTTCTTAATAGACTCCTTAAACTCCACATACTTTTCTTTGTTGGGAATGACCCTAGCTTGTACTAACTTGCTCAGTTTCACCTCCTTTAACTGCAACCATGATTCAAGATTTTGTTCCATTTGATTTTGTTCAGCAGAAAGTGTATACATTGTCTTATCTAGCTCTAGCTTCATCTTGAAAATCTAAGAAAAATTCTCTAATGCATCAGTTATGTACTTTGATCCCTGTTCAATTATTCTATCAGAAAACTCATAAATGATTTTTCCTTTAGAATAATACTTTTCAAAATTTTGAGCAACTAGTTCTTCAATAATCATCATGCCCATTGGCTGCACGTTCTCTGATGTTCCTGTTATTTTCTTTAACACCGATGCATAGTTTTCAGCCCTTTCATTGTACATATCCTTGGCTTTCTCCATCTTATCAAGCTTGTCCGCCAATTCATTAAGAGAAACTTGGGCATCTTATTTGGAACTTGTATTAGTGACCTTACCAAGATCAATCTTTGTCATTATGTAATCTTCCATGCTGATTTCACTCTTATCTTATGGAGGTGCTGCAATATCCACATATTTATAGCCTGATTTATCAACATGTAATCTCGAGTAAATCTTTGCCTTTTTCTTCCCTTTGGATTTTGGAAGTATTATCTCCTCAAGATCTAACTCATTAGGAGAAACCATCTACTTCTTCCATTTAGAAACTTGTGAGACTAACCAAGGAGGAAGAAATGAAGCATTACCTTCTTGACATTTTGACAATTCTTGTGTGGCAGTTGTATCCATTGAAACAAGTGTTGTAGTCATAAGTGGGTTTGTTTTAGTCATCACTGCTCCAAGAGTCTATAGATTTGATGTATTCGACAATAATTCTCTCATAAACTGATCAAATTCAGCTTGTGAGGGAATATCATATGATGGAGAAGATAAACTTGGAATTGATGACGGGGAACTGGAGAAACATCAATACTTTGCAAAATTGATCCAATGGAAGGAGTGGAAAGAACTGAATGGACTAATGGGGGAATTATTACTTTCAATGCGTGTAAACCAGCTATAGGTGGAAGTGAAGTAGGAAGAGGTGGTGGAGGAGAAGTGGGATTGGGAGGAGTGTGAGGTGTTGTGGTAGTAACAGGTGATGATGTATGTGGAGGATCTTCAACAATGTTCTCTTGTGGAGACAATTTCATTTCCTCATCATGTCTTTATTTTTCCTCATTACCTTCCTCCTCTTTTTGATCTTCTTCTGATTGTTCATCCTCACTAGATTCTTCACTTTCATCTCTTTCTTCTTCTTCTGGCTCCTCCTTTGATGTAGGCTCTGGTTCTTCTTCAACAACTTCTTCCTACTTAGTATTGTGCTCTTCTTTAGTAGTGTGCTCCTCTTCAACAACTTGTGCTATGCTCTTCCCACAGGTGAATTTAATTTAAAGACCTCTTTGCGAAGAAGTGGGGGCAACACTTTCTCTATGCTTGGTTCAAAGCTCTTGCTGGCGGCTGGCCTCACCTTTTGATACTTCTCCTTCAAATTCTATCCTAAAGGAATTCAACTGAAAACCATGCCTCTGCAACCATTCACCCGTGTTGTTTAAAATGGGAGCAAACCTTTGCTGAATAGAAATGTTATCTTTTTTGAACCATTGGATTAAAGGTAAGGGTTTACTTGCAATCTCTTTTTCATCATATGTGGAGTCTAGAATGTCACCAAGATCTTCAAAATCTTTTAAAAGATCTGCCAAGCCTAAATATCTGATTTGTTCCATAGTGAGTCTACAAAAGTCCATTCTCTGTATGCCTTCCTCATTTCTACATTCTGCCCATATGTCTTCAAAATGATGCACATGACTATGACCCTTCTTGATTTTTCTTTTTACATCTCTATAGTCAAAATCATACCTATATCTATATGACCTTATGGTCATAATTTGCATCTCTACTATTACTAATTTGGCCTTTTGTACACTTTGAATTGAGTATCTTCCAATGGAAATTGGAAACCTAAAGCTTGGTTTGTGAATATATTGGCGTTCCTTGTGTACTGTGATCAGTTATATGCATAATTCCATCAAAACTCACCTGTCTGAAGGGTATCTTAGTAACATGTAGGTACATCCTATATAGAACCCTACTCTTAAGTATGTAAAAGTAGGAAATTGCAAGAAAATACATCCAAACTTGCTAATAAATTTCCACGCCTCGTCAGATACTCTTTTCTTTTCTAGAGTTGGATCAAACATGAAAAGAAAAGGTGCAAATAAAGCACTATTCACTCTTCCGAAATGCTTGATACTCCCTCTCAAATTTATTTGAGAATATAATTTATACACTAGCACAACAATTCTATTACCTTCGATTGATAATCCTAGAAATTGTCTCATGACAACAACAACATACACTAGGTAGGAGGCCATGTAGAACTTCAAGGTTGTTTTCACATTGATTAGTTATTCATGAATCTCATCACTAATTTGTGTACACCAATCTATGTGTGTATTCTTCCTCCTGATGATTATAATATAATTGTACATCCATTCTTGGAAATTGGATGAGATGGGTAAACCTTTCACCCTGCTTAGAAGAGTGATCATCTCTCAAACATCTTCATTGAAATCACTACTTGGAAAACCTTTAGGCCATCTAGAAATGGTGGGCCTCAGAGTTTTCAACCATTGTGTGTTGATCAATTGCTTGGATTTGTTTTGATATTTGTCATAAGCCTCTTGACCTTGTTGAATGTAAATATTTGTATACCTTTCTATGTTTGGAACATGGAAAACTATGTCGAAGAATTCTAGATCCAATCTCATCATAATTTTCCCAGCAGAGTCTCTAACACTCCTATCATCCCTGATATAGTGTGAGACAACCTGTACAACAAATTTTGGGTAGTGAGCAACTACTGGAAATGAAGCCACCCGATGAAGATTGCTGTGGACAATTGCTTGCAAGTCCCCTTCCAATGGTTGCTTTTTTGTTCTCTTAACAAAGTCCTCTATGTCAAGGTGACCAATTTCAGTTTCCTTGATCTCATTGATCTTGAAGGTTACAACTATGGGCGGGGGTAGACACCTTGATACTTATACTTCATTCTATCCTTGGATGATGAAGGAGATTCCTGTGTTGTCATTAAGAGCGCAAGAGATCACTAAAAACCACCTTTTGAAAAACACCAGATAGGAGTTGAAGGTAACTGTAAGGTTTCAATGTTAGGAGCATATGCATTATAGGAGAATTTTGGATGCTTGAAACTAGACAAGTACTTGGGAGCGAGTAGACATGAGCTATGGAGGGCGAAAAACTAGGAAAATGCAAAAGGAACGATGTTCAAAATGTGTTTGCGGGGGATTTTGAGTGTTAATGTTTTTTTGTTTTTTGTGCAATAGCATTGATAAACAATGCTTCTACATGCTTGGAAGTACTTGAAATTTTTTGGTGTCTGAGTGCAAAAAATCAGCACCTCAAGATCTTTGAGGAAGTTTGATTTTGTGCACCTGCGCTCAAAATACCCGCCTCTACATGCTTGGCTTTGGGAAGATCATTTTGTGCAATGGTGGTGAAAAATGATGCGTCAATATGTAGAAAGTGACTTGTGTTTGTAGGAGTAGTGATTTTCACAACTCTTACACATGGGACTTGAAAGTCCTTTATGCTTGTCAAAGTGGAGAAAAACATCGCTTCATCATCTAGAAAATGAAAATACAATTTCACGACACTATTTTTTGATGCCAATGCATAGAATGGGTAGGTCTAAGTCCTATAGATGCAGAGGCGTGAAAAATTTCCACCACGACATAGGAATGTTTAGGTAAAAATGGATGCAACAACAATAATTTTGTTCACTATTATATTTGGGAATGTAAAGAGAGACCTAAAACGACTGTAAAATCGATAGGGAACATTGACAAAGAAGAGGAAGATCCCAAGCACTTTGGAAAATATTTTTTTTGAGGAAACTAGGATAGAAAAAAATGACGAAAACAAATTTAAGACCCAAACAAGAAAATGAAATATGAACGCAAACCCTAAAACAAGAATCAAAAGATAAAAGCTAAAGATGAAAGAAAAAATAAACATGGAAAGAGAAAAGAAAAACATAACCGATGAAGCAAGAAATTCGACGATGAAAGAAAACCCTAATAAAGATTTGACTAAAACTGCACTAAGATCTTTTGCCAAAACGTGATCAAGGATCCAAACACGCAAGGTGGAGAGGAAAAAGCTAGTTAAACAAACATAAAATGAAATAAAAATGGCTTAAAAAGCCTTAAAAATATATTAAGAGGCATCATAATTTTTGCGTGTGGGAATCTTAGGCTAGAATATGTAAGGGCGAAGATTTTCACCACCCTAACATATCTGAAATTGATAGAAAACAAACATGTATAGGCGGTGAAAAACTTTGCCCCAACATGCAAAAACTTGAACAAGACATCACATGCACAAGTGTTAAAAAACATTGCCCAAACATGTGAAGGATGAGAGACAAAGTGTAGTGGCACGGAAAAACAATGCCTCTACACTTAGAGAATTTTTCCTTAAAACTGCTCATGTAGGGTCGCTAAAAAATCAATGCCCTTGCATGGGAAAAAAACTTTCTAACTTTTGAGGACTGAAAATTGATAAAAAAATTATTTTGAAGGTTTTCGAGAAATGATGAATGATGAGCTCTTGAAGGGACGATATGAGGCTCAGGACAACACTTAAAGGACAATTGAAAATTTCCTTGTTTTGCGTGCTTAGAGTGCATGGGCCTACAAAATAGACAAGTTTCATAGGGGGTTATCCCGTGAATTGAGCGCAACTAGATTTGAGGATAACATAACTTACACCTTCTAATGACCTCAACAAATTCTTAACTCAGTTATGGAAAGGGTGTTGGAAAATTTGCCTCAACTTACCGGCTTAGACCTCAAAGAAAGGCTTGGAAAATTTATGCCTTATTGCTTTATCGAAGAGTTCTCATTTGGTCGGCTTGACCCTTTATCACCGAGACTCAGTCTAATCGGTGAGACTCCGAGGGTTGTCACAGTGATGGGCTGATGAGCGAGGATTTGACAAAATGTTTGTAGGCTTTGGCTTAATCGGCGGATCGGTCACCCATCGGCGGGAGGCAATGCTATGCCTCACCGATGTGCCGATGTTTTGTAGAAACAACTGATATCAGCTTCATTCTATGGTGCTAGCTATTTTCTGCGGCATTCGAAGGCAAGTACCGTTGTTAACCTTTTTGTCGAGCGAAATTGCCTGTGCACATGATGCGTGGTGACTTGTCAAAGTGGTGTGCAAACCGAAGAGAAGGTGGGCCCTAAGCTGCTTTATGTGAAGGGTTGTCTAACTGTGGACACTTGTTTGCACCTCAGGAGTTCCTTGGGGAATCGAGCAGATGCCAGTAGAGATTCCCTGAAGGAGCTCTAGTGGCTTCCATGTAAGCCAAGCGAAGAGAGATTCTCTCCTGGATGCCCCAAAACCTCTATTAGCGGTGGACACGTGGTAGCCTCAAAAACATATTCTGAGCGAGCTCATGGGAATTTGAGAGATTCTCTCTTGGATGTGCCAAAACCTCTATTAGCGATGGACATGTGGCCTATGGGACCCGATAGGGCTGGCGGTCAGTGTTTTGGCGATAACAAATTATTGCCGACTTGGAATGTGATGAAATAGTTAGCAATGGTGAAGGGTTTTCGAAGCCCGATGATAGTTGACCAATCACTCGGTCAAGCGGTGAAACAAATAGTAGTGCAACATGTGGGGATTTCTCATTAGTTGTTTTTTGCACCGTTGTTGCAAAACAACATTTATTGCTGGAAGCTAGATTGGTGAAAAGTGATTTATTATGCAAGTATATGAGATCGGATTTTGGTAGTTGGCAGAGCCCGAATTTAGTATTTTCTCTGCAATGAATTTATTGCGGGGGTGGCTCGATGCAGGATTGCAGGTGGATCCGATCCAAGATCGATTTGGTGTGTGAGTGAAGAACTGAAATTAATGCACCCTAATTTGTGATTGGATGAATACTTGTAATAGTTGGTCTTGACGAGAAGTCCAACAAATTAGAAAAAGCAAGATATTGAGAAAAGGATTGATGAGTTTGTATTCACTGTATGCTGAAAATAACATTTTAACAATGAGTGCATGAAAACTCAAGTGCTGCTGTGAGCTAACTATCAGAGAGTGAGGACTGTAACTTTGTATGTAATCTTTTTCTTACTATAATACAAAGTGTTTTTCTCTTAGTGTGGTGGGTTTTTTCCCGAAAGGGTTTTCCTACGTAAATCTGGTGTTATCTCTGAAATCATTTTATTTTTGTTACTCTTATTATCCTGTATGTGTTCATCTTAAGTGTTTTAATGTTTTAAAACTGGTCTTTACACGTCTCCTCTGTGGTTTTAGCGTTAGGAAAGCATTTTTGCATTGTTGCTTTTCCTTTTAAGTGGTATCAGAGCCTGACCAATTGTGTTATCCTTGTTAGTAGGGCTGATTTTTTGTGCTAATACTATTCTAGTGAGATTCGTGCAAAGTTAGGACCAAGGTCTGTCTAAGATGGAAAGTACATCAGGAAGAGTTGATATTGAGAAATTCAATGGTGGCAACTTTGAGCTGTGGAAACTCAAAGTGGAAGACCTTTTAGTGGATAAAGACCTCTGGGTGGCAGTGTATGGAACTATGCCATAAATTATGAAACAAGAATATTGGGACCTTGAAGATAGAAAAGTGAGAGGTCTAATAAGACTTTGTTTGGCCGATTCTATACTCTTGAATGTCCATGAAGAGAAGTCCGCAACTTCGTTATGGAAGAAGCTTGGCGATATTTAGCAGGGAAAGTCTCTGATAAATAAGTTATTCCTGAGGAAGAAGTTGTACTCCTTGAAGATGAAAGAAGGTGCATCTGTTGTAGACCATCTGAACTTGTTTAATATGAGTGTTTCTCAGTTGGCGTCTGTGGGTGTAAAGATTGAGGAGGAGGATTGTTGCATGCTCATGTTATGTTCATTACCTGACACTTGGGATCATCTGGTGATGGCTATTGGAAGTACGACTGCTACTTTCAAGATGGAAGACGTGCTTGTTTTGCTGCTATCTGAAGAGATGCAGAGGAAGTCTTTAGAGATGGCCAAAGAGGTCCTTGCTATTCGAGGTAGGTCGAAGGAGAAAGGCAAGAAGAAGGACAAGAAGTCCAAATCTAAATCTGCAGGGAGATCAAAGTCTCCTGGTAAAAATTCCAAGGTGAAATGCTGGAATTATGGGCAGTCTAGTCATATCCGAAAGAATTGTAAGGAGGAGGAGAAGAAGAAGAGTAACTCTTCAGACAATTAATCTTCTTAGAGTGACGTAGATGCCTTCATTGCATCTTTGGAAAATCAGGTATCGGATTATGTATGGTTGGTTGACTCGATTGCATATTTTCATATGATGTCTCATAGAGAATGGTTCACTAAGTATGAGAAGTATGATGGTGGAAAGGTGTACCTGGCGAGTGATTCAACATTGGAGATTGTTGGCTGAGGTAGAGTCAAGATATAGTTCCCTGACGGTAGAATCAAAGGGATTGGTGGCGTACTGCACATACCAGGTATGGCTTGCAACTTACTTTCTGTCAGTAAGCTAAATGATGTTGGTGTAGAAGTTTCTTTCTCGAGTAAAGGATGTAAGATGGCTAGAGGCGCTATGGTGCTGGCTAAGGGTGTTCGTATTGACACTCTGTACAAGCTGGATGCATGTCCTGTTCAATGTAACAACATCTCTATAAAGTCATGCAAAGCTGCTCCTATAGAGAAGGATGAAGATGCTTCTTTGGATGCAAATGCAATGGAGGTGAAACTCCTAGCAGAGAAGAGAATGTTGTGGAATCATAAACTTGGCCACATAGGTGAGAAAGGTTTAAAAGCCTTGAAAAATAAAAATATTGTTGAAGGGCTTGTAGATTGTAATCTTGAGTTCGATTTCTGTGAACACTGCATTTATGGAAAGCAACAACGTGTTTCTTTTTCCTTGAGTTCTCATAAATCTTCTAGTGTACTGGACTATGTTCATTCTGATGTGTTTGGTCTAGTGAATGTTCCTTCGTTATCGAAGTCTAGATACTATGTTTCTTTTATTGATGACTTTTCGAGAAGGGAATTTATATACTTTCTTAAAAGTAATTCAAAAGTGTTAAGTCATTTTAAAGAGTTTAAAAACTTGGCAGAGAATCAAAATGGAAGGAAAATCAAATGTTTGAGGATGGATAATGGTGGTGAGTTTTTCTCTATAGATTTTGATAAATACTGTAAAGACCATGGCATTAAAAGGCATAAAACTACACCTTATACTCCACAATAGAATGGAGTTGCTGAAAGGTTGAACAAGATGCTGATGAAAAAGGCAAAGGAGTAGGTTGAGCAGTGCTGGTTTGGAGTAGAAGTTTTGGGCTGAGGCCATAGCTACAACATGTTACCTGGTAAATCATCCTCCTTGCTCTGCTCTTGTTGATAAGACACCTTTGGAAGCATGGTCTGGTAAGAAGCCCTCTCTGAGACATGTTCATGTCTTTGGCTGTGAGGCATATGCATATGTGCCAAATGAGAAAATATCTAAGTTGGAGAACAAAGCTATTAAATTTATCTTCATTGGCTATGGTGTTTGGTGCAGGAGCACCTAGGCTAACCTCCATGTTTTGTCATTTTTGGCTTGTAACTGACCTTAGCCAAGTCAGGGAGTTTAAGCATGTTTGCTTTAGACCTTAGATGGTCTTTTTTTTTTTTTGGTTAGGTGAATTAGTCATTAAGACTAAGGTCACAATTTGCCATTGCTTGTAATTATTGATTTCTTAATGTTTGTTGTCTAGGAGAGATTAGGAGTCTTTAAGTTGTTCTAAATACTTAATGAGGTTGTAAAGATGCCTTAAGTCCATTGAATATGTTGGTTCCTCGAGATCTTGAGGGAATGGTGGTCCTAAGAAATAGGCTAAAGGCATGATGAAAGATGCCAAATGTATAAGGCAGTTTACATAGTTTGTTGCATGCAATCCGGTTGCCTTTGGATTCCCTTGGGAATAGGAAGTGAAGGAGTTCGACCAACAAGCCTAGAATCATGGAGTGGGAATCTATTATGACCCAAGGCTCATATCTTTAAAGAGTTGGTAGTTTTTGAAAAGTGTGAGTAGTTTTGTAATCAAGTTTTATGAATGAGAAAAGAAGGTCTTCAAATTCTGTGTTTACTTGTTGATACCGACTGTTAATGAGTGGATGTGACTGTTGAGGGATTGAATTCATTGAGTTCATGTTAGTTTTATGTTTTTAGCATAGTCATATGTCTTTTCCATTTGATAATCAAGCTAGTTTAGAGTAGACAGTAGTGTTAGCTTAGTGATTTTGGTTTAGAGCTCCTACTGGTCCTGTCCTGACCAATCGGTGCTTTCATGGCTCCCCCATGAAGTATTTTCTTAGGAAACACCTAAGGATGGGTGGAATGGTAGGGGAGTTAGTATTTTATATAGCTGTTAGTGTTAGGAAGCATGACAGCAAGGGAGAAGCTTCTCTTAGCAACTGATCTCTAGGTGAGCAGGTAGAGCCCGGTTAGAGAGCTAGAGGAGAAGCATTAAGGATTTCTTGTAGGGGAATGAAGTACAATACAGATAAGTACTATCCCAGGTGGGTTAGGGGTAGTCCTTGATATGACAGGATGTTTGGGATCTTGCAAAGTCAATAGAGTAAGGGTTGAGTAGGAAAACCATTGTATTCCTAGAAACTAGGCCTACAAACCCTACATACCCTAGGTTATAGGAATCCCCTGTACGAAGATTATTAGGCCAGAAGAATCATTGGGCGATTTAAAACTCTCAAAAGGGTACATGAATATGTCTTTAAGTTTGTAAGGTCTTTGGAAGAATTTTGCAAACAATAGGAAAAAGGGACTGGTAAGGACCACTAGAATTAGGCCAAATTGAGGTCTTCATATGATGCAATCTTGAGCCCGGTGAGGACACTGCTAAAGAAATCTCTAAAAGGGATCCAATTGGAAAAGGTTTGATGGTACTCAACAGAAAAAAAACACCCTTGCAATGAAGAATGATGGAGAATGAGATTTTGGAGTTCTCTAAGTGAGGAAGGAATTTGAGAAGGAATTTGAAATTGTAAAATGTTGTTTGACCTCCAAGGTGAAGCACAAAGGGAGAGCTCTTAGAACAGAGTTAAGATTGGACTTAGTTAATCATCTAAGCCAATTAGGACCTAGAGGAGACTAGGTTCCTAGAAGAGACAAGCTAGGTCTCTTAGCAAGGTGTAAGCAAACCGAAGAGCTCATACATCAGTATTGGTGTGAAGGGATACAAGCTTTGGAATCTTAATACTGAGAAGATTTTGTATAACAGAAGTGTAACATTTCATGAGTTGAAACCTTTAGCAACTGATCCACAACTAGAGAAAAATCAAAGAGAAAAGAATAATGATGCAGTTGAGATTCCCCAAACCCCAGAAAAGGGAGAACTACATGGTGTACCTAAAATTGAGGACAACTCTAATAGATCTGAGAGTTCCGAAGATGAAAAACCACAACCTTAGCCAGTGAGAAAGTCTACACGTGAAAAATGACAACCTGATAGGTATGGTTTCTCTATGTTGGATTCGAACTGTGCCTATACTTTAATTACTAGCACTGAGGAGCCTAGGACCATTAAAGAGGTAATTAATATGCCCAATGCAAATTCTTGGTTGGAAGTCATGAATGAAGAAATGGAATCATTGGAAAAGAATGAAACCCAGGATTTGGTACCTTTGCCTGAAGGAATAAAGTCTATTGGCTATAAATGGGTATTTAAGAAGAAGACTAGACTTGAGGAG
Organism: Sequoiadendron giganteum; assembly: GCA_007115665.2. Classification (NCBI taxonomy): domain Eukaryota; kingdom Viridiplantae; phylum Streptophyta; class Pinopsida; order Cupressales; family Cupressaceae; genus Sequoiadendron; species Sequoiadendron giganteum. The sequence goes on from CM021101.1 coordinate 549,492,121, forward strand.
AGTGCTGAAAAGTATAAAGAAAGGTTGGTTGCAAAGGGGTATTCCCAGGTAGAGGGAATTGATTATGGAGAATTTTTTCCCCCTGTAGCTAAGATGACATCTATTAGATTTCTGTTGTCACTTGCAGCCGCATATGACTTAGAGATCGAGCAAATGGATGTGAAAACAACGTTTCTCCATGGAGAGCTGGAAGAAGAAATTTACATGTCCCAGCCTACGCACTTCGTTGAAAAAGGTAAAGAAAGTCTGGTCTGCAAACTAAATAAATCTTTGTATGGTTTGAAGAAGTCTCCTAGAATGTGGTACCAAAAGTTTGACACTTTTGTATTGTCTATGGGATTTGTGAGATCAAAATCTGATCATTATGTGTATTATAAAACTGAAAAATGATTGTGTGCTTATTATTACCCTATTCATGGATGATATGTTGTTCATAGGAAATAGTAAGTCTATGATTTTTGATCTTAAATCTCAGTTGTCTGCAAAGTTCGAAATGAAAGATCTGGGTGCAACAAGGTATATTCTGGGGATGGAGATAACAAGGGACAAAAAGGGTAGAAAGCTTTGGGTCAGCCAGAGTAAGTACATCAACACTGTTTTGGAGAGATTTGATATGAGTGACTGCAAGCAGCTAGTTGTTCCAGTCTTGCTGGGAACAAAACTATTTGTTGAAGATTGTCTAAAATCTACTTCTGATATGGAGGACATGACTAGGGTGCCTTTTGCGAGTTCTTTCGGTAGTTTAATGTATGCGATGGTTTGTACAAGGCCAAACATTTTCCAAGCAGTGGGATTTCTCAGCCGATTTATGGAAAATCTAGGAAGGATGCATTGGGATGCTATAAAGAGAGTGTTTAGATATCTAAGAGGTACCTCAGAATGTGCTTTGTGTTACCATGGAAATTTGGTTGGATCACACAAAACTCTCAACATTCAGGGATATGTGGAATTTGATTGGGTAGGGGACATTGAAAACAAAAGATCCACCAGTGGATATACTTTCATGTTAAATGGTGGTGCAATCAGTTGGATAAGAAAGTGATAGGCTGTTGTCGTTGTGTCCACGACAAAGGAAAAATACATGGCAGCGACTCATGCTTGCAAATAAGCTGTTTAGCTCAGCCGCTTGTGCTCTAATATTGGTTTTGATGTAGTGTAGATCACTATTTGTTCCCATAGTTAGAGTGCCATTTATTTGGTAAAAAATCCAACTTTCCATGCTAGGACGAAACATATCGATGTGCAGTATCACTTCGTGAGAGATATGGTGGAGGATGGAAGGGTTTCTTTAGAGAAGGTGGATACACTGAAGAATGTTGCTGATGCATTGACAAAACCAGTGAGCACAAACAAGTTTAGATGGTGTGCAATTTCAATGGGCCTTGGGGCCTATGATCGTCAATAAATTTGAATTTTGGAGGAAGCTTGTTGGAAAATGTGCGTCAACTTACCGGCTTGGACCTCAAAGAAAGGCTTGGAAAATTTATGCCTTATTTCTTTACCGCGGAGTTCTTATTTGGTCGGCTTGACCCTTGGTTTCCGAGATTCAGTCTAATTAGCAAGACTTTGAGGGTTGTCATAGTGATGGGCCGATGAGTGAGGAGTTGGCGAAATGTTTGTAGGCTTCGGCTTTATCGACGGATCGTCCGCCCATCAGCGAGAGGCAATGCTATGCCTCACCAATGTGCCAATGTTTTGCATGAATGACTGGTATCGGCTTCATCCGACAGTGCTGTCTATTTTCTGTGGCATCCAAAGGAAAGTACCATTAACCTTTTTGTCGAGCATAATTGCCTGTGCACATGACGCGTGTCGGCTTGTCAAAGCGGTGTGTGAAGCGAAGAGAAGGTGGGCCCTGAGCTGCTTTATGTGAAGGGCTGTCTGGATGTGGACACTTGTTTGCACCTTGGGAGTTCCCTCGGGAATCTACCAGATGCCGCTAGAGATTCCCCAAAGGAGCTCTAGTGGCTTCCATATAAGCCAAGCAAAGAGTGTAAGCAGTGGACATGGCAGCCTCAGAAGCTCATTCTAGGCGGGCTCATGGGAATCTAAGAGATTCTCTCCTAGATGCCCCAGAACCTCCATTAGCGGTGGACACGTGGCCTATGGAACCCGATAGGGCTGGCGGTTGGTGTTTTGGCGATAACAGATTATTGTCAGCTCAGAATGTGATGAAACAGTTAGCGATGGCGAAGGGTTTTCAGAGCCTGATGACAGTTGACCAATCACCGCTCGCTCAAGCAGCATAATGAATAGCAGTGCGACACGTGGAAATTTCTCATCGGTTGTTTTTTGCACCGTTATTGCAAAACAACATTTATTGCCAGAAATTGGATTGGTGAAAAGCAATTTATTATGTAGTCATATGAGATTGGATTTTGGCGGTTGGCAGAGCTCGAATTTAGTATTTTCTTTGCAATGAATTTATTGCGGGGGTGGCTCAATGCAGGATTGTAGGTGGATCCGATTCGAGATTGATTTGTTGTGTCAGTGAAGAATTGAAATTAATGCACCCTAATTTGTGGTTGGATGAATACTTGTAATAGTCAGTCTTGACGAGAAGTCCAACAGATTAGAAAAAGTAGGATGCTAAGAAAAGGGTTGATGAGTTTGCATTCACTGTATGCCAAAAATAGCATTGTAACAGTGAGTGCATGAAAAATCAAGTGTTGCTATGAGCTAACTATCAGAGAGTGAGAACTATAACTTTGTATGTAATCTTTTGCTTACTGTAATACAAAGTGTCTTTCTCTTGGTGTGGTGGGTTTTTTCCTGAAAGGGTTTTCCCACATAAATCTGGTGTTATCTTTGAAATCATTTTATTTTTGTTACTCTTATTATCCTGTATGTGTTCATCTTAAGTGTTTTAATGTTTTAAAACTGGTCTTTGCACGTCTCCTCTATGGTTTTAGCATTAGGAAAGCGTTTCCGCACTGTTGCTTTTCCTTTCAAAGGGAATATTATTTTGTAATAGGTTTTGTCCCCATTCTGTCTTAACATAAATGTAAAAGGTATCAAATGTGACATGTGACTTGGCTCAAAATCTTGCATGCTCAAATTTTCTATTTAAGTGGATTTGAGCCTCATTATAGAGGGTTCTAAATATTTTTGGGTTGGGCCTAGTATAGAGATATCAAGTTTAGGTCTTAGTATCAGAGAAAGATAGTCTGTGAATGTAATTTTTTGAAGCATCAATGTATATCTTCAATTGAGTTATATAAAAAGCATACTGCCATTCAAAGGAAATTAAGTAGTATTGTATTTGGATGCCATTTGTAGGATATTTTATTGCAAGTCAATAATGTCAGTTATCCACTAAAATATATTTGAACTATTAGGAAAATATTTGCATGACTATTTGAATTTGTAGCTAAGGATAGACATTATTATTGAGAGACTAAATTCATTCAAGGTTTAGAATACATCTTTAAAATGATAAATCTCAAAAATTACATAAGTTAAACTGTTATTTATTTTGTGTTCTCATGCTTGGATCTTAGGACATACAAGGAATTTAGCTAGTTTCTGTGATGTTTTCTATAAATCCTTATAATAACACATGAGAGCTAATCTGATAATTCAACATCCTATTAAAATTGCTTATCATCTGGTGATATTGTTAATAGGGATACCCACCTAGGTCCATAGAGCATATAATGTAGAAGGAGTTTAAATCCTTGTTCATTGGACAAACTTATATAATTATTGATAATTAGACATGGCTATTCATTAGAGAATTTAAAAAATCAATTAGAAAAAACCACCAACATGATCACCCTTTCCAAGATACCAAAAATTTCCAAACCTAATACACTTGCCTATATTGATACATTCCTTGAGGCCTATGAAACTAGTCTATTTTTAATACAAAAAGAATTTTAATCGATAAATATGTAAGTGGTATAATTATTATTTGTGTTGCAAGTATGGATGTGTTTGGTGGTGTTATCATTAATGTTTCCATTGATGTCAACACTATACAGGTTGAGTAAGTTAAATTTTGCCAAGTGCTTTTGAGAAAATTTGAAATATAAAGAAAGCTATGTTGAAGTATGTTCTAAGGGTGCTTCGGTATTGTGGTCCATGTTTCTCCTGTGTTGACCCAATGCGTATGCAGATTTATAGGTGTGTTCATAAGCTTAAATTGATTGTATATTCTGATTTTTAGCTTCTATTTTGATGGAGAGAAAAAGTTATGTTCACCGGTGTGTGTACTAGTTTGTTAGAGTTATCTGGTTGTTGACTGGGAGAAATGTTTTGGCTCCCCAGTCCTCTGGTATTTGGTTTTAGATCTTTCGGATTTGGGAAACTATTCCTTTTGATGGTTTCTATGTTCTAACAAATTTTCTTATGGTTTGGTGCTCTGGAAGACCTACTCTAGAGTCTCTGTGTTTTTCTAGTTGTCTCGACTAAACTGGTGAAGTGTTTTCTACAAATGAAGTTTTTTAAAGTTGTTGTAGATGTATCTGAGTTCTCAAACATGGTAAATTGACTGGTGAAGCATGTTGAGCAATCCACGTGTGTTTATCTTGCTAGTGATTCGTGTACTTCAAAGTTCATTGGTGTTTTCATTAGGTTTGACCGACCTGGTGTTTACATGGTACATTATGTTTTTGCATCAACTTGGGAACTGTGTGCATGATCCAAGATGTTGTTTGGATCCTAATTTAATATTTATTTGGTTCTCTCACATTCTTATCCACCACGAGAATTTTAAGTAGCCGACCTAGTTTGAATTTATAATTTGAATTTGAATAACCAAACTTGGTGAATGTTTCTAAGGTTGAAGATGGTATAAAAGCAAGTTAAGTTGTAGAAAATTTCATATCCATCCATCATTCGATTTGAGCAAGAGAAGAATGTGTGAACAATTGTGAAAAGAAGAGTGTGGAAGAGCGAATTAATTAAACAATACTTCATTGTATTCATAATCTTCTGATCAAGTTGTGAAGTGTGTGTAACTCCCAGTGGTGGATCATTATCTATTTCTTTGTATTTTCTATAGGCAGTGAGCCTCTCTTTCTAGAAAATGAGTCCTAAGGTAGTGAGCCCTTGATCTGGGTAGTGAGCCTTTGTATCTGGGCAGTGAGCCCTCTGGCAGTGAGCTTGTGTATCCGGTATTGTATTACTACTCTATTGTGAGTTAATCCTCACCATTGTTTTTCCCTCATTAGGGTTTTCCACATAAATCTGGTGTCTTTGGTATTGTGTTTCTGTTTTATGAATTTCATGTTCATACTTAATAACAGACTGAGGTTAAAGTGGAATTGATTAAGTTAATAAGTAAAGAATTTGATACAACTGATTCACCTCCCCCTCTCACTTGTCTTTTACAATTCAACAATTGGTATCAAAGCTTTGGTTCCTCAGTGAAAAGCTTAATCGCTTGGGGTAGATCATACGACGCACAATTTGCAGCTTCCTATGTTTGATGAAGCTAATTAAAGTGACTAGAAAGAACATATGAGAAGTTATTTGATTTAAATTAGTTTTAATACCTGGAAAGCTGTGGAGAAAAACATGTGATTCCAGTAGCCGAACCTTCCACTGCTAATGAAGTTGCAGCCTTTGAAGAAAATGAAAAAGCAAGGTTTTCTATCTTTAGTGCATTATCTAAAACTGAAAGATCAAAACTTATTTCTTTAGCTATAGCTAATGAAATGTGGAAAAATTGAAAGATATTTATGAAGGGAATGAGAGAGTAAAGTTATCAAGGAAACTAACTACTAAGCTAAAATTTGAGAATCTGAGAATGGAAGATGGAGAAGACATTGCAAGCTATTATCAGAGAGTTGAAACAATAGCAACTGAAATCAAGAATCAAGGTGGTACCATGAAGGATGGAGATATAATTGAGAAGATCTTGATGACCTTACCAAATAATTACTTTGACAAAGTATCTTCTCTAGAAGAATAGTATGATTTGAAGACATTTACTAAGGAACATCTATTTGGTGTCTTGATTGTATTTGAGATGAGAAAGTTTGCAAGAGATAAGGAGAAGAATGAAACAACTTTTAAATCCATGAAGATAGAAGAAGATGATGATGATGATGCAAAATATTTGGAAGCAAATTGCACAAGAAGATTGAAGAAAGGTACTGGTAAACATAAAGGTAAGTTTCCTTTTAAGTGTTTCAGTTGTGGAAATATTGGCCATTATACATAAAGATGTCCTAATAGAGATACACAAAAGAAGAACAAGGATAACAACAATAATTTTAAGGATAAGAAGGATAGGAAGTTCAAGAAGTTATATTATGTTAAGGAAGATTCAAGAATTATTGATGATGAATCAGATCTTGAGGAAGACAAAGATGAATGTCTATTTCTAGCCTTGGAAAAGAAATGTGCAAAATAACCTATTCTGGAGTGTAAGAAGAATGAATAAGAAGGTACTCTGGTAATTGCTTTTCATGCCATACAGGATGACGAATTTTGGTTAATTGACAACGAATGTTCAAATCATATGATTGGAGATAAGAGTAAGTCTACTAAACTTGAGAAGTATGATGGAGGTATAGTCATGTTTGGAGTTGATTCTGGTGCTAAGATTGTTGGTAAAAGAGCAATTAGATTTGATGGAAAACATAACACTGATGATGTCTATTATCTAAAGGGTTTAAGGCATAATATTTTAAGTGTTGGAAAAATGTGTAGCAAATTTTTTAAGCTTGTGTTTCAGGATAACACTTGTGAGATTGGAAAAGGATCTGGAACTATGGTTGCAGTTAGAAGAAGAACTCATGGAAACATCTATCAACTCAAAGGTGGTGACGATCGATGTTTTTTTTCTTAGATAAGTGAGAGTTGGCTCTGGCACTAGAGGATGGGACATGTGAATTTTGATAATCTAGTTAGGATCAGTTCTAGATAAGTTGCGAGAGATTTTCCTAGAATCACAAAACCTTCAAATTCAATCTGTAGAAGTTGTCAGATTGGAAAACAGACAAGGAAATTTTTTAAAACAAAGGATCAATCATCTACCAGAATACTTGAATTGATACACACAAACCTCTGTGGTCCTAGAAGAACAAGAATTCTGAATGGTGATAGGTAATTTATGCTTTTAATTGATGATTACTCTAGGATGATGGGTTACATTTCTTAGAGAAAAGTCTCAAGCTCTTGACAGATTCAAAGTGTTTAAGGAAAGAGTAGAAAATGAAGTAAAATTGAGAATTAAATGCTTAAGATATGATAGAGGTGGAGAGTTTACATCTAGGGAGTTCAATGCATTCTGTGAAGAGCATGGAATAAAAATACATTTTTATGCTCCTAAAATCCCACAACAGAATGGAGTTGTAGAAAGAAAGAACCAAACTATGCAAGAGGTAGCCAAAACTATGATGAAAAAAACAAATGTTCCTGATGTGTATTGGAAAGAAGCCATTCACACTGCTGTTTACATTCTTAACAGAGTTCAAGTTAGAGGTAACAACACTAAGAATCCTTATGAGTTATGGAATGTTATGTATAGAACAGTGGAGATAACTGAAGTTAAACTTGATGATCCAATCTGTGTACAAATACGAGAAAAAGAAAAGGAAGAGAAAGAGAAAAGTGAAGAAGAAAATGAAAATCTAGAACCTACACCTAAGAGTCCTAAATATGTTCAAAAAAGTCATCTGGAGGAATAGATAATTGGAGACAAAAGTGAAGGAGTGAAGACAAGAAGCAAAATGGTTGAGGTAAACTTATGTTTACTTTCTAAAATAGAACCTAAGACTGTGAATGAAGCATGTAATGATGAAAGTTGGGTTAGAGAAATGTTATAGCAGATAGAGAAGAATGAGACATGGGAACTAGTCCCTAGACATGTAAACAAGAATGTAATTGGTTCAAAATGGGTATTTAGAAACAAATTGAATGAAGATGGAGAAGTGGTAAGAAATAAAGCAAGACTTTTATGTAAAGGATATTCACAGGTTGAAGGAATAGATTTTTAAGAAAATTTTGCACCTATAGCAAGAACGGAAGCCATTCAAATGTTCTTGGCATTTGCATCTCATAAAGACTTCAAAATATATCAGATGGATGTCAAATCTGCATTTCTGAATGGGGAACTGGAAGAAGAAGTATATATGAAGCAACTAGAAGGTTTTTCACTGTCAGACAAATTGAACATGGTTTGTAAGTTAAAGAAAGCATTATATGGATTGAATCAAGCTCCCAGAGCTTGGTATGCTAGATTGGTTAAATACTTGACAAAGAAAGGATTCAACAAAGGGTCTGCAGACAACAATCTTTACTTCAAAGTTGAGAAAGACAAAATACTAATAGTTGTTGTCTATGTTGATGAAATTATTTTTGGTGGTAATGAAGGTATGTGTAAGAATTTTTCTGAAGAGATGCAAAAAGAATTTGAAATTTCTATGATTGGTGAACTAAATTTATTCCTTGGGCTTCAAGTTAATGAAAATGACAAAGGGATATTCATTTCACAATCTAAGTATGTTAAGGAATTGCTAGAGAAGTTTGGAATGGATGATTCTAAACCGATATGTACCTCTTTTGTAACTAGATGCAAGCTGAGTAAGGATGATGGATTTGCTAAAGTTGATCAAAGCATGTATAGATCCATGATTGAGGATTGTTGTATCTAACTGCTACTAGACCAAATATTATGCATGAAATATTCTTAGTTGCAAGATTTCAAGCAGAACCAAAGGAAGCACATGTTAAATTTGTGAAGAGGATATTTATATATCTTAAAAGAATTCCAGACTTTGGATTATGGTATCCGAAGGATAATGATTTCACTTTGAATGCCTATATTGATGCTGATTGGGCTAGATGTATAGATGAAAAGAAGAGTACAAGTGGAGGAGCATTCTTTCTTGGAGAAATATTAGTCTCTTGGTTGAGCAAGAAGCAAGATTCAGTTTCTTTATCCACTGCTGAAGTAGAGTATATTGCTACAACATCTTGCTGCACATAGGTTCTATGGATAAAGCAAAATTTGATGGACATAGGCATGGTGAGTGATGAACCTAATTCTATTTTTTGTGACAATACAAGTGCTATAAACATTTCAAAGAATCTAGTGATGCATTCTAGAAAAAAACATATATCTATCAAGTATCACTTCTTGAGGGAGAAAGTATTGAAGAATGAAGTAAGATTTGAATATGTACCTACCAAAGAACAAGTTGCAGATATATTCACTAAGGCCCTTCCAAAGGATACTTTTGAGTATCTTAGAGGGAATCTAGGGGTTTCTACCCCTCCTTCTTTGAACTAAGTGCACATGGAGGTGCATCAGTCTAGTGGATTCATAGACTCTTTTGTTCTGGACTAATTATTGGGGTCTACTCCTTAAGGGGAGTAGAGAAGTGAATTGTTGTAGTATGTGATGTGGATGTACTCCTTAGGGGGAGTGGACAAATATTTATATGATAAGAATGTACTTTTCCATTAATTTCAAAGGGGGAGAGAAAATCATGTGAAAATTGTATGCTTGGCAGGTTGTCGCTTTTGAAAATCATGTAGGATATGGGAGAGAGAATCATGTGAAACTTTTATGCTTGGCAGGTTGTATCTTCTAAGAATCTTGTATGTTTCTTTGATGGTTTTTCACATCATGTGTTGTCATCAATGACAAATGAGGAGATTGTTGCAAGTATGGATGTGTTTGGTGGTGTTGTCATTGATGTCAACACTGTACATGTTGAGTTGGATTTTGCCAAGTGATTTTGAGAAAATTTGAAATATAAAGAAAGCTGTGTTGAAGTATGTTTTGAGCATGCTCCGATATGTTTCTCCTGTGTTGAACCAATGCCTATGCAGATTTATAGGTGTGTTCATAAGATTAAATTGATTTTCTATTCTAAGTTTCATCTCCTAGTTTGATGGAGAGAAAAAGGTTATGTTCATCGATGTGTGAACTGGTTTGTCAGAGTTATCTGATTGTTGAATGGGAGAAATGTTTTGGCTCCATAGTCCTTTGGTATTTGGTTTCAGATGTTGTGGATCTGGGAAACTATCCCTTTTGATGGTTACTGTGTTCTGACAAATTTTCTTGTGGTTTGGCGCTTTGGAAGACTTGCTCCAGAGTCTGTGTTTTGCTGGTTGTCTTGACTGAACTGGTGAAGTATTTTCTACAAATGAAGTTTGTTGAAGTTGTTGCGGATGTATCTGAGTTGTTCTTAGACATGGTAAATTGACTAGTGAAGCATGTTGAGCAATCTGTGTGTGTTTATCTTGTTGGTGATGCGTGTACTTCAAAGTTCATTGGTGTTTTTATTAGGTTTGGCTGACCTGGTGTTTACACGGTACATTATGTTTTTACATTGACTTGGGGAAGGGTGTGCATGATCCAAGATGTTGTTTAGATCCCAATTTAATATGTATTTGGTCCCCTCACATTTGTATCCACCGTGAGAATGTTGAGTAGCTGACCTAGTTTGAATTTGTAATTTGAATTTGAATAGCCGACCTTGGTGAATGTTTCTAAGGTTGAAAATGGTATAAAAGCAAGTTTAGTTGTAGCGAATTTGAAATTCATCCATCATTCGATTCGAGCAAGAGAAGAATGTGCAAAAAAGTGTGAAAAGCAGAGTGTGGAAGAGTGAATTAAGGCAACGGTATTTCATTGTATTCATAATATTCTGATCAAGTTGCGAAGTGTGTGTAACTCCTAGTGGTGGATCATTATCTATTTCTTTGTATTTTCTATAGGCAGTGAGCCTCTCTTTCTAGATAGTGAGCCCTTGATCTGGGTAGTGAGCCTTTGTATCTAGATAGTGAGCCCTCTGGCAGTGAGCCTGTGTATCCAATATTACATTACTACTATATTGTGAGTTAATCCTCAACATGGTTTTTCCCTCATTAGAGTTTTCCACGTAAATCTGGTGTCTCTGGTATTGTATTTCTGTTATTTGCATTTCATGTTCATAATTAATAACAGACTGAGGTTAAAGTGGAATTGATTAAGTTAAGAAGTAAAGAATTTGATACAACTGATTCACCCCCCCTCTCAATTGTCTTGTGCAATTCAACACTTTGATCTCGTTTTGAAAGTGAAAAAGGATATGATTGAAAAATTATTATCAGGTATAGAGGTTGTTGATAATGATTAGGCTATTTGGACATTGATGGCTTGGATGTTGCATCGAGTTATAGCATAATATCTAGTGATTATTGTGTTTTTAGGTAGGTAAAGTGTTGTTGTAATATATGATAATAAAAATGAATATGATAATGTTTTCACCTATCTTTAGTTGGGTCAATCATTCATGGATGGTAACAATGGATTGATCAACGATGATTTTTAGTTTGAGGATGAGAAGGTTGATGTTGATGTTTATTATAGCAATGTAGATGAGGAAGGTTGTCATATCCCATCGATACCTTGTTAATTATTTTTCATGACCCCTAGCCCCAATTTAATTTGGACTAGGGTTGGAATTTTAGATTTTATTATGTGGACATATGTGTGTGTGTATTTTAATTGTGAACCTTGGTGTTAACATTATTGAATGTGATCGTTAATCTTATTATGCTATTTTAATTTAATGCATTAAAATGTTTGGATTAACATAGACTAATGACTTGATTGTTGGACTTGTGTGAAGTTTGTCGTTGGTTGTAGGTACCAAGGTGCAAGATGAGGTGGATTTTGTGGTTCCATTGGATGAGAGACAAATAATCAGTGATGTCATTCTAGTGTCAAGACCTTGCCTATATTTTTTTCCAGCTTGAGGTTCATTTAAATTCAAGACCTTAGATGTATATTAAATTGCCATGTAGTTTATCCATTTTTGGCTAGGAAAAAATATCAAGATAACCTGAATTGTTTCCAATTAATTGACATTGCATGATATGGTAAATTTATTAAGGTAGATGAATGAATAAACAAATTAGAAAATAAATAAATAGTTAAATAAGTAAATAATAAATTATAAAATTTAATAGCTACAAAATATTCAAATAAAAGTAGTTAAAACAAATAAATAATAAATTGCCATTCATATTAAACATTTATAAGGTGGGCGATTAAACAAAGACTATACCATCGAACTGAGGAAAGTAAGGAAACAAATAAAAGAGAAAGGTATGAGAAAACAATTCACTGGAGGAAGGAGGGTGATGGAAAAACAATAAACGATAGTAGATGAAGAAAACTTAGAAACACTGGACCAAGGGGAGGCAGTAGCTTGGCATGGGTGAGGAAGGAATACATGGAGAGGACTTCAATAGCATTAAGATGCATGGAAACCCCCTGCAACCTCAAGAAATGGTAGGAATTAATTAGAGTGGCACCATGGAAAAAATTGACTCTCTCTCTCCTTTAAAATGACTTGCAAGGTCTCATTTTGGGTAGAGAAAATTTGGAGAAAGAGAAGAAGGCTGGCATGGCTGTAACTAGAGGTTGGGATGAGATTTGAAGAGGAGATCTATGTAGGTGGTAGTTAGGCATCCTCCATTTCTACTTCAAACACCTTATACCTAGATATTTCAAAATCAGGTGTTAAATTCATTTCCCTTTTTGTAGTTGTTATTTTGTGATACTGTAACTCTAATGAAATTCTATTTTGGTCTTGGAATCATTTTAAAAAATTTCTAGGAATGATCTTGTTGTCTCATATTGATATTTTGTGGAGAGTTGATATATTGTTTTAGGATGTTTTCCTGTGGTCTCCATCTTGTTTGGTTTGTTGAAAATTAATGGAAGAAAAACTTGATAAGTTCGAACTCTATTGAACAAAATCATATACCATCACCATAATATTCCATTACATTATAATATAAGGAAAATATGATGTTAAACATATTCATGTCAAGACTCCATACTGAAAGTTAATGTTCAACATTAACTTGATTTTTACAAGTCAAATGAAAGTAAAAGATGACCCATATTATTGATAGAGGAAAGAGTATCCACCGTGCACATTCTCATAAACTAATGAAAATTAACTACTACAAATTTTTATGAAACAATAGCCCCAACGAAAGGAATATTTTTTGAGCAAGTTTTTTCCCATCATTATTGTAAGAAGGATTACATAGAAAATTAGCTAATATATAAAACAAAAGCAAGTGAGATCAACATATACCTTTTAATTATCATGTCAATTACACATCCTTCTAATACAAGCTTGCTACATTACCCAATAAAAGATTACTGCCAATATGAATTGCACATACCTTTTGGGTTTGTGATTCTATAATTCTCCATGTCCATGATTGCTTTGGATTGTGGTGGGGTGCAAAATGATCCCAATCAGAGTGGATTCAAACCTTATCCACCCCTCTAAGAAAATTAAGTGGTTCATGGTGAAAGAGAGAGTTGTCATTCAATCCAATAAGTAGTGTATAGAATATCTCCCTAGTGATCAATTCCAAGGTGCACCTAGAATTGGTAGTTTTAAGATACCCTTCCACAACAGTTATAAGGTTACGTAGTGAGTTAGTTTTTACCTAATTGAGCTTGTTAGAAACTCTCTTCCCTGCAGTCGATCAAATGAATAAGCGACCATAATTATCCATCTTGGCATAAAATACTCCTAGACTATTGTCCATCTTGAGCATGATAGGACATCGCCCCTAGACACTTGTCAATTTCAAACATGTTGATACAATTGGAAGTTTGGAGATGTTGAAAGCTTGAGTTGTTTATAAGTTTCTTGGGTGTTGTCAATGATGTCGACCCCTTGTATAAAGAGAATATTGGAATGCTACTAGTATTGATGTCAACACATGCTAGTGTTGTCATCATACTTCAATATAGTTGCAGAGGTTGTTGTCTTGACTTGTGTTTGAGGAGATTGTTGTATTTGGAAAGTGTTTCATGTTGTATATACTATATATGTGTTGTAGAGATGTTAGTAATTTTGTAGTTGGTTCACTTGGTTTCCAAGTGCTTTTGAAAATTTTAAATAAAAGAGAGTTCAGTGTGAGAAAGTGGTGTTCAGTGTTATGCTCTGCATTTCTTCATGATTGAAGATATGCTTATGTGGTTTGGACATGTTGATTAGAGGTGTCATATCCATATTTTTAGGTTTTGGATCTTATTGTAGTGGAAGATGTGTTTGACAGTATGTCTGTCTAGTGAAACAGGGTGTCTGGGAGAAATGAGATTACTCCACATTTCTTTGTAGTGAAGGTTTTGGTTTTGAAGATCTAGGAACATACTTGTATTAACTGTATCTACCTTCCCTTTAATTTTTAGGTGTTGAGTTGTTCTATAAAGTTGTCTGGTCCTTTGGATGTCTGTGCTAGTATGTTTGGTTGCACAAAATGAAGGTGTTCTTGATTTTCAAGTGGTTGTAGTAGTTGTGGTGAATATTTTGATGATGTGGAATATTTTGAGATGTTGTGAAATGTTGCTGTGTGGTTTGCAAGATGTTTTTAGACCTAGAGAGGTGTGTTTGGAGTTGCTTGTTAGTGTTAGTGCAGGTTTGGTCAACTGAGCGTGCTAGCGCTAATTATGAAGGATAATTGGTTTTTGAGGAAGTGTTGAGAAGCGTTTCGATGTTGATTTGGGTCCCATTTAAGTAGTGACATGTTTTGGATTCAATTCTTTATATTGTGGAAGTATTTGGTGCCAACTTATTTGATGTTGCATAGTTTAGGTGTGTGTTTGCTGAAGACTGACCTAATTGAGATTGTTTTAGGTCGCAAAGGGTATAAATGCAAGGAGAATTATTGTGTGGGTTAAGTAAAAAGTGTGCGATGTGAAAGATGTGAAAGTGATCAAGTGTGATGATTTGAGTGCGAGCCTTAATGCATATGACTTCCTAATGTAGTGAGTAGAAGGTGTCTACATTTCAGCATATTTGATGAGCTATTTTTGCTTCAATGGAATTTTACCTTCGACATATGAGAGATGAATTATTAGAAATTAAAAATGGTAGTCAACCACTCTTTCTTCTATTCTTAATTCTCTTAGATAGTGAGTCCTTTGGTAGTGACCCTCTGGTAGTGAGCCTTTCTTTATATTTTTGGGCAGTGAGCTTACACAATGAGCCTTATTATATTCAGTGTTGCAATTTATAAATTAGTAAGCTAATCCTCACCATGGTTTTTCCATTCTTAGGTTTTCCATGTAAATCTAGTGTTATTATGTGTTTGGATGTATTTGCATTACACTTTCATATGTTTACATTATGCTAATGCAATGTGATAAGGGTTTAATGATTGTTAAGGGTTTAAGGGCTAATGTAGATCTAAATGTTAATGAGGGTGTTTGATGTTTTTAAGTATACAACTAATTCACCCCCTCTCAATTTTCTTGTAATTCTAAAAAATATTTCTCCTTGAATTTTCTATCCATCTTTAGCATAGTACTACCTCTAGACATCTGTTAATCTCGAGCATGTTCTGCCCAATGACTACTGTCCATCTTGAGCGTAGTACTACCCCTAGAAACCTGTCAATCTCAAGCATGTTCCTCCCCATTACTACTATCCATCTCAAGCATAGTATTTCCCCTAGAATTTTGTCCATCTCGAGCATAATACTATTCCTTAGCTCATGCTCAACACTATATTGAAAGGTATGTTAGGATTAGGTGCCATCCATCTTGTAAATCCTATGTCATATATCATTGTTCCAACATCCTTGGAAAGTGTCTCTAGGCACTTAAGGTGTATTGGAAAAATATTTTGTAATATTAATTCTCACCATTGTTTGTAATATACTCATAAGAGGTGATGGGTTGACTAGCAATGGTAAAGGTGGGTTGTGTACATAAATATTTAATATTATTTTCCCCACATGTGGACACCTAGAATGAGATATTAAAATATAAATCAAATGATAAATAAGTGACTATTGGGATTCTCCACGTGGGTGCTTGGAAAGAGGAAACAAGTGTCACTTGGTTTTCCATCATTTATTACATTTAATGTAATGTTTATCTCTCATGGTTGGGTGCCCAAGTTGGAGGGAAATTATTGGAGCCAGAATTGGTGTCCTTTTATATTTTGAGGAGGTAATCCAAAGGTTGGGAACACTTGGAATGAAGGGTCATCTTTGGGCGCCATTTTTGGTGCATTAGATGCCTTCACAAGTCTATAAAATCAACCTCTTGGATGTAGAATTAGAGAGGAATAGTTGAATGTAGTGTTACTCTACAAGAACTAGGAAATGTGGAGGCCTAAGGAGGTGGTTCAAAGGTACACAAGTGCTGCCATTTTGGAGGCAAAGAGGAGAATGAAAGTGGTTGTATTGTAATCTCATTTATTTGATGATAATGCATACTTGGCCTCTCTTCTTGGTGGAGTTTTTTCCCGCAAGGGTTTCTCCATGAAAATCCTATGTTATGTGGATCTAATGTTGCTGATTTGTGCCTATTTGCTGCTATCTTATGCTGATGTTATTCTTTATTTATTGTAGTTATAAGTTCATATAAGGTGGTGTTTATAAGCATGTTATGTTGGTTATTTTTTGGCATCATAAAGAAGATGACTCTAATCATGGTATTTCCATATTAAGGCAACTTAATTTTCAGATTTACATATAAGTTTTAGATTTTCATGTTGCTGTAGTACAAGAATTTAATTTCATCCATTGAATTCATACTTGGATAGAGATTGAATTTCCTAATAATCGATATTGAACCTGTTTATTTCTCATCATTTGATATCAGAGCTGAAGGTTAACTAGGTTCTGGGTATTCCTTCTTTTTGATTTCATAGCTTGACAAGCTTGTGGGAATTTGTTAGAAGTAATTGGAGGTTGTTGGAAGGATTTTGGGACAATAATTAATGTTTTGTGAGTTAATTTTTTTTTACATATTTATGAGATTGGAAACCATGGATATTATTAATGTGATCTATGTTGGACATTGGAAGCTCATGATTATGGATCTTTATGGAGTTGGTTATGTTATGGTAAATTTGAGCTCTTGTTTGACAATATGTGTGTTGTGGTTTTATTCCTTGTGGTCATGTGCAGTGAGAAGGCATTCATGTTGGATGGGTAGAGACATCCTGTTCACATGGAGAAAAATCCATGATTTGGACTACAAAATGGAGTGCTTATGTTGGATTCATGGCTTTAGCCATTGGTTACATGAAAGCATTGGAAGATAAGCCACTAACCTCTTTGTGAGTTGTGGAGATGATATGTTTCATATGTTATAAGCTCCTGGAAAACTTGGTTTTCTTGTTGGGTTGCAGTTTAATCTTGTTTTCAGCTATGGGTTTGTAGATCTGTGCTTATTCCATTATTCAAAGACATGTCTAATGTGAATGTCTGGATGGCTATATAGATTTTAGATTTATAGAGATGGTTTTGCATGTTTTAATGTTAATTAAAATATGTGGTATGCAGATCTGTGATGAGACTCTATTCAGGCTGTTCTGGATGAAGACAATTACAAGTTTGCATGGCTACTTGGAGGGTTCTTATTGATCTATGGTTACTTGTATGTGGGTTTGTTTGGAAAATCAGATCTAGCATTGATTCTAGTGTTTGAGTCATGGAAATCCACATGTTATACCTGATTATATTTATTTTGCATGATACTAATGTGGGGTTGAATCTATTTTTTAGTTATTTGAGATTGGAGCACTGGTTATGTATTTCTCCTTTGAGATGTTGTATATGTACAGATCTTGGAAAATTGTCTGATGTGGATTCCTTTTGGTAGGCCATATTTTTGTTCACTTTTTTTACATTGGTATTATTATTACAACGGGATATGGTTGTTTGGGAGTATGTGATATAGTTGTTCATTTGAATCTATAGTAGAAAGTTTATGGTGCATGATAAGCTTTGTTCACTTTGAGTAGAATGTTGGTAATGATATTGGTCATGATACCATGTATAACTTAGTATTAATTTTAGTTGGAGCTTTATGCTGTTACATAATATTTTCTATCTTCTTTGTTTCAATATTTTGGTTCTAAGTTGTTGTTGCAGTGTGTAGTGAGCCATGGATAATATTTTATTAGAAGATGGATGGTCTTTTGCAATGATTGTTGGTGTCATTTGGATCTCTTGGATTCTACCTTCAGATTGTAGTGATATTTATGCCATCTTTGGTTCTATTGAAAAAGAATGTGTAGCATTTTTATCTTCTTAGTTTGGATATTGTGGTTGTACTTTACCTTTTAGGAGCTCATGGTGTTGAGTTATTTGATTGTGTTGGGGCCATAGAAGATCTTCAATTAGGAGATGGTTATCACGATGCCTGGAGATCTTGGTTACATAGTTCAGTGGGAGCTTTGTCATTGATGTTGATTCATCATTTGATGGATGGTTATTTTATGTGATCTCCTAGGAGGGGATGTTAGATCATGATGTCATGATATGTTCTTGATTCTATAGTTGGAAATTTGACATTGGTATTGTTTGGTTCTCTTTAGTTTTGAGTATTAACCATTTGCTTGGAGCTTCATGATTTTGCAAGGTTGAATTTGAAGTTAGCATGGATTGATTGGTGGATGCTTGAAGAGACTAGAAAGACTTGGGTGAGGCTAAGAGATCCCTTATTTATGGGATTGTGTGTGAGAATATGTGGAACAACTAATAAGTTAAACTAACACACCAATGAAAAATTAAATCAAAGGAAATTAATTAGAAAGATAAAACAAACTCTAAACAAAAAATCCTTCAAAAGAATTCCATTGTCCTCTATCTCCAAGGATTCGATGTAAGTTACTGGCTCTCAATTGGTGTATGCAACAACTTGTTAGAATGACAACTTAGGAGAACGAGATTATGCAACATGCATGTCCATTGCTAAATGATTTGATCTATGAAGTTAAAAACTAAAATTCTATGAACTTGAGATGCTATGCTAAAATTATGATTCGAAAGCAACTATAATAACTGCGCTAAATTCACAAAATCTACTCTCCAAAGGGCTGTATTTATAGATTTTTGAAGGCACGAATCTAGTTGGAAAAGATCAATGGTCAAATTCGAACTTGTCAAGATGAATGGTGAGAGATTTTGGAGGTTGAGAGAAAGATGGAAGGTTGAGAGAATAATGGAGAATGTTTTCAACCCACAAAACCATCCTCATTCAAAAATGGAGACAACATGCCATTTGTCTTTTCATTTATGAAGGTTGGTTGAAAGTTGAGGATAAATTCCTAATTAAATAAATAAATTTATTTAATTACATGTAACATGAATTTAGAAGCTTCCATAATTAAATAATTAATATTTAATTATATTTGAGAGATAAAAAAGGAATGTATTTAAATATTTAAAATATTTAATTAAATGTGAGGTGATAAAAAGGTGTTAAATCAAATATTTATAATATTTAATTTAAATGTGGAATGAAGAATAAGTTTGGAGGAATATTCCCTTATTTGAATTTAAACATTCAAACTTAGAATAACATGATAATTAATATAAATAAATTATGACATTCATTTAATTTAATTAAGAAGAAGATGGTGACTTTAGAATATTAATTAAATAATCCATATTTAATTAATTAACAGGTTTTGCAATGACCATTTTTAGATGTATACATTTTGTCCCTCTTTGAAGTGATGTGTTTTACGCATTGCTTCAAAGAAAAATTCTGATTTCAAAAATTTGCCCCTGACTTTGAAAAATTAACTAATGATGTTATATGCCCCCTTTGGAGATAAATCACGTTGATGGATGATACTAACGATGATGATTCAAAGATCTGAAATGATTTTTAAAGAGATTTTCTGATTTATCTCTCGAAGTAGCACTCTGTAGGTAAAAATAAAAATAACCGTACCTTATTTACCCCCTTAAAAGGTGGAAAAGGTAAAAAGTCATTGTCATTTGAACAATAACCTTTTGTGATTTTCAAGATGTCGTTCCACTACGAGCGCCATTGATTCGAGCGAGCTTGCCGTCATCAAAGACCAGTAGCGTACGAACTTTCGATAAGATTGCATGATCCTCCGTTGTGACTTTTTTTGAATTTTTGCACGAATTTTTCACTTTTTTTTATTTTTCAAAATTCTTTTTTAGCGCATAGGATTTTGATTTAGCACACACGAGCCTTAGATTAGTGCAAAGATTATCTAGATTAGCGCATTGATGTAACAGACTAGCGCATACACTAGAATAGTGCATAGGCGAGATAATGTAGCGCATACACCTGATAGAATAGCACATTTAGAATTTAGCGCTTTGGAAGATTGTTTTAGCGCACCCATGGATAAAGTAGCGCATTGACTGTTTTAGCGCATCCATGATTTTTTTTGAATTTGAAAATTTGAGACTGATGTGATGTTTGCTTGATGATTGTTTGCTATATTAGACAACTTATTTGATGATTTTGAATAACACCGAGGATAGATTAATTTGATTTCGATGATGATCTGATAAATTTGTCTTCATGCTTGAAAACAAATAGTAAGATGATGATTCTGATAAATTTTCTTTCATGATTGAAAAAAAATTAGTAGAGTTTGATAAATTTTCCTTCCTACTTGAAGAACAAATAGTAATGATATGCTACTGATATTGATATGATTCACTTGTTTGATTGACATGATTTTCCTGATTTCCTGATAGTCCTTGTTGATGATTTGATTAATTGATGTTTATAGGAGGATTTTAAAATCCTCTAGATCAGAGAGAGATTCCCTCTCACATGGGAGATGATTCCCACATTGACCCAGCTAGAGATTGGGGTCATTATTAGATGTGGGTTGCATTCCCTCCTTAGGATCCCTTAGTATAGGATCAATAGGGCACTGTTGACTGCATTAGCCAAGAGATGGCATAGTAAGCATAATACCTTTCACTTGCCGACTGGAGAGATCACTGTTACACCCAAGGATGTGTACAGGATTCTAGGCATCCTTGTGGTTGGCGCACTTGTGATTTATGATCACAAGTAGATTGGAGGTACAAATGCCTTTCGATGAGTCTTCCAAGATCCACATGCTGGTGGTTATGAGATTGCATGGAGAGATATGGTAGAGGGTTATGCCCCACTTCCATCAGTTTTGGTAGGTTTCATCGGTGGCTTCCTTTGTCCTAATAATAGGTCAAAGGGACTATCAGTAGGTTGGGGTTGGATATTAGAGGACATGATCCCTCATTAGATGAGATATGCATGGGTATCTTGCATACTTTCCCATATATACTAGGATCTTCATCAGGTTGTATATACAGATGGGAAGAGTATATCTTCCAGAGTTACATTGCTATAGATTTGGGCACGGGAGCACATCGTCATTACTCACCCTCTTGTACAAAGAGACTTTCCACTCAACTATCCATATATGTATGCATATACAAGTCCCTTTGTCCAGCCTATGCTGGGCAAGTTAGAGTATTGGTGGTGTATGCTAGATGATATGGATACAGTCATCTGGAGAGCATATGTTGACTGTGAGGCATGGGATGAGGATGACATAGAGCTACCCTATTGTGGCATATCGAGATACCTGATTGGTCGTACCCCCTTTATCATTGAGTAATTTTTGGTTATGTGGGTACTCAAATAGTATGGGCAAGTTTAGATGATGCCATAGGGTGTGGCTCACTATGCCAGACATTAGGAGGATGTTGTAGAGTGGGGTCCCTTCATCACGTATGAGGCAGCTAGAGCATAGTATATTGAGCTACAACCAAAGTTTTGGGCCATCCATCTAGAGGTGATAGATGCACATATGACTGATAATTATGCTGCATATTTTTATTCTCATCCATTTCCTAGATTTACCAGCCTAGATGAGCCTACCCCACTATTAAGTGGACCAATTTTATGGCAGGCACGGCAACAACCACATGCAGAGCAACCACATGGAGGAGAGGAGGATATAGGTGGATTGGCTATGGATGTTTATGAGGAGGAGGATGGTGACAACTCTAATGATGATGACAAAGGTGGTGGAGGTGATAGGCAAAGATATTTCTTTGATGTACCCTTCAAGACTAGGCCTTGTACAACCAGAGTGGTGGAGCAGCCAAGTACTTCAGCACCACGTATTACTATTGGGGCTCCATCATAGGTAAAGATTGACACACTTTAGGCATAGGTCCAGGCTCTTCAGAGCCAACTAGCACAGACACAGGCCACCATCAGTGAGCTACAAATATAGATAGTACAACCACCACCTCCTGACCCATGATAGCCCAACTTACTACAGAGTGAGATAGTTTCAGAGAGCGGTGTGTACAGGAAGAGGGGGTAGTAGAGAGACTCCTGAGATCAGTTGAGAGTACCTTTATTGGAGAGGTTGTTGCAGAGGGACTGGAGACTACCCGCGAGGTGGAGTATTACAGGATGAGATATTTTGAGGTAGTACCTGTTGAGCAGAGGATAGCCTATACATAGTCAGGCACCTGATCACGTTCCCACTCATGCAGTCATACTAGGAGTGCCACCGGGAGTTCGCCACAACCTATTAGATGAGAGATAGGTGCTTAAGACAACAAAAATCCACAGAGACCTACCACCTCCAGAGGCAATAGTAGTCATGATCCCCATCTAGATACCCCTCAGTGATGATTATGTATACACCCCTTTTATTGTACTTAATAAATGTCCAAGTGTACTCAATCGATGTATTAAAAAGAAATATGCATTATTCCCAACCTCCAAAAACCTTTCATACAACCATAAAAACAAAAATGAATGTAATCTAAATGAATCATACAATCCTAAAATGCCTAAATGAATCATTTCACTATTGTCATTCTAGAAACCAATTCTGCGCTTAATTTTCATCATTGAGCCTTTTGATATGTTGAAAGTTTAGTACAAGCATCAACAAGGATGTTAGCACTGATGATGACCTGAGTACTGCTTTCATGATGTTTGATATAGCAAGTTAATACAAGAATTGAGGTATAATTGAACCAAGATGACCTGAGTATTGTTTGCATAAATAGACAACATTTAACCAACTTCTTATGAAAATCCCGAAATGTCACTATGTTTCTTTGAAAAACTTGCACAATACTAGTGATTAGCTTATAGACAACAATTAAAGAAAAATCATATTCCTTCCTTGCGATTCTAGTTTAGTACATCATTGAACCACTCTAGAGATATGATGTTATCAAATGTCAAAACAAAAATTCAACTTATGCTTTAAGTTTTTCATTCATTTTAATTCAGATTAAGATCATCCAATTTGTTCAGTCTCCTGTCTGACAACTATTTTGACCCAGTCTAATTGGACATTTTGTTTGTTGTTTTGATATTTCGATACTTGAGACATGTTATCATTTTGTTTGAGATTCAAGAACTGACTTCCCCCAAATGACCTCGCACTCTGAATCCGGATAAGACACAACCTAATGCTAAGGATAACACTAATCATCAAGCCATGATGAAATCCTTGTCGTTTCAAGGAGATGTTGGGTGCATGATGCAGATATGATGTCTAGGCATGTATGTGATGTTGATGAAAAATGGATACGAATAATGCATAATGTATCTTAATAGATGGGAGAGCTAAATAAATCACAAAAAGTGCCTGTTTGCCAGGGTTTCACCATTTGTTTTTATTGCACTTTTTTTGATTTTTTCTCTTTTTTATATTTTTTGATATTTTTGTTTTTGATCTTTTTTGATTTTTTTATATGTCAAAAGGATGCATGTTTGCCAGGTTTTCACCCTGATGACAGTTTTCTTCAGGACATTTTCCCATTTTTATGATTTTTTTCATGACTTTTTACATTGTTTTTGATATTTTTCTAGGACTTCTTTATACTATTTTTGATATTTTCAAGCATAAAACTTCTTCAGGTGGATGTTGTTGGTCAGATCTTCAAGAAGGTCCCCTTCTGGCATTGATAAATGATATGCTCTCGATCCATATGATGCAATGATGACAAATTGACCTAACCAATTAGGCTCAAACTTGCCTTTCTTTTCCTGATCTTGCTGATTACAAGGATTTTCTTTGAGAACTAAGTCACCCACTTGAAAAGCTCATGGTTTGACTCTGTGATTGTAACTATGGGACATAATTTTCT
Organism: Sequoiadendron giganteum; assembly: GCA_007115665.2. NCBI lineage: Eukaryota > Viridiplantae > Streptophyta > Pinopsida > Cupressales > Cupressaceae > Sequoiadendron > Sequoiadendron giganteum. The sequence continues at coordinate 549,516,013 of CM021101.1, forward strand.
GATACCCCTTTAAATGATTAGCTACACTTTTTCACCACTCATCAAGTAGTTCTAGCTCTTGCAATCTTGATACTCTATAATCCTCATCATTTATGAGCCCCTTCAACGATACCCAAAGTGAGGGAATCTCAAATTCTAATGGAAAAATGGCTTCTACTACATAAACCAAAATATATGGGGTAGCACCTGTTGGCATGCGAATTCTGGTTTTGTATGCCCACAAAGCTAGATTTAATTGCACATGCCAATCACTGCTGACATCATTCAATGTTTTCTTCAGAATCTTCATAATTGTTTTGTTCAAAGCCTCTGCTTGGCCATTTCCCTATGGATAATAAGGCATAGAGAACCTATGTTGGATGTGAAATCTTTCATAGATTTCATCAACAGGAGTGTGAATGAGATTCCCATGAATCTGACATTTTGAACGTTTCTTCACAAAGATAAATGATTCATTTTCCATGGTAGGCCAATAGTAACCCATTCTAACAAGTTTCTTTGCCAAGGTTAGTCCACTTTAATGAGTCCCACAAATACCACCATGAACCTCTTGTAAGGCCTTTTCCGATTCATCACGTTTGAGACATCGAAGGAGGGTACCATCAAGACCATGTTGGTACAAGATGTCAAAAATTAGGGTGTAATGAGAAGATTGGCGTATGAAATTCCTTTTCTGATTCCTAGACAAATCTAAGGGCAAAATGGTATCTTTTAGGTAAGAATAGATTTGGCCATACAAGGGAGAATCAAAACTAGTTAGGTGACAAATGATTTGAGTTCCTTGATTATCATAGGCAGGAGAAAATAATTGTTCCACTAGGAAATCATACCATGCTTGGTTCTCTAACAATTGGAGTAGTGATGCAATCATAGCCATGGCATTTGCAACCTTATTGTTAGTACTTGGAATTTGCGTGAACTTGATATCAACAAAGTATTTATTTAAATCGTTCACCATATTTTTTTAAGGCATTAACTTGTCATCTTTAGTTTGATATTCATCATTTATCCGATTTATGAAAAGTTGTGAATCACCAAAAAATTGCAGTTATGTGATTCTCTAGTCTAATGCAATTCTCATTCCAATCAACAATGCTTCATAATCAGCTATGTTATTTTTACAAGGAAACATTAGCCGATAAGATTTTGGAATTGTATGCCCTTGAGGTGTGATGAAAATAATCCCTACCCCCTGAGCCATGTTGAGTGTAGGAGCCATCAAAATAAAGTTCCCATGACTATTTAGTGGTTATTGTGAAAACATCAGCGTCAGGAAAATTAATGTGTATTGGATGTTCTGCTTGTATTGGTGCCTCTGCCAACTGATCTACTATAACTTGTCCTTTGATAGCCCTCCAATCCACATAATCAATGTCAAACTCACTTAGGATCATGACCCATTTATCCAATCTACCACTTAGGGTTGCCTTACTTAGAAGATACTTTAAAGGGTCAATCTTAGCCACAAGTTTTATTGTATGAGCTAGCATATAATGTCGTAACTTTTGAGAAGTAAACACTACTACCAAAAAAGATCTTTCAATGAAAATGTAATTTAGCTCATGGCTTGTCGATTTTCAGCTAATGTAATATATTGCTCGCTCCTTTCCTTTTTTGTCTTCCTATGCCAATAATGCTCCCGAGGACACTTCTATGGCAGAAATATACAATATAAGTGGCTCACCTTGTACTAGCAGAATCAACACTGATGGACTCATTAGATAATGCTTTATTTGATCAAATGCTGCTTCACACATGTCTTCCCATTTAAATGGAACATTCTTATGTAAGAGATGAGTGAATGGTAAACTCTTATCTGCTAGTTGTGCAATGAATCTCTTGATGAATTGCAAACGCCCTTGTAATGAGCGTAGTTGACTAATGTTCCTTGGCGGTGGCATATTGAGGATTTCTTGTACCTTAGCTGGATCCACCTCAATTCCATTTTATGACACAATATAACCTAGCAAATTTCTAGATTTCACCCCAAAGACGCATTTCTTAGGATTAAGTTTGACTTTAAATTTCTCCATTCTGACATTTTGTTTAGATAAGATAGCCAAATGTCCTTCCCTTGTGTTTAATTTGGCTAGGATATCATCTAAATAATCCTCCATGAATGTGTGCATCATGTCATGAAAAATTGTAGTCATGGCCCGTTGGTATGTAGCTACTACATTTTTTAGTCGAAATGGCATTACATTCCAACAATACGTACCCCAAGGAATGTGAACGCTGTTTTATTTTGATCTTCAGGCGCAATATTTATCTGGTTATATCCAAAAAATCCATCCATTAGTGAATACATAGCATGTCCAAAAGTCAAATCTACAATTATATCTATGTTTGGCAGAGGGAAATTGTCCTTTGGGCATGCTTTGTTTAAATCCCTGAAATCTGTACAAATTCTGATTCGTCCATCTAGCTTTGATACGGGTACAATATTGGAGATCCATTCCACATAGTCTATAGACCGAATGAATCCTACATCTAACAATTTATTTAACTCCTCTTTGACCAGTAATGCCACATGTGGGTGCATTTTTCTAAGTTTCTGCTTCACAGGTTTTGCTCCTAACCTGATAGATAAATGATGCATGATGAGATTTGGATCTAATTCAGGCATATCTACATATGACCATGCAAAATTGATTTGATTATTCTTGAGGAATTATGTGAATTTTGGGATTTCGCCTTCTGTCAGGGATGCAACAAGTTGCAAGAATTTGGGCTATTTTGTAGTACCTATATTGATTGCCTTTGTTGGTTCTATCAAAATAGAAGACCTTTCTCGATAGTGTTCAGGAAGAGTGTCAAGTTTACCATCCTCTAGTGCCTTTGAAAGGTTTTCACTATCGGATACACTTTTTATTTTTCTCTTTTCATGATCTAATACTGCCTTTGTTAGGTTTTCACCATTAGATATTTCTCTTATATTGTTAATTTTGTAGCTGAGAAACTTGGCACTTTCCTGTCTGAAACTTTAATCTTGTGACTCGATGGTGGAACCTGTTCCTGAGTTGGATGAACAAAGAAAGTTTACAATGGTTTCATCGTTGGGAAAAGTTGGGATATCAATTGGTGCAATTTGTTCCCAATCAATGAGTTTAGGATGGTTTAAGGTAAATGGATCGTCAGGTTGGGTAAGGTCACTAGAAGTTAAGGTCATAATACTATTATCGTTTTCGCTATGGGGAAGATCTATGATGGTATCCTCCTGTCAATTATCTGTATCATTTTGAATTGAATCATCATCACTTGAGTCATGGTTGCTTTATAGGACGTAATCAAGTGGAGGCCTTGATATTTCCCCTTGTGTGAGCATGGGTGTATATTTTTGCATAATATCCACCTTTTTTACCTCCAAAATTTATCATTGAAAATGATGTCCCATTCATATTCATTGGAGTTAGCGTCAGAATTATTTTCTTGTATTCTAAGAACTGTTTCAGCTAATTCCTCATTGGAATTTCTTTGTATTGTTTCTTCCTTTGCATCCTCACCATATCCTAACCTAGTTTTATCTCTAGGGTGCATTGTTTTTAGTTGGATAGGCTCAACAATACCTTCTTTTCTCTTGCCTATAGGGCCATTTCCTTCATAACCCATTTTTTGCATTATTGTATAACCCTTTCCATATTACTTAGTGGGTAACTTTACATATTGGATTGATTCATACTCATCCTTATAGAGCCAATCAAGGATAGCCCTATCTTCTGTTTCACTTTCTTGAGTATCTACCTTGATAAATATTCCATGGAACTTGGTGATGGGTGTGATCTCCTAAAATGTTAAGTTCCTAATGTGAGATGCTAAACAACTAATCATGTAATAAAAATAAATAACACAAAATAGGACACCTCAATGATTAGCCTAAGGAAAAGATAAACATGGAAGCAAGATAAAACAAATTGAAGTTGATTATACCTTCATGTTGCTCCTTCCTTGGTTGGCCCTTTGATCCTTGAAGATTTGTGTGCTCTTTGGATGACAAGCTAAATTGGATGCGCAAAGTGATATGCAAGATGGATGAAGATATAATAATGATGAGATGTTAAAAGCTATGGAGGACGAGAGATCAAATGGAAATTTTGCAAGAGTTTTGATAGCAAAAGATTGATTTTTTTCTTGAGAGAAATGAGGGGGTATTTATAGGATAATTTGAATTCTCTAGAGAATTCAATGGTTGAGATTGATCCAACAAAGCCAAAATGAAGGGCTATGGTGAGTTGAGGGCTCACAAGCCCTCACATATTGACATGTGGAATGTGAGATGGTCTAGGGTGGGATGATGTGGAAATGAGGTGGAAGAGAAGTACATGAGGTGGAGGAAGGAAAAGTACCTTGTAGGTACCTTGGAGGATGAGAAGATTCCTTGGAGAAATAAAAGTGAATTAAAAATTCACAATGATTGGAAGAATCTAGTGGATAAGAGAGGGTTTCCAAAAAGGTGGGGATTTGCCACATGTGAATGATGTGATAAGTACAAGGTTCTAGAAGTACTTGACACATGTAAAGTGACAAGTCAAGCCTTCTAGAACTTGCATGGGGAAGAGAAGAGCCTTGGGTGAATAAAAAGGAATTAAAAATTCCTTGGGGGATGGGGAGAGTTGAGCAAGGTACTGATTAGGCTAATAACCTTGATTAAGGTTATGCAAACACAAGATTAGGATAATTAATGAGATATTAGAGGAAAGTGGGAGATTATGGAGGAAGTGACACTAATCTTGATTAAGTGGTGCACATCATAATCGTGGATTAATTAATTTAATCCAAATTAAAAGAGGATAATGGAGAATGTGACAAGGAGAGAGAAAAAGAGGGATTAAAAATTGGTTTTAATCCAAATAGGTCAAATGACTAAATTAAATAAATTGTCTTATTTATTTAATTTAGAGAAGAAAAGGTGTAAGGTAAAGTATTTAATTATTCAATTACATACTTTAAGAACCTTAGGAAAAAAATGAAATAATGATTAAATAAATTATTTAATCACTATTAATGAAATAGATGAATAGAGTAGATGATTTTGATCATGTGGAAGTGATCAAATTTAGATGTCTACATTTTCCCCCTCTTCGAAGTATTGTTAGAATAACCGTGCTTCGAAGAAAAGAAAATGCAGATGACTCTATAGAGGAAGTAACTAGAAAATGATGCCCCAATGTTGGGAGGATGAATTGAGCTATCCAATTAGTGGGGGAATGGATGAAGATTCCCCAATCCTTCAAGGGAATGACTATGGTAGGGAAAATAGAGAAATGGGAAGGGTATGCCCCCTCGAGAGGGTGACGGGGGAAAAAAGAGGGGTCCCTGGCGACCTCTCGATAGGAAGAAACAGAGGGTATGGTTGGAAAGAGCGTGAAAAATTAGGAAAGTTTGTTTTTTGAATGAAGTCAAATGGACAAACGGTTTGCAAATGGAGGCCCCAGGAAGGGAAGGGATTAGTTCAAGGAAAAAAAGGTAAATAAGAAGTGAAAAAATACCCCTTAAAAGGGAGGGAAAAGAGAGGGGTCCCGGATGAATTCTTGATAGGAAGAAATGAAAGGTATGGTTGGAAAGACAATGAATAAATAAGAAATTTTTCCTTTTGAATGAAGTCAATCTGACGCACGGTTTGCAAATGGCGGCCCCGAGAAGGAAAAAAAAATGGGTTGTTTTCTTGCAGAGGGGCGAACTTTCCCCACTGCAGAAGGGTAGATCCACCCCACAAAAGAGCGGGTCCATCCTGGGGCTGGGCAGATCTGCCCCGATGTGAGGCCAGTCCACCCCAATGTGGGGTGGGGTGGGTCCACCCCGGGGTAGGGCAGGAGATGGATGAAGGAGGAAGGGATAGGGGAAATGATGAGAGATGAGATGATGACAGGGGATATAAAGATGACGATGTAAAGTGATGGATAAGAAATGATGATAAGTGATGGGAGGTAAAGGTGAGCACAAATGGATTCTAGGATAAATATGATCTTGTCCAAGTCAAGTTATAAGCCAGGTTAGGTGGATGGTTGATGGAGTGTTGTGGGTGAGGGAATGATATATCCCAGAACAACACAAGGATAGGGAATGATACATCTTGATGAGGATGAGGATGAGTGTTGTTAAATAGGGAAGGATACATCCCAAATAACACCAAAGGAAGGATTCATCCCGATGAGAGTGTTATTGATGAGGGAAGGGTACATCCCAAAATAAAACCAAAGGATAGGGAAGGAGACATCCCACGAATGATAATGATGAGGATGACGATTGGATCAAGGCTTGTAGCAAGGCTAAGACCAGGAGTGTGATTAGATTATTTGAATGGATGAGGATGGGAGAGATATGCAAGATGATGGAATAGAAAATGAAATACAATCCTAATGTAATTTTCCATCCTTAGAGCACTGAGTTTTGCTATAGCATAAGACACCGAGTGCCATGGTATGTGGAACCAAGGTAGATTAGTGTCTAATGCATAAAAAAAAACAACAAAGAAGAAGGCTATCCCAATACCCCAAAGTCACGATGACTTCGATTGGGCCAGGTATTGAGATAACCACAAGCAAAAAAGGATGCCTTAGCGTAACACAAGACCTCAGGAGTCTTGGTGGGTACTACATGGGTCAACCAAGAAGACAAAAAATAAAAGAAAAATCAAGATATGCCTTTATGTTAACTAGTCAAAACACACCATAATAGGAAAGATCATGGCGACCGTGACAAGTAATGACAGGGAGCTCAAATGATAAACAAAATGTTAAAAACATCAAAAGATCACAATCAAGTTTCAAACGTCCTTTGCCATAGGATCAAAAGGATGGATGGGATTGATGCGGTCTATTAGGAAGGATACATCTTGTTGAGACCAAATATGAAGGATAGATTGGTTTATCGACATGATGTAGGATATAAAAAATTGATAGAAGCGCATGATACTAATGACCTTTGTTTGTAAGCACTAGCTAGGATAAGGACATACTTGACGACACGACAAGACGATGAGACATAAGGCAACAAGATGACAAAACGATGAGGTGACAAACAAACACACCATGAAGACCTAGGGGCTCGAGGGTTGATCAAAGATCAACCTTGCCTACGTGAAAGTGTAGAGCCCTCATAGTTTGATAAAAGACCATGGATAAAAGTGGGGAGAGGAAAATGAAGAACTCGATGTATGACAAAGACTAGATGGACAAACGCCCAGGGGGCGGATAAAATGATTGAACTTTCCTACATGAAAATGTAGGGGCGACGTAGTTCAACACAAGGCCAAAGAAAGACGATGGAGGATGACAAGATAGACACAAGATAGAGCCCTGGGGTGGATCAAATGATCGACCTTGCCTACGTGAAAGCGTAGGGGCAACGTAGCTTGACACAAGACCAAAGACAAACAATGAGATGACCATGATGAGAAGACACATGAAGGATGGCGATATGATGAACCAGGATAGGCCGTGTGGATGAGATGGTGGATATGTGTAGGATGTGGGTTATGTGAAGCTCAGGGATGGGATAGTGATCTAGATTATTAGAAGATGAATTGGGAGGATGAGAGGATGTATAGATGAATGATGAAGAGTAATAGGATAGGAGGAAGATTTATGAAATAGATAGGAGGGAAAAATTAGGATGTGAATGGCATTGAGTACATGGGGGTAGCCTATAGTGAGATACCAATGGCAAGGGATGATGAGATAGGAGGAAAATAGAGGGAAAGGGATGGATGGATAAGAAGATGCGAGGATAGGTGGATAGATGATGGATAGATGAGTGATGAAGATTGAGAGGATATTAGAAAGATGTAAGGCTAGGATAAGAGGATAGAGGAATGGGGTAGATAAGGATGAAAGGACGAAAAAGACTAGTGGATGAGAGTATAGGAAGATAAGGATTTGGTAGATGGAAGGGATGACTAGATGGATAAATGGATGGGTAGGATGGGGAGATGGAGAGGATTAATTGGCGGAATGGATGGATGATGTCTCCAAGGACCCAATTGCAAATAAGGAGATGCCCCCAGTCTAGATGTTTCATGCATGACGAGGCAAGAGGGATAGCAAGATGGGTGGATAGGAGAGTGAGATGGGCAATGAAAGATAGATAGAGGTGGATAAGATGCATGGACAATGGAAGATAGAGAGAGGTGGATAGGATGCACAGATAATGGAAGATAAAGAGAGGTGGATAAGGAATATGATAGTGTATGGATGAGGGGAATATATGCCAAGAGGTGTCCAAAGCATGTATATAGGTTTTCCCCTACATTTATCAAGATCACAAGGAATATGGAGGGAGTGGGATAAATGGGATAGGATGGATAGGATGCAAAAGATAGGCAGATGCAGGAGATGGAGGAAAAGAATGCTTAAGTGGATGTTGCCCCCAATCGTGGAAGGAGACTAGATGGGGAATTTATGCATGATTTTTATTTTCCAGGTTTGCATCATGGTACTTATCCAAGGCGCTTGTATGCCAAGTTTCACCATTGGATGAATGATTTTCTCTTTACTATTTGTTTTTGTATTTTTTCTGATTTTTTCTCTTTTTTTTTTCGATTTTGATTTTTTGATTTTTTTGGTATTTTTTGGACTAGGATGTGGATGAAGATGGATAAAGATAGGGATATGGATATGCGGATTTGGAGGATAGTTGATAAGGATATGGATGAAGGACTCAAGCATCAAGTTCAATATGAGGTAATAAGATCCCATGTGTAAAGTGACCTGTGGATGTTGGTACAACCTTAGTAGAAGAAATGGATTATGAAAGAGGATGAATCAAAGGGATTGGATGGGGGAGATAGGGGGATAGTGGATGGGGTGTTGAAAAGTGTATGGATGGAATGATAGAGTGGATGTGTGATAGGGGAAGGTGTTCAAGACCAACATTGGAACATGTGGTGGATGTGAAAAGATAGGTGGAGGAATGGATGGAGAGGGTGGCGATAATGGAGGAGTTGGGATAGTGATTTTTGGGATGTAGGGACCCAAAATAGATTTAGGAGATGGAGGAGGTGAATGATTTTGTGGGGTAATAGCAAATGTGGATGTCGTTATGGACTTTTAAATTGAAGGTATGGCACCTTTTTTCTTTGGGATCCACATGGTTTTTATTTTTTCTTTGGTGGGCCTTTGTGGCCTTTTGGATTGATTTGGATTTTGGACTTGATTTTTCTTTTCTTCAACATGTATTTTGAAGGGAACATGAGGAGCTTTAGATTCATGTGGATGTTTGGATTTATATATTTTTTCTTTGGCATCCAAAGTGCGTTTAGTAGCAAGGGGATAGGTGCAAGGAGAGGGATGATGTGGAGTGATGGAGGTAGGGTTATAGGGATTATGTGTAGATGGAGAATGTGTAGGTATGTGCCTTTGTTGATACCGATTAGGAGTTATGAAGGGAGGAATTTTATGCTGTGTATGAGGGAGAGGGGGTGGATGAATGAAAGGATGAATAGGATAAGATGGAGGGGGTGATTTTGGGATATAAGGACCCAAAATGGACTGTGTATATGGAAGATGTGTCGGGTTTGATGGAGGGCTATAAGAACCCATAGTAGATGGAGGATGAGGAATGATGGATGGAGGGAAATAAGGACCCAAAATGGATTGAGAGGATGAGGGAGGAAGATGGATGGTTGTTTTTTGGTAATATGATGGAGGAGGGGGATGGCGGCAAATGAATTGGTAGAATGATGAAAAGTACCTCTTGTGCCTTTAGAAGAGGATCGTTTAGGATGTACAGAGGTTGTACCATCATATTTAGAGTGCAGGTTTTGGGAGATATATCCAAGACCATGTGTGCCTGGATGTTCTTTGACTTGGATGGGCTCTAAAGTACCTTGCTCATGAAGGCCTAAAACTTTTCCTTGATAGTTCATGTTCTGTAGCATGTGATTGATGGTAGGATGCTTATTCTCTTGGAAGCATGATGCAAGCACATTAGTAGGTGGAAGAGGTAGGGTGGTGCATACGCGTTGTTTTGCTTCTATAAGAAGGCCACCATGGATAAGTGTAATGTGACCAAGGTGGTACAAAAGTGGCATTGGGATGGTAGGACTAGAGGGCAATGAAGGATCATGTGATGGAGATGAGGGGATAGCCGCATCAGGAGGAATGAGTGATAAGGGATCAGGAGAGGAATTGGGGAGTATGATGGGATCTGGATTTATGGCAGTGGATGATAAGGGCTCATGATATGGAGTGATTGGATCTTGAATGCAAAGGGGATTAAGGGATGGAGTGGATGAGTTAGTCTGATCTTGAGATTGGGTGGATGGGAGGATAGGATCATGACTTGGTTGAGGATAGGAATCATGAGATGGAATGGATGGGGGATTATGATCTTGGGATGTAGTGGATGGAATGGTAGGATCTTGATTTGGAGGAGCGGATATGCTTGTATGATTTGGATTAAGCTCTTGGCATGAATCATCTTGTGGGGGATGTATGATGATGGAAGAGTGTTGAAGGGACTCCTGAAATGGGGGAGATAGGAGGATGGAGTATTCATAAAGGTCTTGGGATTGAAGTTTGTGAATATTAGGACTGGGAGGAGGGGAATGGATGTCTTCAATGGATTGGGTGGATTTAGTAGTAGAAGATGAGGATTCAATGGATTTGATGGGTTTGACCGGCTCAACCATTTGGATGGTGTCAGGAATGGTGATGGGAGGGATAGGTGTAGGATGAAGGAGGGCCTCATCACTAGTGACAGTACATGATAGAGTGGGAGGGAATTGTGTCTCTTCTATCATGAGTCCTTGGGCGACATTTGGAAGGGATGTAGGATTAGGTGGTGTGATGTGAATGGATGGAGGATCAGGGATGGATGGAGGACTAGGATTAGGGATTGGTGGAATAGGATTAGACACGGGGATGGGAATGGATGGAGGATTAGGGATTGGTGGATTAGGGTTTGATGAGTGGATGGGAATGGATGGAGGATTAGGGATTGGTGGATTAGGGTTGGATGAGTGGATTTGAATGAATGGAGGATTAGGGATTGGTGGATTAGGGTTGGATGAATGGATGGGAATGGATGGAGGATTAGGATTAGGATTAGATGCAGGGATGGGATTGGATGGAGGACTAGGAGGAGATGGAGGATTAGGATTAGGAACTGGTGGGTTAGGGTTAGATGAGGGGATGGAAATGGATGGAGGAATAGGAAGAGATGGAGGATTATGATTAGATGAGTGGATGGGACAAGATGGAGGAATAAGAGTGGTTGGAGGACTAGGTGAGTTATGGTTAGATGGAGGATTAAGATATAATGTGATGAAAGGGGGAGTGATGTAGGAAGATGCAGATGTGGGGTTAGATTGGGATGGTGAGTGATAGTAGGAAGATGTAGATGAAGGATTAGAATGGGGAGATGTGGAATTAATGTAAGGGTATTGGGATGGGGGATTGTGATAGGAAGGTGTGGATGTTGGATTAGAATAGGAAGATTGAGGTGGTGGACCACCATAGGAAGACATGTAAGGTGAGTTAGCATAGAAGGATACGTATGATGGATTAGGATAAGGGGATTGAGATGGTGGATTAAGATAAGAGGAGTATTGGGATGGTAGAGTATGATAGGAATGCGTGAGTGATGGATTAGGATGGGAAGATTGGGATGTGGGATTAAGGTAGAGGTATTGCGATTGTTGATGATGACAAGGAGAGGAGGATATGGATGTTGGGTAGGATAAAGGTTGAGAGGGAGGGCATGATGAATATGTTGATGGTGAGGATGTTGGATATCCCTTGTCAAGGGTAGCATAAGGACCATTATTAGATGCAGATGAAGGTGTGGTGGGATAGTTTGAAGAAGTAGTGGGATTTTGGGAGGTGATTGGAGAGAGCTTGCTAGAAATGATAACGTCAAGGGGATATATATAACAATCTTCATGATCAACAAGATTTTCGTTATCGTCATCAATGGAGTTAGGATTCCCCTTGACTACTATTATTGGTCGTGTGAGAGGGGGATAAAGATTCATGATGGATACAAATTAGAAGGAAAGAATAGATTATGGATAGAGAACTAGGATGTATTAGAAGCTCATATGGGGATTGGATGAAAGCTCAGATTGGGATTGAATAAAATATATGAAGATGGGATTAACTCTCAAACTAAAACTGGATTGGAGCTTAGATTGGGATTGAATCAGAGGATATGATAGGATAAGTTTGTTTTGGATTGAATGATGAATTTGGATTGGTTGATGGAAAAGGTCCTAAACCCAATTCGGAAATTACCCTAGGTGACTTAATACGTTGGTTGATCGGATTAAACTGACTAAATCAATGATCACGACAATGAATCCGCCTTGAGATAGAAGGGGATTGATTTGGATCAATGATGCTAACTTACAACACAAATCCGCCTCAAGATAAAAGTGGATTGATTAGGTTGAAGACAATGATTGATATGTAGGATAATGATCAAACTTAATGGCTTGGTCAATTCGGGAGATAACTCCTAAAACAAGGTTTAAGGGATTTTTCATTGAGAGATGATGATGAATGCAAATGGAAGATGCGTTGTTGAAGTGATATTTTGGGAAAGTGCAAATGTTTAGGTCACATAGTAAGATGGTAGAATGGGTTTCCCAAATTGTGAAATGGTCAATGTGAATGTGATAAACGGAAGTGTTATGCCCTGCATAACCACCCCATCTTTTGCCTTGGTCAAAATGGGTCCCCCTTTTTGTGTTCTTTATCTTTTATTTTGTTTTTTGAGTCTGTCGGAATCGGAACCAGAATTGAATTGGGTTCTGAAAGTTCTTTTGAGGCTTGTTTTTGGTTCTATCTCGACAGTCTTTTCTTTGCCTTCATTTTTGGTCTTTAGCGGAAGCGTAGCCGGAGTGGGTATTAGGATGGTTGTTATCAAAATTTGCAAAATCACAATTTATTTCGATCCCGCCTCCGCTATTTTTATTTTTTTTAGTCTCGGTCTTTGTGTTTTGTTTTATTAGGTCGATCTTTTACTTTACTTTTTGTATTTACTTTTGTTTTGTTTTTAGTTGGCGGACCCGGAACCGGAATGGGAATGGGGTTTGGAAATTTTATAAATTTGAGATTCCGTTTCCATTTTAGTTCCACCCCCGCCACTTTTTGACTGAAGTTGCACTGCAGACGAGTGTTCGTTCTCTTATAGTTCCGACTCCACCTTTACTTCGCTTTAATGCATTAATGGTGGTTGCCGGTGTAGGTAGAAATTCACATATTTACCTTTATTAAGGGTTAAACCGATCATTATTGTTATTGTTAAAGATCTAAGAGCACGAAAGAGCAGTAGCAGAGTTTGTTTGAGCAAATTGATCAAGATAGAGAAGGGATATTGTGTGCGAATCAATTCAGAAAGTTAGTTCGGGTTTGTTTGTGTTTGAGGTAGGTTTCTTATCTTTGTTTTTCTTTGTTGATTTACGGTTGTGATTGTTGTGTTTTGCTTTATATTTGCTCGTGTGTTCAATCATTTTGTTTTAAGGCAAATTTATGATTATTGATATGATTGAATGAGCAGGTTCTTGTTTGGTCTTGTTTCTCTCGCTTTAAATCTTTGTTTTGTTGTACTGTTGTGTCATTTATTTCTATTTTAGGGCACGGTCGTTTTCATGTTTTAGTCGTGATTGAGTCGTGCTAATTTGGATTTACAATGAGCTGATTTAAGTTTAGGTTTTTAAATGGTGGTTAGTTAGATTAGAAATATACAATGTGATGGATTAATGATTTACAGTGAGTTAGGGTAGATTAGATTTATTGTTTAAATAGGGTTTTGTTGTATGTTTTGGGTCTGGTAGAATGACAAGGTTTAAACCCATGCCCTAGTTTTTTTTATCAGGTTTGTTTGATTAGGGTTTCATATCGCTTGATGATCACAGTTAAATAAGATTTAAATAATGGCCCTAAAATGCAATTGTTCCCCACGGTCATATGAGTGTAGAGTTTTAAAGCTCCTTTTCCATTTATACTGACCTAGGTTTTAATCATGAAGTTGTGTTGAAAATGAATAAAGTATTTGATGACGTCATGATTAACATAGTCGGAGGCAAGATTGGAATCGATTATGGACCTAAGAGTTTTGGTTTTTACAAAAGTCATCGATTCTATTTCTATCCCGTTTCTAACTCCGAGTTCTAAAAGGTTTCCTTAAAAGTAATGATAACCTAGATGGAGGCGGAGGCGGAGTTGAAACCGGATATGAAAATTGGAAAATCGGAAGAAAATCAAATCTTTTTTATTTCAATCCCGGTTCCGACCACTATCCCGGTTCCGACCCCGACCCCATTTGTTATTAAGTGAAGTATCTTTATTAGTTTTTGCTCCGAGTCCGGCAGTGTTGTAAAAGAGATTGTTTTGAGTTTCTGTCTGGTTCCGACTCCGATGTATGTGTAACATGTATGTTTTAAAAGCATGTTTTATGATGATATCTAAAGATCTAATTAGAGGTTTGCCTGCAGGAAAATTGAAAGATGTCAGGAACGTCAGGAGAGGCTGCTCGAAGGAATCAACCGGCTGGAACATCAAAGACAACACCAAAAATAAAGAAGGTGAAACCAGAACAACCACCTTATACATTGAGGTATGATCATAGGAATCCGGTGGTGAAAGTGAGCAAGGTGGAATTAGACTGGTTAGATATCACGGATACCAATCTGGGCCAGTACAACTTTGAAGAATTACATGAAGAGACCTTTGTAGAATGAGAAAACTTGACAGGGAGAACACAAAGGATTTTTGACTCCGGTCTTGCACATATCACTATGTTTCCTTTATCAGTTCAGTGTCCAGAGTTGATATTGATAGTAGCCAGTACTTAAAATCCTGCTACAAGACTATGCATGGATTCACAAAATAATGTGATTATACATCTTACGCCACAAATGTTCCAAAGTATATTTAATGTTCATGATCCCAAGAACTTGGTGCAACTAACTAAAGCAGAGGCATTGGAGAAATATAGCAAGCATAAAGACTCCAATAAGTCTCACTTAAACAAAAAATGGTTAAACACAGAGAAGAAATCTTTAAGCAAGCTTGCAGATCAGCCAAAGAGGGCAGATTTCAAGAAGGAGGTATCTGACTTGATATTAATGCTATCCAGAGTGTTTGGGAAGAGGGATACCTTCCACTTCAAGGAATGGATGTTTCATTTCATTCAAGTAATCTTTCAGGGTGATTACCAGTTTGATTGGTCAATGATTGTTTCTGATGCCATACATGATTAGCTCACAAGGATCAGACAGACTAAATCTTTCTTCATGACTTCTTATGTGGTTTATGTAGCAGCAAGATTGGGGATTTTCCCAGGATTAAACATAGTAGGTATAATAGGAGCCTTGGATGGGCAGAAGAAGGTATGGGAACATTATGATCAGTTATCTCTTCAAGTTGCTGAGACTCATTTCAGAAGAGTCAATGATGCATTTTTATATGTGGTCATCAATCGGTTGAGTGGAGATGCAGGATACAGGTTGAGTCCGGAAGCTATGGGTTTTATTGCTGAATGGGGAAGTTGGTACATCCAATACCCCAAATTTACATACTTTAGGTTATTTGGTTTTGAAGGCCATCCACATTTACTTCCAAGATGCTGCAATAATAGGGTGGTGTTAATGGAATTTGTATATCAAGCCATTGGAGTTAATGCTCAGTTCGGGATTGAGCACAAGACTGGATGTCATAAATTTCCCATGAAGTTGGGGGAATATAGTTGTCAACACTTGAAGGGAGCAAAGGTAGTTTTTAATGAGTTGATATAATTGAAATTGGGATTGTATACAACTCAAGTATTTTGATCCAAGGAAGAAAATGTATGCCTTATTACCTTCAGTGTTCACTAGACACTTTAATTTGTTAGAGGACTTTTGGTGCAATCGACAGGATGGATATGATTTGAGGAAGAAGAACTATGAAAGATTGTCGGTTGCACTCATGGCAGAGCTAGGTATTAAAGAAAACATTCCCGACACTTTGGTGGATGATGGAATTGTATTGGATCCATCATATGAAGCTTTGAACATTGGCACCAAGAATCTGGATCCGATTGATTGGGATGCTGAGGAGACTATTGATATCAAGAAGATAGGAAGGCAAGTATTGGATAGGAGCGTGCAATGGTTGGTACTAAGAACCCAGACTCCTCAAGAACTAGCTCCTAAGAAGGGTAAAGGGTACAAGAGGATTAAAAGGAAGACACCTCCCAAAGATCCATTGGAATTCTTTCCTCCGGACATTGAAGAAATAGAACTTGAGGCGGTAGATGATGAAGAAGAAACACAAGAAGGAGATGTTCCAATTGGAGGATCTACTATTTCAACACCTATATTAGGTGAATCATCCGCTCAAGCTCTAGTTACAAGAAAGAAAAGTAAAGAAATTCAAGAAGGAACCCTTCATAGCATGGCTGAAATTGTTAAGGGAAAGGGAGTGGAGGAAGAAGTTCTTGAGGTTGAGACAGATTCAAAAGAGACTCTATCTGAAAAGGATTTGCAAGAAAACATGCCTCTAGAGAAGAGTATTGAGCAGATTCTGACACAAGAAGAGCAATGGAAACTATTTGAAGATGTTACAAGAGATTTTGATGCAAGGGCTATAGTGGAGAAGCAAAAGGAAATGGATGCTAAGGTGCAAGTAGATGCTCTACTTCACCAGCAGCAATTAAAGGCAAAACAAATTGAAACAAGGGCAACAACTGATGAAGTAGAGAAGCAAATGAGGCAACGAGAGCATGATCTCAAGGTCAAAGCAGAAAATGACAAGTTAGAATTAATACAAAAGATCCATGATCTTGAGGAGGAGAAAGCAAGAAAGTAGAGCGAAAAGGAAATCCTGGTTGCTAGGTTGAAACTTGTAGAAGAAGCTCGTTAAAAAGAGGAAGGAGCAGAAAAGATAAGAAAGGAAAAAGAGGTCGAAGAGTTGATTAGGAAACAATAGGAATAAGAAGCCGATGCTACAAAACTTAAGGCTTTGGAGGCAGAAAGGTTAGAAAGGGAAAAGCTAGAAGCTCTAGAAAGAGAAAGAATAGAAAAGGAAAGGTTGGAAAAGGAAAGAGTAGAGAGGAATCAGATGGAGGAAGAGAGTTAAAGAAAGAAGAAGAAGATAAAAAATACAAGAACAAAGAGATAGAGAAGAGGCTGAGACATTGGTGCAGATGCATGTGCTACAGGAGCAACAAGAGAAAGCAAAGGTTGACTCTCAACCTGAGGTAAATATTCAGCCACCCTCTACAATTGCTGCTTCCTCTTCCATGATGATGACTGCTCCCAGTGCTCCTATATGGTTGAAGTTAGACCTGCAGAAGAGAGCTAGAACACCCCCTCAACCTCTTAATTGGGAGGACATGATGAAGGGGATAGAGCAAGAAAATCCTAAGAAGAAGGCTAAAATCTTACATTCTACTAGACTCACGGATAAAAGGGAGATAGTTGCTGAATGTGCCATGCCTATGATAGAAAAGGAGGTAGGGGATATGCAGCTAACAGACTATCAATTGAGTACGGTTAATTTGGGAAGACCCACTAGGAATCAACAAATGAATCTAATTGATGTAGTGGCTTCAACAACTAAATCAAGAATGATGAAGGAAAAACAAAATAAAGATGAGCTTAAAGCTCAATTGGATTAGTTACATTCATTCTTGAAGAGTGTCTCCTCTCCAAGGTCACAACAAGTTGCAGCCATTGAGACTCCTGTTTTGTTAAGCAAAAAGGAGGTAGATGATTTGGTGCAAGTTAGAGGTAAGGCGGAGATGGTAGACAAATGGATAGACAAATTGAACCGAGAGGTAGGTGAGGTTTTAACAAAAGGATTTGAAGCCTACAAAGAAGTAGAAGGAGTAATAAAAGAGATGCATCAATACATTGAGGCATCAAAAAAATAAGAAGAAGAGTATAAGGAGTATAGTGAAAAGTTAGAAAAGATAAATAGATTGCCTCTAACTACTCTTTTAGAACAATCTATACTTGAGGATGATAACAAAGACTTTGTGGAGAAGACCTTTCACATACTCAAGTTTAGGACTGACTTTTTGAGCAAACACAAGGATGAGATTCAGGAAGCAGTTAATAATTTGACTAAGCAGTTGGAAGAGTTGGAAGCAGTCATGGCCATAATTGTAGATGTGAATGTAATGACAAAAGATGGCATGCCTTTGAGTCAGGTTAAAGAGAAATGGAATGAAAGATTTCAAGGAATCATGTAGGAGAAGGATGATGGAGGAGACTTGGTAATAGATCGGCTTGTAGAAGTCAAAGAAGAGATAAAAGCTGCATGGAGAGAATTGATAAATTTGAAAAGTATGAAAGAGTTTGCTGCAGTTGAGTTGGATCGGATCAAATTTGAAGATGACTGGATTGATGGGCCAGATATGGATACTTTACAACAAGTCTTCACCAGTTATGATGAGTTCATTGCAGATCCAACTTCACATGCATAAAAATATTGCATGCATAATGTTCTCCTTCCTTGCATGTTGCATGCATACAACACTGATAGCTTTTTGAGCGCATGACTTCCTCTTCTATTATATCTTCTATTTTTAGATCAAACTGAGAGTTTTAATGTAAAGAATCAAGATCAAATTGATCTGAGTTTCCAAGAAAGTTTAGTTCCTAAAAAGGTGGAATGCCTAAAATAGAAGTAGGGTTTGAACTTTTGCATATCTATAAATACCTGATGGGTATCATATTGTAAAGCTCGGCTAATTGAGAACTAGATTGGCTTACCTAATGCTAGGAGATAGAATTTTGTAGAGTTTTTGTAGAGATACATTGTACTTGATCTTTTACAGTTAATAGAATTTATAGGTTAACGCAATATGGAGTTTGCATTGAGTTATTTTATTTGATAAGGCTGATAAGTTATAATCCATCTGAATGCCAGTGATTGTGTTGAAGCATGATAGTTTCTTATGTGATGAAAGTCATTAGAAGAAACTAGATTTAAAGATTATCTTGTTAGATTGTCATTGAATTGAAGTTATTAAAGTCTATTGATCTATGATCTTGATGATGAATGAATGTGTGTTGTTTTGAAAAGTCCTTGAATTATTTGTGATATGTGATTGTGAAGTTAATTAAGCACCTAAAATGTATACAGTGGTATAGATTACGCTATAGATTGTGTCATATTATGGTTTTCTTGATCTGATTGGAAGAAACATTCATTATTGAAGATATATGTCCGGATGATAGATAAAATTGATTCATACTTACTAGTTTTACCCTTTAATCTATCTTTTTCTTTTATTTAAAACCCCATTGATTTACCAAAAACAGTTGGATAAGATGAGTCATTGTTTGAATCTTTTACTAGCATAGGCCCCTTGAATATTATAGTTACATGAACCAATTGAGTGACACCAGACAATTGAGAACCAACTACCAGGACCTTGGGAGTTAGGCCGCTACATGTTGTCTTTCTTTTTTAGGAGAAATAGAGTAGAAATATTCTATTTTAATGTTGTTTGTGTCATTTTAACCATCAACAAGACGTTTAGAAAGGTTAAATGGAGGCTTGGAATGGTCAAATGGATGTTCGAATTGGTTAAATGAGTGTTTAGGATGATTAAATGGTTAAATGGAGACTTAGAGTAGTTAAACGGAGGTTTGGAATAGTCAAATGGATGAAACTGTCCATTTAGGAGGGCATATCCGCCCTTCTGTAGTCAAACAGTGGATCAGAAGGGCGTATCCGCACTTCTATAGTGAAAAATTCTGAAATAGGGAGGCGTATGCACACTTCTATAGTGAAAAATGCTGAAACAGGGGGGCGTATCCGCACTTCTATAGTGAAAAATGCTGAAATAGGGGGGCGTATCCGCACTTCTGCAATGAGAAATGCTGAAACAAGGGGAAAAATCCGCCCCTCTACAGTGGAAAATGTCAGAAAAGGGGGGCAAGTTCTCCCCTTTGTAGGAAAATAGTGACTTGGTTTGGATGATGAGATTATGGCAAGGACCTTAAATGACTCAATGAGGCTGACTTATCAAAATTTACTGGTTTTTCACAGAAAGACACTTTGAACAAGCAAAATCCTATGATTAGTGTTAAGGGGTATGACCAACAAAGGTCTTACTCTAGGATGAACAAGGTTTCTATGGATTCGTCGATATACGATCGGTACGTGAGACACAACATTGAACACTAGTCTGTCACAAGTGTGAGTCAGGAACTCTAGCGAGATACTGAAAGGCTTAGACCAAATCTTCATATCTATCTAGGTATCACCCTAGCTTCAATGTTCCGCCAATTACGACGCAACTGGATTGGGGTACAACTTGGGCTCTCCCCCCTTTGTATACCCCGCCGGTATGCATGGTTGGGATCGTCCCTTGGGGTGATGAAATCCGCAAGCAGGTCCCTCTAAGAAGAAGACACTAATCATTTCCAACTACCCCCCCGGTCCGCACAAAGTGCAAGGGGAAGATGAAAACAAACTAATGCCCCCTGAGGGTAACACAAAGAAAAATAGACACAAAAAAAAAAAAGTATTAATTCCCCCTAATTATACTAAGTGAATAGATAAAACAGTAAGAAAAAATTTAAAATTTGAATAAAATAAAGGCCATGCAAACAAATGTTAGTTGTTTTTATCTTTTGTCCCTTGTGAATTTCAGAAACAATATTGCAAAGTATCAGCAAGAAATCTCACTCCACCCACCAACAAACAGGGTTAGAGGGTTAGAACTCCAAACAACAAAAAATTAGAGGCAAAAACGAAGCTAAAATGCAACTTTTTTACCTTCTCGAACGTGTTGTTTAGGGAAAATCCGCCCCTCTGTAGTGAAAAATGCTGGAAGAGGAGGGTGTATCTGCCCCTCTATAGAAAATAGTTAGAAAACATCCGAATAGGAGGGAAAATCCTCCCCTCTGTAGAAAATAGTTAGAAAATGTTAGAACAGGAGGGCAAATTCACCCCTCTGAAGAAAATAGTTAGAAAACGTCGGAACAGAGGGGAAAATTTCCCCCTCTGTAGAAAAATATTAGAAAACGTTGGAATAGGAGGGAAAATCCGCCCCTCTGCATAAAATTGTTAGAAAACGTCGGAACAGGAGGGCGTATTTGCACTTCTGCAGTGAAAACTGTAAGAAAATGTCAGAACAGGAGGGCGTATCTGCACTTCTGCAGTGAAAATTATGAGAAAATATCAGAATAGGAGGGCGTATCCGCACTTCTGCAGTGAAAACTATCAGCAAACGTTGGAATAGGAGGGCGAATCTGCCCCTCTGTAAAAAACTGTCAGAAAATGTTGGAACAAGAGGGAAAATCTGCCCCTCTGCAGAAAACTGTTAGAAAACATCGGGACAGGAGGGCGTATCCGCACTTCTACAATGAAAACTATTAGAAAATGCTAGAACAGGAGGGTGTATCCGCACTTCTGCAGTGAAAACTATCAGAAAATGTTAGAACAGGAGGGTGTATTCGCACTTCTGCAGTGAATTTTTTTAGAAAATGTCAAAACAGGAGGGCGAATCCACCCCTCTGTTGTGCCCGGGAGGGAAAGTCTACCCCTCTACGAGGAAAATCTGCCCCTCTGCGACTTGAATCTGCAAACAACTTAAACAAAAACAAACATAAAACAAAGAGACCCATTTGTGGGTCCCACCGAGCGTGCCAAAAATATGATCTAAAATGTTAAGTTCCTAATGTGAGATGCTAAACAACTAATCATGCAATAAAAAAAACTAACACAAAAGAGGACACCTCAATGATTAGCCTAAGAAAAAGATAAACATGGAAGCAAGATAAAACAAATTGAAGTTGATTATACCTTCATGCTGCTCCTTCCTTGGTTGGCCCTTTGATCTTTGAAGATTTGTGTGTTCTTTGGATGGCAAGGTAAATTAGATGTGCAAAGTGATATGCAAGATGGATGGAGACATAATAATGACGAGATACTAAAAGCTATGGAGGATGAGAGCTCAAATAACAATTTTGCAAGAGTTTTGATAGCAAAAGGTTGATTTTTTTCTTGAGAGAAATGAGGGGGTATTTATAGGATAATTTGAATTCTCTAGAGAATTCAATGGTTGAGATTGATCCAACAAAGCCAAGATGAAGGGATATGGTGAGTTGAGGACTCACAAGCCCTCACATCTTGACACGTGGAATGTGAGATGGCCTAGGATGGGATGATGTGGAAATAAGGTGGAAGAGAAGTACATGATGTGGAGGAAGGACAAGTACCTTGTAGGTACCTTGGGGGATGAGAAGATTCCTTGGAAGAATAAAAGTGAATTAAAAATTCACAATGATTGAAAGAATCTAGTGGATAAGAGAGGGTTTCCAAAAAGGTGGGGATTTGCCACATGTGAATGATGTGACAAGTTCAAGGTTCTAGAAGTCCTTGGAACATGTAAATTGACAAGTCAAGCCTTCTAGAACTTGCATGGGGAAGAGAAGAGCCTTGGGTGAATAAAAAATAATTAAAATTCCTTGGGGGATGGGGAGAGTTGAGCAAGGTACTGATTAGGCTAATGACCTTGATTAAGGTTATGCAAACACAAGATTAGAATAATTAATGAGAGATTAGAGGCAAATGGGATATTATGGAGGATGTGACACTAATCTTGATTAAGTGGTGCACATCATAATTGTGGATTAATTAATTTAATCCAAATTAAAAGAGGATAATGGAGAATGTGACAAGGAGAGAGAAAAAGAGGGATTCAAAATTCATTTTAATCCAAATAGGTCAAATGACTAAATTAAATAAATTGTCTTATTTATTTAATTTAGAGAAGAAAAGGTGTAAGGTAAAGTATTTAATTATTCAATTACATACTTTAGGAACCTTAGGCAGAAAATGAAATAATGATTAAATAAATTATTTAATCACTATTAATGAAATAGATTAATAGAGTAGATGATTTTGATCATGTGGAAGTGATCAAATTTAGATGTCTACAATGGGAACCAAAGCTTGTATGCTTGATACTAAAGTTGTTGTAGCTTGTTGTATGGATGTTGACAATTGACCATGGGATCTTTGGGACACAGGTAGATTAGAGAGACATAAAGAATATTCCCCCACCCCATTATCTTTTAATTTTAGCTTGGTGCCAAAATTCTTTATCATTTCCCTTGCTTGTTCACTGTGTTTTGAAGTAGAAATGGCCAAAGCCTCCTTATTATGTGAGACAAATGTGTCCTGAGTTGCTCTAAGGTTAGAACAAGTCTGACTGTTAATATGGTCCACCGGTATTGCTACTTCTTGTCCATCATATGGAAACTTTAAGCATTGATGATAAGTAGATGGAATTGCTTGTATATCATGGATCCATGGACACCCCAAGAGTATGTTATTAGATAAATCTTGATCTATAACCTAGAAAAAAGGTATTCTTCACAACAGGTCCCACTCTGATTGGTAGCATGATGAGGCCTTTGGAGGCTCTTTCTTCATCATCACATGATTTGATTGTAATTTTCCTTTGTGGATCTATAGATTCTTCTGAATATCCCAAAACAAGGACCAATTTTAAAGTAGAAATGTTTAATATGGATCCCCCATCTATTAAAACACATCTGATTTGAGCTTTATGAACCATGACCTCTAGATAAAGCGATGAATTATGGGGATGGGTCATGGAGGAGTCATCCTTTTCAGCAAAGGATAAACATGTGGGTGCGGACAAGTGTCCCACCATGGCTTGAAATTTATTGATATCTAGATCAAGAGACATAGTTGTGTCAATGAGTGCCTTTTCTAGAATGTCCTTGTGTGCTGGTGATATTTTGAGCAACTCCAAGATAGAAATTTGGGCCGATGTTTTTCGCAGTTGATCGACCAAATTGTATTGACTTGGAGGGGGAATCGTTGACTTAGATGAAATTCCTTTTACAATGATCTTGGCCTATCCCCTTGTGGTAGCATTAACCTCTCGATATTCTTGCTTTCATTTGATCCTGATAGCATTGACTTGCTGATTGTTGGTGTAAATATGATTGATGATGGTGTTGTAGACATGATTCACATTCTTGCCTTTGTCACCTGAAGATTCCCCTTTTTGATAATTGGGGAGAGGATCCTTGAATGCATGATGATCATCATTGGCATTATGTGCCTTAGTCATTATGGCACAGTTATCAATCACATCCTGAATGAGATTATTTAACCCTTGGCAATTACTTGTCTTATGATCTTTGCATCTATTATAATCACAATAGTATGAGTCATTCCATGATGGTGGTTTAACTCGAGGCTCATAATATCTTTGTGGTGGCAATGTAATAGCATTCTGATTCAATAGTTCTTTAAGAATTGATTCCAAAGACTGGCCCAAGGGAGTAAAACTCCGTCAATTTAAAAAAAATTGAGATCTGGGCGCATTTGAATTTTGATTATTGCCAAGATTATTACTGCGATCATTTGTCACATTTCCTTGGTTGGAATTGTTGCTTTGGTTACTAGAATTTACAACATTATTGGTGTGTTGGGCATCTGATATATTAAGAATGGTAGGCTTCACATTCATGTTGTTAGCATCTACCACCCCATCATTCACAACATTTTTATTTTGAGTCCAAAATATTGACTTGTCATTATTGTTGCTATTGCTATTGTTGTTGTATGAATTTGGAATTTCTTTATCAAGATTTAAAACTCGACACTTGACCAAGGCACCTTCAATGGTAATTGTATTTTCAATAAATTTTTCAAACGATTGAGGACAATGGAGATTTAGCCTATAACTCATCTCTTGATTCAGATTGTCAATAAAGATTTCCATCTTTTCCTTTTCAGGAATAGGATGGGAATATATTACAAACAACCTTCTCCACCTTTGTAAGAATGTGGTGAAGGGTTCCCCAATATTTTGTTTTAATTTACATAAATCAAGCATGGTTATCTGGTGTTGTGTATTATAGGAGTACTACGATATGAACTTATTTATTAACTCCTCAAATGTTCTGATGGGGGGAGTGATCTTGGAAAGCCACTCCATGGATTGTCCACCCAGACTTCGTGGAAACAATCACATTATATAGGTATCTTCATGAGCGAATTCTAAGCTCATATTTTATAAATCCCTCACATGATCAATGGGATCTGTTTTCCCATTATACCTATCAAACATTGGGATATTGCAATGTTTTAGAAAAGGAATCATGGTAAGACTCCTATCAAATGGATATGGGAAGATATCTTTGAAAACATAATTCTATGTTTTACCCCCTTGTATTTCTTTTATTTTCCCTTTTAATGCTCTTATCTGTTGAGTAAGAGCACTAAAATCATTGAGGGGGGCCTCAGGATCCTCTCTAATCCTTTCTGTGTCAAAATCAACAGGTAACTTAGCTCCTTGATTGGCCAATGAAAGGAAATATCTTTCTTTGTTTCGTTCCAAAACTCTATCCATGAGAGTATGGAATTGAGGATCCTATTTTGCTTCTTGAAGCATTTCTTCTGTTATCTCATCATTATTCAGATTATTCCTAGTGCGAAGTCTGTGAAAAGGATTTTATTCTTTATCACCAATATTGCTTTTATCACCCATGTTGCTTAATGTACTTTCCCTTTTGTCCTCTTCTATGTGCTTTCAAGATCTTGTGACAACAGGCATAAGCTTTTGCCAAATTTCTACTAACCTTGATCAAAAGATGAAATCATGCAATTTTGATGGATATCCAAGTTAGAATAGAATGAAGATTCTATTGATATGACTTGTGAAATTTCTAATCTTTAGCTCGTGATTCCCCAATTGAAAGGATGATGATCCTGTTGTGGGAATTAAACCAAAAATAAAAAAATAGAGATGATGTTGCACTTTATGAGGTTTGATCGTAGTTTTGTAAAAATAAGGATTTTTGATAAATGCCTAATGCTCCTAAGCTCTCTATTGCAGAACTTGATTGGGATGAATAGAGTACAAAATTGCTGGTTGGGGGATAAAAGAGGACCAAATAGGCTAACTGTGGTTATGCCTTTGAGAAAGAGCTCTTCTTTGAAAGAAAGCTCATGAATATAATGGTTCTAAGGCAAAATCGTCAGTGAAACCTCTAACAAAGTCGTGATGTTAATGAATAAAATTTCTATGTTCAAACAAAACTTTTCAACTTTGTTATAAAAAATTTCTCTTTTTCAATAGCTTCTTATAACTGAGAGAATTCTTAGCAAAAGTTGCAAACTTCCAGACCCTAAGCATAGAAAAGGACTAGACTAAATGGAAGATTTTTTCAGGTGTCAAAAAATTACCCAGCTTCAGAACACAGATGCGCTAAACTATCCAATCTATGCGCTGGACTGTTACATGTATGTGCTAAAATAAAGCACAAATGCGCTAAAATAGAGCATGAATACATTGAAACAAAGCACCGATGTGCGAAAATAGAGCATAAATACACTGAAACAGAACACAAATACGCTAAAACAGAGCATAAATGCACCGAAACAGAGCACAAATGCGCTAAAACAGACCAGGGATGCGCTAAACTATCCAATTACTGCATTGAGATAGACAAGTTTTGACAGTTTGATGTTTTGGATGATCTTTATCTGATTTAAATTTGGAAGAACATGACATTAAGTAGAAAACAATTGTTTTGAAAATCCTATAAATCTAAACAAAGAGTGTATGTTCTTGAGATTTTCACGGGTATTGAACAAAATAAGCACTTCAGACAAACTCACTCTTATTTGTCAAAAAGGTCATCATAGCAACCACAACCCACATCTTAAAATTGCGTCGACTGACACAATTGTGTCACACCCTAAAGGGCGCCCATGTTTTTGTCTTTTCCAGGTGCATACTCAAGGTTAGATTTCTTCATCCCTTGAGCAAACAATTCATAGCAATTATATGGTGAGTGTCTTGGGGGTAGATTCTTCCTTCCCCTTGCACTGCGATTATTATGATGTTTGGATACTGACACGATTGGATTTCTACACTATGGCTCATAGTAAAGGTATCCGTTTGGCATGGCAATAGATAAACTCCCTTAAGAGACCTCCCAATCTTTAGAACAAAGATTTTGGGGATGGTTATCTTGCTCACTTCCATTGAATATGGGTTTCCCCAAAATTTACTTTTGATTAGAGTGGGTTGGGAAATATGGCTTTGGTTGTTCCCACTTATGCCGTTCCCGTAGGGTGAGTACTTTTTCCCACTACGGTAGGCCTTCTAACGGATTTAATAAAACATGAAATACAAAAAATAAAAAAGCTAAGTCTGGTGTTTTGGTCACCCAATAAAGGGGAGAGCATTAACCTATTACCCAAAAATCACAACAAACAAATGGTTCATTTTTAAATCCAAATGAAAATTTTCTACACTAAGTGAAGATGTTGCTCCACAACAAGAATTGGATTCATTTTAACCAAGATAAAATAATGTTTGTTGACTATCTTAGGATTGATTATTTCCAGATTGAAGTATCTATCCTAGGATTGCTTCATTTTTAATTACTGTAGAAAAGAAAAATATCTGTCCGCGGATGGCGTCGGAATCATGATATATTTTTACACTCCCTGTATGCGCTAAAAGAACTAGTGAATGTGCTAAAACAGTTAACAAATGTGCTAAAGTAACAAATAGGGATGTGCCAAAATAGTTAGTAAATATGCTAAAGGAACTAGCAAATGTGCCAAAATAGGTCATTAATGCGCTAAAACATTCCTCGTATGCGCTAAAACTCAACTCGTATGCGCTAAAACGCGGCTCATATGCACTAAACCGCAGCTCCAGTTTGTCACTTGTCAGAAAATTTGAAATAAAAAGTAAAAATGGGGCAAGGCCCCACGGTGGGTGCCAAAAATGTGTGTGAGAATATGTGGAACAAATAATAAGTTAAACTAACACACCAATGAGAAATTAAATCAAAGGAAACTAATTAGAAAGATACCAAACTCTAAACAACATATCCTTTAAAAGCGTTCCATTGTCCTCTATCTCCAAGGATTCGATGCAAGTTACTGGCTCTCAGTTGGTGTATGCAACAACTTGTTAGAATGACAACTCAGGAGAATGAGATTATGCAACATGCATGCCCATTGCTAAATGATTTGAGATATGAAGTTAAAAACTAAAATGATATGAACTTGAGATGCTATGCTAAAATGCTGATTCAAATGCAACTATAATAACTGCGCTAAATTCACAAAATCTAGGATGAAATCTACTCTCCAAAGGGCTGCATTTATAGATTTTTGAAGGCACGAATCTAGTTGGAAAAGATCAACGGTCAAATTCAAACCTGTCAAGATGAATGGTAAGAGATTCTAGAGGTTGAGAGAAAGATGGAAAGTTGAGAGAATAATGGAGAATGTTTTCAACGCACAAAACCATCCTCATTCAAAAATGGAGACAACATGCCATTTGTCTTTTCATTTATGAAGGTTGGTTGAAAGTTGAGGATAAATTCCTAATTAAATAAATAAATTTATTTAATTACATGTAACATGAATTTAGAAGCTTCCATAATTAAATAATTAATATTTAATTATGTTTGAGAGATAAAAAAGGAATGTATTTAAATATTTAAAATATTTAATTAAATGTGAGGTGATAAAAAGGTGTTAAATCAAATATTTATAATATTTAATTTAAATGTGGAATGAAGAATAAGTTTGGAGGAATATTCCCTTATTTGAATCCTCTATGATATCTTGGTATTTTGGTTACAAATGTGATGATAAGTTTGCATGTTTCATTGGATTGGGATCTATGAGTTATGTATTTGTGTGGGTTGATCACCTATTTGATTGCAATGGGATGACTCAGATGTGGACTGTCTATATCCATGATATTATTTTAGTGTTCATGTGCAGATTTGTTAGTTGGCCCTGTCTATGGTAATTTGTGCATTGGTATATTGCATTGAGATAGGAGGATGGATATAAAGACTTGATTACAATTTTTGGGTTGGTATGTTGATGGCATGAAGTTTTATCTATGTTTGGTTTGAGGTATGGTTATCTTGGATGAGTTGCAATTTTTTGTGGTTGCTATTCTAGGTGGTATGAGTAAGGAAGCTACTAAGAGCCTTTGTTATCATTTGAATTCAATGCTTGTGTTCATGTAAAGATTGGTGCAAGTTTCAGTGATAGTTGATATGTTTCACCTTAACATGTTCCTTTTTTCTCCCATAGGTGGCATGTTGGAGGATGTGAAGGAGTTTCTTGCTTGATGGTAGGTTATCGTGGTTATTTTTGTAGGTATCTTGTTGGAGCATGAGAGCATGGTAAAGATTCAAATGGTACATGTTTGGCTAAGGGATGTTTTTTCGCTATTTGTGATTCCTATGGGTGTATTTACAATGTTGATGTAAAGTGGGAGAATGTTAGGATTAGGTTCCATCCATATTTTAAATCCTATGTCATATATCATGGTTCCAACATCCTTGGAAAGTGTCTCTAGTCACTTAGCGTGTATTGGGAAAATATTTTTTAATATTAATTCTCACCATTGTTTGTAATATACTCATAAGGGGTTATGGGTCCACTAGCAGTAGTAAAGGTGGGTTGTGGACATAAATATTTAATATTGTTTTCCCCACATGTGGAAACCTAGAATGGGATATTAAAATATAAAGGAAACAATAAATAAGTGACTATTGGGATTCTCTAAGTGGGTGCTTGGAAAGAGGCAACAAGTGTCACTTGGTTTTCCATCATTTATTATATTAAATGTAATTTTTATCTCTCATGGTTGGGGGCCCAAGTTGGAGGGAAATTATTGGAGCCAAACCGGTGTTATTTTATATTTCAAGGAGGTAATCCAAAGTTTGGGAATGCTTGGAATGAAGGGTCATCTTTGGGCGCCATGTTTGGTGCATTAGATGCCTTTACAAGTCTATAAAATCAATCTATTGGATGTAGAATTAGAGAGGAATAACTGCATTTTGTGTTACTCTATAGGAACTAGGAAATGTGGAGGCATAAGGAGGTTGTTCATAGGTACATAGGTTCAGCCGTGTTGGAGGAAAAGAGGAGAATGGAAGTGGTTTTATTTTAATCTTATTTATTTGATGATACTACATACTTGGCCTCTCTTCTTGGTGGAGTTTTTTCTTGCAAGGGTTTCTCCACATAAATCCTGTGTTATGTGATGATCTTATGTTTCTGATTTGTGCCTCTTTGTTTCTATCTTATGCTGATGTTATTCTTTATTTATTGCTGTTATAAGTTCACATAAGGTGGTGTTTATAAGCATGTTATGTTAGCTATTTTTTGGCATCATAAAGAAGATGGATCTAATCATGGTATTTTCATATTAAGGCAACTTAATTTTTAGATTTGAATATAAGTTTTAGATTTTCATGTTGCTGTAGTCCAAGCCTTGAATCTCATCCATTGAAGTCATATTTGGATAGAGATGAATTTCCTAATAATTGGTATCGAACCTGTTTATTTCTCATAAAGGTACATTCCTCACTCAATATTAGTAGGTTCCCATCTTAGTTACAACCATGAGTGACACTACTAGATATTTCATAAAGGAGCAATACATACTCATATACTCCTTACGGTGGATGGTAAGGTAACTCTTCATTCCTTAATATTTTTTGGAGGATACTCTATTTTATTCGATCCTTTAGGTATAGTTTCAAGACGTGAACTTGTAGGGACTATATTTTCATATTACAAAAGAAGTACTCATTTAAATGAGAATGACTGGCCTATCAGTTAACTAATAATAATAGATATAGACATTTGTATGGATGGATATCCTAGAAAATAGCAGTCCAGAGAGGTATTGTGCAGATATTTAATTTGGGGTTTTGATGGATCCATTTACTTTCATTCAAGTGTTGCATACATTCTACCAAATCTCCTTATTTTAGCATAATGCCAAGAAAGATTTATTTCTTGAATAATATTGATTTATGATACTTGTGCTTGTCAAGGTAGATGATTCAACATCATGGTATATTTAGATGCCTTAGATATTGGGGAAAAACTCTATGAGGAAGGAATACTTTGTATCAGTCAGTTTAGGGAAAAGGGTTATACAACATTCTTGTAATACATAGAGCCAAAATTTAACATATTCTCACCTTATTTATAATAGATTTGGACCAGCACCATTATTAAAGAAAATGAATCCATGTTGAAGTCAATAACTAAAGGGGATATATTATTCTTATTTATAGTAGATTTTTGACCACTTTCAAATACTAAATGGGCTTACTGCATTTAGCCAATCATTAATTTTTCTAAATGGCTACATACTGTTTTCAAAATAGGAAAATCCCTTTTGAACCCTCAAGAGGCTTCTTCTTATGAAACCTTATAATCCTTCCACACAACCAGTAAAAGAATCCAACTACCACTAGAGGTTCAAACTTGAAACATCACTATTACTCTAATTATTCCACTAAAACATGACCAAAAACAGGTCGAATTAACTTTAACTCTTATCTTAGTCATTCCTAGCTATAGTCACATGATTATGCTTACAGGAGAGGACTATCTATAACAATCCAAAGGAGCCATTTTCTAAATGGTTATGATTTCCATCTCTTGAAGACTATAGTCTCAAAACAAAACATCTACGTATTATGCATTGTGTGTGAGGGGGAATAAGGACGTTAGATTAATGATCCAAGAAGGACATGGGAGCAATCTGATGAAGAAATATAATCTACAACCAAAAAGCTTAAATTTAAAATCTTGAAACTCCTACACATATGAAATTGAAACTATTCTATTGCAAACATGACGAGGAACCTATTGATTACCAAATGAAATGAATACAAAAGATAGCTTTTACCATCCTGTAGCGGAGTGTATTTGCTTGATGTTGGATTGCTCTTATCACCGCGAAGCCTCCAAAGTTCGTGTACAAAGTGTGGATGAATGCTTGTTGTGTTTGGTTGATCAAAGAAAATGGATGAAGCTCTCTCAAGGATGATCTTGACAACACTTAGTTGCTCAATGTATGTTTATTCTCCGATCCTTTTTTGTGAGGAGAGAGGTTTGTTATATATAAAATGAGATTTGAAATGGATGATCAAGATCGTTTCAAAGAATATCTAGATCAACGGTCAAAGTGTGTTGAGAGGATTTAGACATGAGAGAATTGTGCAAAGTAGATTGCACAATTTGTGTTATTGGGAAATAGATTGGCTAGTCAGGGATGTGATTGATTAGTTAACATAATAGATTGATTAGTCAAGTTTGTGATGGCTTAGTTAGGAATGTGATGTATTAGTTAACAAAATAGATTGTTTAGGTAACATAATAGATTGATTAGTTAACAAATTAGATTGCTTAGTCAACAATCATAATTTTCTCAATCAGAAAGTGGGCGAGGAATATGAATTAATTGATTTAATTAATTAATTCCTTTTTGGAGTTTGAATGTGCAAATCAAGTTTGACTTTTACAAACAAAGTTGCATTAGTTTGATTTGATTTTTGGAAATTGATTTGAATGGTTTGATTTAATTATTCAAATTTTGGAGGGAAAGTGTTGTAATTAAATTATTATTTAATAATTTAATCCACTTAGGGGAATAAGATGATTTAGCGACGTAATTAAATAATCGGCATTATTTAATTAATCAGGACGAAATAAGGTGGGATTAGGACTTTATTAAATAAATGAGATTTATTTAATTGGTCAAAATGATGAAACATGAATTGATCAAATAATGTTGTTTTATTTAATTAATAGAGGAATTAGGGTTTTTGGGACTTTATTAAATTTGTCTGAATTGATGAAAAAGTGAATTAATTAAATAATGTTGTATTATTCAATTAATAGAGAAATTAGGGTTTTTTTTATGTTGTTTTGATGTGATGCAATGTGGTGTGATGCAGGAATGTTGCAGTATGATTTCAAGATGATCTGAGATATTACGAGATAATTTCGAGATGTTTTGGGATGATTCCGAGATAATGCAAATGATCTGAGACATTACGAGATGATTTTGAATTATTTTAGGGTGATTTTGAGATGATTCAAGACATTATGGGATGATTTTGAGTTATTATGAGGTGTTACAAGATGATTCTGAGTCATTCCAAAGTGTTACGAGATGGTTTTGAGTCATTCCGAAGTGCTACAAGATGATTATAAAACATTCTGAGGCATTACAAGATGATTTCGAGTCATTTTGAGGTGTTACAGGATGATTTTGAGTCATTCCAAAGTGTTACAGTATGATTCTGCATCATTCCAAGATGTTACGGGATGATTCTGAGACATTCCAAAGTGTTACAGGATGATTTCGAGTTATTTTGAGATGTTACAAGATGATTCTGAGTCATTCTGAAGTGTTACGGGATGATTCCAAGTCATTCTGAAGTGTTATGGGATGATTATAAGTCATTTCAAAGTGTT
Organism: Sequoiadendron giganteum; assembly: GCA_007115665.2. NCBI lineage: Eukaryota > Viridiplantae > Streptophyta > Pinopsida > Cupressales > Cupressaceae > Sequoiadendron > Sequoiadendron giganteum. The sequence continues at coordinate 549,549,276 of CM021101.1, forward strand.
ACAGGATGATTTTGAGTCATTCTGAGATGATCAGAGATGATTTTCCATATCATTTGATGTTGTTCGATGTTGTGCGATAGGTGTCAAGTCATTTTTACATGTCTACATTTTTCCCCTCTTTGATACAAAGTACTGGTTGCTTTGTTTCAAAGATTCTATTTTTAAGATTAAGTTATTTGAAAAAAATTTATGCCCCACTATGCCCTAGTGTTTAGTGGAATGATGGTAGGACTCTGTGCTAGCCCCTCAAGAGGTTGACCGGAAATTTCAAGCTTTGAGGTCAGGCTCTTGACACTATTGTATTTCTGTTTTGATGTTTTTGGTTGAAATATTCTATGTTAATGTGCATTGTTTCTCATTTCTAAGCTTCTAATACGTAAGTAGTAATATTTCCTAAGTGTAATTAAGGTCTCCTTTAGGTGTTATATAGGTAATTTGTCCTCAAATTGGATCATTTGCGCTTGGTTCCTTTTGCTAATTCTTGTCTCTAGATTCCACATTTTTTCAGTTGTTGAGGGAGAATGCCGAGATTTGAGGTTGCCCCACATCATTTTGAGCTTATTCGAGAGTATAAATGACCTTCAAACATCGATGCACCGATATGTAACTTTTCTCCTTTCGCTTTCGTCATGTTTTCATTCTTGTTTTGCATGTGCAAAGTCCTGTCAAACAAATGCGCTGGTTTTGAGATTCCTGTGCATTTGTCTCAGTTTTGGTGCATTTGTCAGTTGTTATTGGTATTTCTATCCAAAAACTACACATTTGTTCAAAACTGTCACATTTGTTTTGAGCAGTTGTTCAGAAAATGTGGAGTTTTCTAAAAACTATGCAGTTGTCAGGAAATTGTGTTCAATTTTTTTTGCAATTGTCCTAAAACTGTGCTTTTATCTTGAAATGGTGCTTTTGTCTGGCTTTTGTTCAGCATTTATCCAAAAACCTGGTAATTGACTCTCTGTCTATCATTTTTCTCTTAGTTTTGTTCTAAACTGTAGCATGTGTCTGTTTACTGTCATGAATGTCATTTTTCATCATGTTTGCATTCTAAAACCTTGGCTTGTGTCCATTTACCATCTCAACTATTGTTTGTTACCTAGCATGTGTCGTTTTATGTTGGTTTTCTTGTTTAGAGTGAAACCCTAGCTTGTGTTCATTTTTCATTAAACATGTCATTTGTCATGATGCTTGTATTTTCAAAACCCTAACTTGTGTCCGTTTACCATCATAAATATCATTTTGTTACCATTCCTGTATTGTAAACCCTAGCTTGTGTCTATTTACCATGACACATGTCATTTGTCACCTTAGCATGGGTCATTTTTGTGTTTCTTTGCATGTTTGGAGTGAAACCCTAACGTCTTGGTTTATGTTGTTTGTAGGAAAATCTTTGACAGCTTATGACGAGAGAGAGAGAGATGTCCTCGTCACTTGTTTGATCTGATTGCCTAGTTTGATGTATTAGAGCAAGAATTTCTTGATGCAGTGGGTTTGTATCATATTTGTTACATGCCTCCTATCAGGACCCATACGACAAAGTTGACCACTCTCATGGAGAGGTAGTACTCTGAGACATCCTCTTTTCATTTGCCTACAAGGGAGGCAATCATTACTCTGGAGGATGTGTGGCAGATTCTTCATCTTCCTATTCATGGAGAGCTTGTTACGTGCTAGATTTGGCGAGGTGCCCATGCTATGCAATGATTGTTAGGTGTGACATATGTGGATGTTCGTGATGTAGAGATTGATTTATCTGATTTTTCAAAAAATGCAAACCCTATCATTCTTGTCCTTTGTGGCTTGGTATCGAGATTAGTTATTCCTGATAGATGAGGTCGATAGTTTGCAGTGGGCTGGGGTGTATGTATTGAGAGTATGCTGGAGCATGGTACGAGATATGCCTGGGGTTTCTGTTTGCCTACCCAACTTTATTGAGATATGCACGAGGTGGTGTATAGGGGTGGGAGGTCATTTTCTGCAGGTGTATCCCTTTTGCATGTTTGGGCATGGGAGCATATTGCAGTGACTCATCCTGACAGGATTTATGATCATTTTCTGGGTGATCCATACTATTATCGTTATGGGGATTTTATGCACTACACTTTTCCTAGGGATCTACATTATTGGTGCTGTGTGTTTGATGAGATGCCTGGTTTTGAATGGAGACCTTACATGAGCTGTGAGGTTTTTCTAGAGGATGTAGACCAACTTGTGTATTGTTGATAGACTCGTTGGTTGCTTGGTCGTTCATCATTTGTGATAGAGCATTATCTACCCGATCAAGTCTGTCGTTAGTTTGGTGAGAGATAGGGGCATATTCCTAATGCCTATGAGGTTTGGTTTGGTTAGACTTATTGAGAGGTCCGTATATGGGGTATCCAAGTTGATGTGATGCTATTATTGCCAAGTTTGTCGCACTTGCCCTAGTTGGTTGGGATTGGTCAGTTAGAGTGGCCGATCTGGGTACCACTCGTGATTATGAGGAGTGGTGGAAATGAAATATGCCTTTGAGGATTATTGATCCTAGAGGTGATCCTATTGTGGGTAGAGCTAGCATCATAGGTCATTGCAGTGAGCGGTAATGTGCTGAGGTTCTTACAAAGCAGTTGGGTTGAGCTTGATGCGATGAGGTAGAGGATATTTAGGATGAGCGGGTGCCTCGTGCACAGGGTCAGAGATAGGTTCCAGATCCTCCTCCACCAGCTAGGGATGTTGATTTGTTGCTAGCTTAGATGAATTTTGACAAAGATGTAGAGGTTGCACATTGATAGGCCACAAAGGCTTTGGTAGATACTTTGAGGGTTGAACGAGATACTATGAGGGTTGAGTGAGATAGTGCGATCGGTAGACTGCATGCGATAGAGGCTTAGGTAGTAGTATTGCCAACAAATAGAGATTATCTTTGAGCAAATAGAGAGAGTGATATTGGTAGAGGACATGCTGCAGAGGATCAAGTACTATTACTGACAATAAAGAGAGATACTCTCCGGACAGAGTGTGATGGTATGTGAGTAGAGTGAGATAGGTGTCTACAAGCATCTAGCTATTATCAAACTTTATATGATACTACCATTCCTAGGGCCTCTCAACATCCATAGTTTGGGGAGCCTAGTGCTATGACCGATAGCGGTGGGGATGCTGGTGCTGATGTAGGTGATCATTCTGTGAGACAACTAGATCATTTTGGTTTTTAGTAGTGTTTTGTCCGTCCTGTTGGGGTTTTACCATTTTTGATACTTGATCTTCATGCTATTTAATGGTGTAGAGGAATTTTTTAGACATGTGTGTTATACATATTCATTGGTCCAGTTGAGACCTCTTATATACGTTATGATTTCTGTACTTTCCTATCACACTTGTGTCATTGCGGATGTACTTATGACATTCTTTTTTGATGACGATGATATATATATGAGATATAACTTCTTCATTTTAGCCTCATTGTATATTTATGTGATGGTGATATATGATGATGAATGTTTATATGTGTTTTTGTGTTTTTCTGATGTATGGATATGATGTAGATGTAGGAATCATACTTTGTCTTGTTTTATGATGTGATGGATGTTGATAGATGAATGCCCCATACATGATACATGATGTTTTTAATTTGTTTATTATCATCATGACATGTTTTTATAAAATTTGTGGATATAGAATGGATATGGTACTCATGATGTGTTATGTAGGATGATTGTTAATTTAGAAGAATTATGATGATAGATAGAAAAAATGATGTTGATTAGAAGAAATATGATGATGTTTTTTAGTTAGTAGAAATATGATGATGGATAGAATTGATGATGTAACTTTGCTTCACTTTAGATACTTCGCTGTTTGAAAAATCCTTTTTGATGTAGAAAAATAGATACAATGCACCAAGGTATGAATTACCAAGGTGAATTTGTATCCATTACATGGAATTTGATTCTACAAACAAAGAGTATCTTTGTTCATACTAGACATATGAAAATTTTGTATAAATTATAGGGGGATTGTGTGAAAAATGTTTAAGACCAATCACACAAAGAGGTATAGAGAACCTAACATGTAACTGCTTCATGAATTGTTTTAATACAACTTCCATACTCAATAAAGAAATTATTTGCCATGGTAATATTACAAACATATCTTACAAAAAATAAATTGAAATGATGCTCAATTGCCCCCATTCCTTCATCTCTAAATCCTTATGGAAATCCTTGAGAGATTCTGAGAAAGAGTCAATAAAATAAATCACATAAGTAAGACCACAAAAAGATAAAAAAAAAGTTGCAGTATCACTTGCCATATCTGTTTAGGATGAGGCTATTATATGTTGTTGATCATGTCTATCGTAGGAACATATCCGTTAAGGCATCTCTCAGGATGTTGTTGGGACTTGTTTAAAAATATAGGTAGTTGATACTTTTGGAATTTTTGTTGTTGTCTATTTATAGTCAACTCTTATACGATTGTTATTGCTTGAAAGTTCTAGCTCTTGATGTTTTCTTTGTTTGTTTTGTCAAAAGGTGATTGGGATAGTTTGTTTATTATGGTTGAAATGTTTATTGTGGACGTTGATGACGAGACGGGCCTTTAGTTTTTTTCTAAGTTTTTATGATGCTATTTTTGTTTTGTTTTTAGGGGACTAACCTAGGGTCTTGGGGACTAAAAAGCCTTGCCTATGTTGTCCATGCAGAGGCTCGTAGTTTGCTTGGTTTGACCTTTTTTGTTTTTTGAATGCTTTTGGGATTTTGTATTTTTTGACTAAGTGAAATAAAGCATGTTGGAAACCTAAGGGGGCTGACCTAGGGTCTCGGGGGCTAAAAATCCTTGCCTATGTTGTACATAAAGAGACCACGTAGTTTGACTGTTTGACTCAAAGTATGAACTATTTTTGGGTAAACAAAATTGATAGCATGTATTAATATCCTCTTTCTATGTCTAGAGGATATGTTGTGGGAAATTAACTTGAACTAGCTGTGAGGTTCAAGAAAATGTTGATATCTTAGACTATTTGAGTGAAGGAATAACCCAACGATGTTTTTTTTGATATTTTCTATATATTTTTGATCTTTATTGTTTTGTAGTATTTTGACTTTTGTTGTTTTATGACCTTGATTGAATTTTATTAGATCTAAATCATTACTAGCTTTGGGAAGTTTCCCCCAATAAAACGAATTACCCTAATCAATGAAAAGCCATGGTTGGACACATGATTCATGAAATGGATGGGTGGATGCTGTGAAAAAGTGTTGATAGATAATAATGTATGTTTTATTCATGCATAGCGCATGTTTACCAAGTTTTCACTATTGTACCTATTCTAGGAGCGCCACAAAATGGTTTTCACTCAAAGAACGATTTATTTCTCTTTAATATTTTTCTTGTTTTTTTTGTATTAATTTTTTAATCTCTTTTTTTCTTTTTTATTTGGATTTTTACCCTTTTGCCTGGGGTGTAAGATGTTGAAAACTTGGATTGGTTCTTCACTTTGTTTTTTCTAGAGGATATGTTACAGAAAAGCTTACTTGAACTAGCTACAGGGTTCAAGCAACTGTTGATATATTAGAATTTTCAAGCAAAGGAATAATCCATGTTGTCATCATCTTTGAAGGTTACCTTAATAGTGCGTTGGTGGTACACCTTGTTGTTGGGATGAGTTATTTTTAAGGTTACCCTGGTGGTGCGTTGGCGGGTATACCTTGTTGTTGGGATGAACTGTTTCAAAGGTTACCTCGATGGTGTGTTGGTAGGTATACCTTGTTGTTGGGATGATGTTTAGATCACAATGTGAGCTAAAGGACATAGATCAAGATTTATTCTGAAGCAAGATGCAATAATTTTCCCCTAGTGTCTAGCAATGTAGGTGATGGATTATCTTGTGATATGATAACATGTTTGGATAGAGTACGCCCTTTTGGAAAATGCCTCATGGCTCAGATAATGCTGGATAGGATACAATCAATGATAGGGACCCATATCAAGGTGTTTCCATAAGCAAGTATAAAATATATATCAAACATTTTCCAAGACCAAGATAAGTTGAATTTGGATAAAAATGGATTGGATTCATTATAGATAAGCTAAGATGCTTCCACCTGAAATGGTGCATGTAGATGCTCGATTCTACACATGTTGCATGTTTGCTAGGTTTTCATCATGGTACTTGTCCAAACCGCCACCATAGTGGTTTTCTCTAGAGGATGATTTTTTTCTTGACTATTTTTCTTGATTTTATTGATTTATGATGTCACACAAGATGCCTGTTTACCAGGTTTTCATCATGGATAAACTTTTTTTTTGCTCATGTTGGACTACCTGGTGGTGGTGATGTAGATGCTATTGGTGTTGATATGGTTATTGTTTCTATCATGATGTGCAAACAATATCCTGCTTGGAGGAGTTTTTTTTCTAGGATACGAGTGCTTGAATGTAACCTCTGATAATTCTTTTCTTCTTTGTTGATACCGAAGTTAACCTTACCTTGATGCGCACATCACAATAGAGTGCCCTTAAAGTCCTTATCATAAAGAGTTGCTGCCAAAACATGGTCAATGTGAGATTTGGATATCATGGATGGTAAAATGCATTGAGGGATATGATATTTAGATGGATTGGTTGATAGTTTGGAAACTTTGAATCTCCAAACTTGGGATGATGAGCAATGATGGGTGGATATGGAGATTTGATTGGGACCAATGTCTTGATATACCTTCTAGGTCACTCTTGAAGCTTTCTTTTGTATTGTTGGACTTTTTTGATGGATGAACTTCCATTTTTGATTTTTCCCCATAGTTTCTTTGACTAATGGAGTTTGATTAAGATTATTTTCTTGATTTTTAGTTTGTATCTATTTGAATTTTTCTTGTCCATTTTTCTTTTCTAATTCTTTTGATTCAATGAATTTTTCCTTTCTTTGATATAGATTTTTCTCTTATTGTTCGTCCCAATTAGAGGGTGGAAATATGTGTGGATGTCGATTCATGACATGGCTAGTTGTAGCATTGGTAGCATTTTTATCATAAGGATCCTTCGTGCTCCCTATATTGATGCTTGCATTAGATAAAGTTTCCCCTAGTATTATGGAGGTATCAATGATATATTTAGCTCCCATAGTTGTTGAATAATCAAGAAATCGATACTTTGGATTTCCCATAATCTACTCTGGTTGTAGGATACCCTGTCCATGTTAGCCTAACCCTCTGTCTTGATACTGAATCTGTTGAGAGAGTTTATTTTCAATGGGATATGTATAACCTTGGAAACAAGGTGTTAATATTTCTTTGCTCTATTGTGGATCTTTAAATGTGGTAGCTTCCTCATTGATAGGTTCCTTCAGATGTGGGATACCTTCTTGATTGATATCTTCATCCTGATCTTGTAAAATATCAGATTTTAATGCTTCTTTAAGAGGTGTTTCTGATTTACTATCCATGCAAAAGTCTTCCTCATGATTCATTTTTAATATGCCTTCATTTCACAACTTATGTATAAGTCCTCTTCTCGATTCCCTTATGATATATCTATACAGGATGTTTTTGATTCACAAATTTTGTATAAGTCTTCTTCATGATCCCTTTCTGATGTCTCTGGATTCTACTATGTCTTGACCCTTTATAGAGATGTTAAGAGTAGGAGGATTTTGTTCTTTGGTAATGATATCAAGAGTATGGGACTCTTGTCTTAGATGAAGATCATCTACATGTCCATTAGGATTAAGCATCTCATGGGTATATGTATATGTGCTTGGCATATGGATATTTTCTTCTTTTGGAAAACCTTGGATGTCTTGGAAGATATCTACCATGTCATTGTAGTATTTTGATGATAGGGATTGTTGATCTTGACATTGTGTGGTATTTTTTTTGACATGCTTTAGATCACATTCTTGACATGGATCAATTTCAAAGAAGGGATCGCTTGTAAAGGATCCTTGGCTTTCCTCAAAACGTGGACATATGGGTAATGAATCTTGGCTTATATCTTCTATATTGGGTATAAGTGCTGGATCAAGAGTCTCTTGATCATCAATATGCACTTCCATGAGGTTGGATGATGTCAATATATCTTGGACTGAATCATTTCTAGACTTGGGTGCTTGATTTTGATCATTCTTGTGACTCAATTCTTGATGTATTTCCTCTTTCTCACTGGATGATGTAGAAACATTGTCAATGCAATCAGTGATAGATAACTCTTGATCGCTGCTTTTAAATTTTGAGGTTGAGACATTATCATTGTTGTCATTAGTAGATGGCCCTTGAATGTCATTTTTAATAGCTATTTCTCCCTGATCAATGAGGTCTTGGATGAGGTTCTTGAGTGTAGCACACCTATTCGTTGGGCAACCCTTGATTTTGTGGAACTCACATCGTTTGTATTGGTTATACCAAGGGACATTAAAGCTTGGTTCACCATAAGTTGGACTGTCGTTGATTTTGATAAGTTCCTGTTGTACTAGTTTGTGCATGATCACCTCTAAAGTTTCCCCCAAAGGGGTGAATTTCCTTCCTGGATGGTAATCTTTCATGTGTGGCTTTTCTTGATTGTTTTTCTCTTGATTTTGTGAAACTCCTTGATTCTTTGTTTGAGGTATATTTTGATATTGCACATGAGGTACACCTTGGTGATACGAAACTTCTGGATACTGTGATTGAGGTACATATTGATATTGCATTTGAGATACACCTTGATATTGCATTTGAGGTACACCTTGATATTGTTGATATTGGAAGTGTTGATGTTGTGGAAATTGAGGTGTTTGTGGAATAATATCCGTCTATTGTGGATATGTAATGTTTTGACTTTGCACATGGCATTGACGATATGTTGGATTTTGTCTTTGTTTAACTTCTTCAAGATCTCTCTCCATTTTATCTAGGGCGATTTGATGTTCTAGACTTATTCCTTGATGGGGGTTTTGATACCCTTGATGTTGTTACCCTACTTGATGTTGTGACCCTTGATAAGAATTATTTGGGTAATAGATCAACATGTTTTGGGGATGTTTTGATATTCAATACCCTATCAAAAGGTCACTTGTTTTATATCCTCATGGGCCACTTTTGTCATTTGTGGTGTTTGTTGGTGGGATACTGGTTCCATTCTTGCTTTCTTCCATCTATTTACTATGCTGTGATCTCTTGGTTGTCATAAAAAACTTGGGCCTCCTATGGGAAAGTGGTGTACTCTCTAGTTGACTCAAATTCTAAAGAATTGATGTTGTCCTAAATGTGGGTATGTAAATCTGGTCCTTTCCTCTAGAGAAGTTTAGTATCATGGAAAAGACCAGGATTTTGACTGAAGAACATATATAATCCTAGATTGTCCTTGGAAGTGCGTCTATAGAAGTTTGCCACCAATTTGTTTCTATTTTTATGTAGCACTAAGAGGTGTTTATGGAGAGCTTTTGGACTTAGATGCCTAAGTTTGAAATTACAACCTATGGATTTTAACTTAGGGATCTTGACCTTGCGTGAGATCATGAAGGGGATAATTATTGCCATGTAGGTGGTGGTAATATGGGCCTCTTTGCTGCCATGTCAACTTTCTCTTCCTCTTCATCTAGGACTATTGATGCGGTGAGAAACTGGTGGGGTGTTTTGTTCTTCTAAAAAATGAAGCTTCTTAAGTTGCTTATGATGTTTGTTTGTTCACCTTTGATAAATGTGAGACTAGGTTGAAGGATTGATGCTACAAGATCTAGTTGTTGAACTAGGGTAGTTGGTGACCAAATGGTCATAAAGTTTGTTAGTGTTATGGGATGGTTGCTATGAAGCTCAAGACCCTAGGGTTTGAGTGCTATTTTGGAATGATACTACTTCTTTGAGAATCAAAATTTTGAAGAACTAAGGTCTATATTCCACTTCCTTATCCAGAGGATATGTTGTGGGAAAGTCTACTTGTACTATCTATGAGTCCCAAGTAACTATTAATATCATGGACGTCTGAGTGGAGGAATGACCTTAATGGTTTGTTTGATTTTGATTTCAAATAGGTAGGATGGAAATAATGAATGTGGGACTATCTGACCTTCTGTCTTTCCAATTATCTTGGTTCAAACAATGATTTTGTGAACAAATATTTTTCAACTTTTTCTCCGTGTTTTGAAGTATGGAAAGTGATAAGACAACACTTGGAATGACTCAACAAGCATGGACTTATTTGACCTTCATGTTTATAACTTAGGTTGTGAAATCACAACACCCAAGCAATAGTTACCAAATGTTTACTTTGATTGATGTACCCTAAAATCAAAGCCAAAATGTTTAGAAAACTTTAATGAAAAATCCTTTCAAAGGGGTAAAAATATAAGGCTTCTCTCACAAGTATGCACTAAATCAAGGGTTTGTGGTTTAACCATCTTGTTCAATGTTTGTTTTTAATGTGTTATTTTTATTTAAATTCTATTTTTACAAGTTTAACATAAACTAGCAATTACAACCGTAGGGGATAGACACCATTCTCTTAGGTAGGCCTGCCTCATGCTCCGAAGAGACAATTTTACATGCAAATTATGGTGTGGGCCTGTAGTTGGACATGGAAAGTAACTTCTCAGAAGTAAATTCCAATGCACCACTTTCAGAGAATGTTTTTGGATATAGGGTGGCTTCTAAAACAATTTGGTTCTTAGTGATAATTGTGAACATGAAAATTTGACACTCAGCTGTTGGCCACTTAAGGCTCTCCTGTTCCACTTAAGGTATGGGATTAGGTGTAGTCTGTTGTCAGCATGACTTGAAGCTAATTTCTTATGAATTCACAACCTTTAATATAGCCCGCCAGTAAACGTGCTTCGAGACCTTGCAATGAGTTCTCTAGCATGGGATGTATCTCAAGGCAAGCCCCCTCTTAAAGGTAAACTTAAAAATAAAGTGCAATGATAAAAAAATGTTTTTTCGCTCACCCAAGATCGCCAAAAGGTGCAAGGGGAGAAGATAAACCACTTTTTAGCTTTACCAATTAATGAATGCACAGTGAACAATCCATAACAATTTGATTCATTTTAAACACCTCAAGCGATGTTATCCCCCCAAAAAATATGAGTAAACAAAACAAAGTTTCTTTAATCTGCACCAATATGAAATGTTCAAGACATTAAGAAATTAAGATAGGAATGGTGAAATATCACAAAGAAACATTTGTTCATTTTTATGAGCTCCAATAGAGGTGTTTCTAAGAAAGGAAATCCTTGTCCTATCTTTGTCAACAAATGTAAAAACGTGCATGCATCAACAAAATGAAAAACGATTTCGCTCTTTTTATGCACCAAAATTAAAGGTTCCTACTTATGAAAACATTAAATGTGTTCATTTTTAGAGCCCAAAATTGAAGTGTTTTTGTTCTTTTTATGAGCACTAAATGAAAGTTCCTAAGTTAAAAAGCTTAAAATTTGTTCATTTTATCAACACCAAAATCAAGTGTGAGTTTGTTGTTGTTCCTTTTTAGAGCACCAAAAGAAAGTTCCCAAGTTAAAAAAAGCTTAAAATTTGTTCTTTTTAACAATACCAAAATCAAAGTGTGAGTTTGTTGTTGTTCATTTTTAGAGCACTAAAATGAAAATTCCTAAGTTAATTAAAATTAACTCAACAACTAGGACCGATCGTCTTTCCTACAATACACATGTTAGAGTCATTGGAACCCTGCATCAAATCTGTCAATTCCTGCTTACACATCCAAAAACAAACACCTGTTAGTGAAAAAAAATATTACAAGAGTATATGATTTGTGTATTTGTCCATCGAAACAACAACTTAGAATATAAAATATAAATGCACAGGTTTTAGACAACTACACCATTTTAGAAACAAGTGCTAAAAACCCTGTCAAATAAATGCTAACTTATGAAGTTACAAATGCACCATTCCCATGACAAATATGTAGTTATTATGAAAAATGCACCATTCTTTTGACAAATGCGTAGTTTTATTGACAGACAAATGCTTAGACTTTCCAGACAAATGCTCAGGTCTTCTAGACAAGCATGTGAAAACTTTGTTAGAAGCATTTTCGGGACCTGTAGCTTCAAAAATGACTCAAATGAATGTTAGAGGAGGGGACAAGGGTCCCACCAGGCATGCCATAATGTGTGAGGGGGAAGAAGGACGTTAGATTAATGTTCCAAAAAGGACATGGGAGCAATCTGATGAAGAAATCTAATTTACAACCAAAAATCTAAAATCTAAAATCTAGAAACTCCTACACATACGAAATTGAAACTATTCTATTGCAAACATGATGAGGAACTACTAATTACCAAATGAAATGAATACAAATGATAGATTTTACCATCCCGTAGCGGAGTGTATTCGCTTGATGTTGGATTTCTCTTATCACCACGAAGCCTCCAAAGTTTGTGTGCAAAGTGTGGATGAATGCTTGTTGTGTTTGGTTGATCAAAGACAATAGATGAAGCTATCTCAAGGATGATCTTGAAAAAACTTCGTTGATCAATGTATGTTAATTCTCCGATCCTTTTTTGTGAGGTGAGAGGTTTGTTATATAGAAAATGAGATTTGAAATGGACGATCAAGATCATTTCAAAGAATATCCAGATCAACGATTGAAGTGTGATGAGAGGATTTAGAGATGAGAGAATTGTGCAAAGTATATTGCACAATTTGTGGGATTAGGAAATAGATTGGCCAGTTAGGGATGTGATTGATCAATTAACAAAATGGATTGATCAGTCAAGTTTGTGATGGCTTAGCTAGGAATGTGATGTCTTAGTTAATAAAATAGATTGTTTAGTTAACATAATAGATCAATTAGTTAACAAATTAGATTGATTAGTCAACAATCATAATTTGGTCAATCAAAAAGTGGGTGAGGAATATAAATTAATTGATTTAATTAATTAATTCCTTTTTGGAGTTTGAATTTTTCAAACAAAGTTGCATTAGTTTGATTTGATTTTTGATAATTGATTTGAATGGGTTGATTTAATTATTCAAAATTTGTAGGGAAAGTGTTGTAATTAAATTATTATTTAATAATTTAATCCACTTAGGGGAATAAGATGATTTAGCGACGTAATTAAATAATTGGCATTATTTAATTAATCAGGACGAAATAAGGTGGGATTAGAATTTTATTAAATAAATGAGATTTATTTAATTGGTCAAAATGATGAAACATGAATTAACCAAATAATGTTGTTTTATTTAATTAATAGAGGAATTAGGGTTTTTGAGACTTTATTAAATAAATGAAAGTTATTAAATTTGTCCAAAATGATGAAAAAGTGTATTAATTAAATAATGTATTATTCAATTAATAGAGGAATTAGGGTTTTTGATGTCATTTTGATGTGATACAATGTGGTGTGATGCGGGAGCGTTGTGGTATGATTTCGAGATGATTCGAGACATTATAGGATAATTTCGAGATGTTCTAGGATGATTCTAAGATGATGCGAGACAATCTGAGACATTACGAGATGATTCTGAACTATTTCAGGGTGATTTCAAGATGATTCGAGACATTATGGGATGATTTCGAGTTATTATGAGGTGTTATGAGATGATTATGAGTCATTCCAAAGTGTTACAAGATGATTCCGAGTCATTTCAAAGTGTTACGAGATGATTTTGAGGTGTTACAAAATGATTTTGAGTCATTCCGAAGTGTTACGGGATGATTTCAAGTCATTTTGAACTGTTATGGGATGATTTCAAGTCATTTTGAGATGTTAGAGGATGATTTTGAGTCATTCTAAAGTGTTACGAGATGATTTCGAGTCATTCTGAGATGTTACAGGATGATTCTAAGTCATTTCGACACTGATACATTTTGACTCAAATTCTGACAAAAGGTCATCAAAATTTCAATGAACTTTTGTCGAAATTATTTTGTCGATTTTTTGACAAAATTTGAAATGTCGAAATTCCGTCACAACATCGTCAGCTGGGTTAGAATTTTGACGTTTCAAATTTTGTTAGAAAATCGACGAAAGGTCGTCAAAATTCTGACAAAATTTCATATTAATTTGATTCAAAATGTATCAGTGCAAAGTGTTACAAGATGATTTTGAGTCATTTCAAAGTGTTACAGGATGATTCCAAGTCTTTTCAAAGTGTTACAGGATGATTCCACGTCATTTCAAAGTGTCACAGGATGATTCTGAGTCATTTTGAGATGTTACAAGATTATTTCGAGTCATTCCAAGATGATTAGAGATGATGCTCCATATTGTTTGACGTTGTTTGAGGCTGTTCGATGTTGTTCAGTACTGTTTGATGCCGTTTGAGGTTGTGTGATAGGTGTCAAGTCATTTTTACATGTCTACACATTGATATTGTATAAGAGTGCCAAAGGGGAAGAATATTCACCTTGTAGGTTTCTTCCAACATTATATCTAACAAAGTTTGAAAAATGTGTAATATTTAATTTTCATTAGTTTATAAGAATGTGCATGGTGGATACTCTTTCCTCTATCATTAATATGGACCATATTTTATTTTAATTTGACTTGTACAAATCAAGTTGCTACTGAACATTAACTTTCAGTATAGAGTCTTGACATGAATATGTTTAACATCCTATTTGTCTTATACTCTAATGTAATGGGATATTATAGTGATGGTATATGATTTTGTTCAATAGAGTTTAGAATTCTTAAGTTTTGCTTCCATTAATTTGTAACAAACCAAACAAGATGGAGACCACAAGGTAGACATCATAAAACAATCTATCAACTCTCCATAAAAAATCAATATGAGACAACAAGATCATTCTAAAAAATTGAAAAAAATGATTCCAAGAACAAAATAATTTTTCATTAGGGTTACAGTATCATAAAATAATAACCGCGAAAGGGGAAAGGAATTTAACACCTAAGTTTGCAATGTACAGGTATAAGGTGTTTGAAGTAGCAATGAAGGATTCCCTAGCTACCACCTACAAAACTCCTCTTCAAATCTCATCCCCACCTCTGGTTATAGCCATGCCGACCTTCTTCTTCTCTTTCTCCAAATTTTCTTTTCTCAAAATGAGACCTTGCAAGTTGTTTTAAAGGAGAGAGAGAGAGTCAGGTTTTCTCATGGCACCACTTTGATTACTTTCTACCATTTCATGAGGTTTCAAGGGGTCACCATGCCTCTTAATTCTACTAACGTCCTCTCCATGTCTTCCTTCCTCACCCATGCCAAGCTACTTCCTCCGCTTGGTCCAAATTTTCTAAGTTTCTCTTCCTCCATCAGTGCTAGTTGTCCTTCCATCGCCTTCCTCCCTCACGTAAATGGTTTTCTCAGACCTTTCTCTTTTATTTATTTCCTTGCTTTCCTTAGTTTGATGGTATAGTCTTTATTAACCGCCCACCTTGGTTTTCTTATACCTTTCTCTTTTATTTATTTCCTTTCTTTCCTTAGTTTGATGGTATAGACTTTATTAATCGCCCACCTTATAAATGTTTAATATGGATGATAATTTATTATTTGTTTGTTTTAATTTTTTTTATTTTAATATGTTGTAGAAATTTCATTTTATAATTTTTTATTTACTTATTTAACTTTATTTATTTATTAATTTTTCTAGTTTTTTTATTCATTCTTCTACCTTAATAAATTTACCATATTATACAATGCCAATTAACTGGAATTTTTTTAGGTTATTTCAATGTCTTTGCCTAACCATAAATGGATAAACTATGACAATTTAATATACGTATAAGGTCCTAGGTTTAAATGAACCTCAGGTTGGCAAAAACTAAAGGCAAGGTCTCAACACTAGAATGACATTACTAATTGTTTGTCTCTCATCCAATAGAACCACAAAATATGACTCATCTTGTACCCCGATACCTGCAACCAATAAATAACCTCACACAAGTCCAACAACCAAGTCATTAGTCTGTGTTAATCCAAACATTTTAATGCATTAAATTAAAATAACATAATAAGATTAAAAATCACATTCAATAATGCTAACATCAAGGTTCACAATTAACACACACACACATATGTCCACATAATAAAATACAAAATTCCAACCCTAGCCCAAATTACATCGGGGCTAGGGGTCATGCAAAATAATTAACAAGGTATTGAGGGGATATGACAAAGGTGTGTATGCAAGTTAAAAACTAAATGAATTAGCTAAGGGGGTTGGTCATACAAAGCTTACACATGCTTGTGATGTAAATAAAAAAATAAAATAGTTTTTTGTTTGATATATTACCCTCTTTTGTCATTGATTTTGATATTGAGGATACTATTTTCTTTGCACGAGGATAACAAAGAGGTGGCTGAAATTGATGGAAAAATTTCTAAAGTAAATATGAGTGTAGTCATTAAATTTTTGATTTGAAGACCTTTCCTTTGAATAATGCAAGGATGATAATCATGTGAATGCATATGATAAATTATTTATGTGGTGAAAGACATGTTGTATTCCTCATGCAAAGTTAATTCCAAAAGGGTCATCAAATAATTTAATTGACGCAATGAATGTGGAAGTGGAAGTGTGGCATAGGTTTAATTTGGTCACCACCAATAACACAAAAAATTCCAATAAGAAAACAATTTAGAAAATTTAGTCCTGTAATTAAGGCATCTCATCATGATGATGTTTGTACTAATGAAATATGCATCAACACATGATAGTGAGGTATGTTGGTTTCCTATTATCCTTGAGATAAGTGGAGTTGAATACAATTTTTTCCTTCATGATAAAGATGTAGTTTCTCTTAGTATGGGTGATAGTGTGCATGAGTTTGAGTGTTTCAATTGGGCCCAAAATATAAATTGTGGTGTTTTTGAGCAACAACCAATTTTCTAGGTTGATGATCAAATAATTGCTCTTATTTTTTATGTGCTAGATTCAAAATTTTTGGTTTGATTTGCATGGGGAGGAAATTCCTTGTGCAAGATAGTTTAGTTGAAATGTGTGCAGGAAACAATTTAATTTTTCTTTAGTTTAGTTGATAAGGTCAACATTGGAATGTGAGTAGGAAACATTTTAATTTTTCTTTTGTTTAGTTGATAAGGTCAACATGTATTATGGAGATTGTGTTTCTTTTGAGGTTGACCTCATTCTTCAAGTTGCACCCTTAACTATTCTAGACTTTAATAATTTATCATGGCATGGTTTAGAGGCCTATTTTTTATGGTTATGTTGCAATAGAAAGATTAATTATGGAGTGGACCTTCACTATTTTGGAGGTAATCATAGATATATGCATGTGAGAAAGATGCCAAAGTTGTAGCTGGGTGATGAAGATAGTTTCAGGTGTAGGGAAAATAGTTACTTAAACTAAATTGCGTTAGACATAGGCAAATAGTTGTAGTAGTTTTCTCATGACCATGTGCCATGGGTGTTCATGTAGGTCTGACCTGCAAATGATGTTGTGAGTAGGCTTGTAGTCATATCTTTATTTTTTTTATGTCTCCATGCTTTTAGTTGCAAGTTTTTGTTTCATTGTATATGCTTTTTCCTTGTTTATGTCATGAAGTTTATAAATATTGTTGTGTATGTGAAGTAATGATCCCGATTTGATCACGATGAAGTGTTTTTTTCCTAGTCTCCTTAATTTAATTTTTTAGTCCAATCCCAAAGATTTAAACTCTCACCATTCTTGCAAGAGACACACATCCTTGACTAGAGCCAATTTTGTTGGTCTAATTTTTTGTGTCTCATTTTTCTTCATTTTTCCTCTATATTATGTATTTGACCCTATCTCAACCACCATTAATAATTGATGTTAGAAATCTCCAGTGAGGTATTTTTTGTTGAAATATTATTTAAGGGTTTCTTTCAAAGTTTTATCATCAAATACCTTAGTAAGATGTGTTAATGGGTCACTTTGTGGTCATTTCCTAGTCACTTGTCTTTTATTTGGGAATTCTTAAGCTTTTTCAAGTTTTCAAAAGTTTCATAGATGTTGGAGCTTATGCATGATTCCTTGATTCTCCCTACCTCCCATTACCTATTTTAGTCTACCCTCCATTACTTGCTTTTGCTTCTAAATTATTCTTACATTTGTTCCCTGTTGGACCCCAAGTCCTGACAAGAACTTGGAATTCTATGTTCCTAGTACCTATTCCCTCTTAGAGTTCACTCCCCACTAAGTGCTTCTAATTTCCCTTGTCGAATTCATATTTTGACTTAGAACTAAGGACATAGTGTTCCAAGTTCTCATTCCCTCCCCTCTCTCAACGTCCAAAATACCTAGTGAAATTTGGACCCTGATTTGGATTTGGAACTTTTCTTTCCAATTTCCCTAAATTCTGTCCCACCTCATGATCCCGTTGATATTTATAATTTATTTTTCCTAGTTCCACTTTGAGCCTAAATTTATTCTCATCTTTTGTGTAAATCCATGGTCCCAAGTTCCTCTCGAAACTTGATACCTCAAAGTAAAATAGAAGGAAAATATTTTAGTATTTTCAAAAATTTGAATGGTTCTAGAACTATCTAAGGTTCCCATTAGTGGTTCAAATTTTGACATAATCTACTTGAAATATAAAGAAAAAGTGAAATGGTATTGATGTGTATGTTGAGGAGTGTTTTAAATCCTAGGACCTTTAAATATTTTCTAGTATATTTTAGGTTCCCTACATGACCCAAATCTCTAAATTGGACAAAAGAACATAAATAAGTATGTCAGAGCTTTCCTAGGGATTGGGAACATGAAACCTTCACAAAGGTTATGATTTCCTAGTACTTCTAACAAAGTGATTTTTTTTTTATTTCAGTGAAGATTTAAATATTAGTTCTATAACTTCATAAAGTTTTGTTGGTAAACAGATTTGTCACTTGAAATATTTTACAACTCACCCAATGGAAAGTGGAAAATACATTCCAACAATTGGAGAGATTTCTTATGAATTTGTAATCTTCCTTTGTGTTTGAGAGGGGCGACTCCCTCATATGATCTTAATTTGGATATTTGAATATACTCATGGGGTAAACCCACAAAAGTGGTTTACAATTCGAATGAGGAAGGAAACTTGCAAAAAATGACCCCATGCCAAATTTTTTCGTTCTTGGTGTTCGAATGAACTCATTGGTTCGAACGAACCAAAAGAGGGTTCACTTGAACCTAGGTTTGAGCGAACCCATTTAATGCATCCTACCAAAAAAACAAATGAAAACCCATTTTTGAAAGGGGGTTCGCTCGAATCCCCCTTTTCCCTGATTCTTGCTCTCTGTCACAAAATAATCAATCTTTTTGCACTTCAGAGCTCAGGTTGAAGATGAAAATTTTAGAGAGTTCACAAATCGAACTAGAATTAGGTAGTCCTTAGAACGAGCTATCCAACGACTATAATTTTAATATGTTTTGGTTTTATTATGTATTTGTTTTTTTAGTTTTATTAAACAAAGTTTTTCCACCAAAAATCAAGCTCTCTGTTTTGCACATGTGAAAAAATAGTAGATTATCAAAATAAAATTTTGAAAAATATGTTCAAGCTTGGTATTGATGTCCTTGATCCATTAAAAAATAAATTTGAATTTCAATACATACATAAAAAGTTATGTTGTATTCAATCTGCCTATGTTTGAATTGTAATTGGTTTGACTTCGAAACTTGATTAAGGAAAAAATATTTAATAAAACTCAATCAAACCAAATGAACTGGTTAGATATCATAGTTACAAATCTAAATTAAAAAAAAATAGAATTTTATCCTTCATACAAAAAACGTTATGTTGTAAACGGTGAGCATCAGTCCTTAAAAATGCTGTTTACTGATAAAAACTAGTTTTCGAAGGAGATGGAAAGAAAAGGTGCAATATGATTCCAATTTTTTTGAAAAAATAATATTTAGAATATATAGAAAAAACATCACAAATCACTAGTTTGCATCATCTTCAAATTCCTCATGGTTTAGCTGCTATAAGAGCCCAAAAGTGAAGATTTAGTTAAAAAATTCAATTTAGTGTCTAGTTTACCCAAAAATTGTAAACTAGTATTGTGGGATCACCCCTTGACTAAAATGAAGGAAACAACAACAAATGAATAAGTGATATTATAGGTTTAAAAAAAAAAAATCAATCACATTATAAAGATCGTAGACCATGCATAATAACCTCATTATGATTATAAGTTTTAAATGATAACACGTCCAGATTGAGATACCAAGAACTCAATATTTTTTCAAAAGTAACTCATCAAAGATTGACTATTCATTAGCACAAACAAGATTAAGGTGTTTCACAAAAAAAAAACCGCTTGACTTCGCGGTTTTTATTTTTATCTTCGCGCCTGTGCCTTACCTTAAATCGCTCACAAACTTCGGCGTGTGCCGTGTGGCTTCCTCTTGAAGCTTTTTGCTTTTCCATATCGTTTTGCTTTTGCCGATCTCTGTCTGCATGACGCGTGGCTTCCTCTGTTCGCTTTTCGAGCTGGGCCCACCATGTAGTTTCGATCACTCGGTGTCACCCACGTGGCTCCCTCTTGGAGCTTTTCGCTGGGCATCCCTTAGTCTTTTTGCTAGGCCCTGTCTACTCAATGTGTGGCAGTTCTTTGTGCACCGGTTATCTGGGAATTGCTGCTACGCCATTTGTGCTTGCTTGCCTCCACATTTTCTTCTTTGGTGCCACGTGTTCATTTCTGTTGCTGCATGGTTTTCTGTTCCCTGCAATGGCATTGCTAGCACGCTCCTATGCGATTGTTGTTTTCAATGGCGGCTCGAGGTGATCTGAGGCGTCGATGTTTACTCGCAACATTCTTTCTCTATGGTCATTCAGGTAGTGGACTGACCTATTTATGCGGCCTTTTTTCTCTTTTATTAGGTTGTTGTTAAGTTGCTAAAAGCTCCCGAGCACTAGGAAAAGCCTCTGTAATATTTTAATCAAACTTGAATATTGCAGACTGTGCCAATCAATTCAGCCTTTCTGTTTTTCATGTATTTAGTAAGATTGTTAGTTTGTGCTGTTATTTTCCTATAATGTATGAATTCCTGTTCTTCAAATTTTGTGATCTTTCATAGCTAAATAAATATAGGTCATGTTTTTTTGACTCCTCTATGTTGGCTAAAGTTATGTCAGATTATGCTATGCAATTTGAGGGTGTTTGTTATGTTTTAAAGTGCTTTTGAGAAAAATTACTTAATAAACAACATTTTGGTGGTTTGAGCCTTTGCATCCTACATTATGCTCTGGTAAATTTGTCTATGATTTTGGCACATTGCCTGTAGTTTAGATTTCATGTTTTTATATCCTTCTAACCTTTTACCTCCCCCACTAAATGAAGATCCGACTTCGATAAAACCCCGAAGGTCACTTAGCTAGCGCACTATGTCCCACAATAGCTAGGTTTCCCATAAGACTGCTGCTACCTACAAAATCCTGCATCAACATAAGGATAAAAAAGGTCATCATTAACTTAAATGTAAGAAAAATATTACTGATGACTCATAGAAAAAACCATGAATGCACATCAAAAAAGGTTTTCCATTGCTTTGTAGAATTATACATTTCTAAAAATCCCTTCTACAAAGTTTGTGAAAATATTAAAAAGTCCCCCTTTATATGACCGGAGCTCTATATATAGAGGCTTGGTTACAATAGTACTTTGTAACTAATTATAGCTACCATGATAACTACCTTTTTTTTATAATTTAAGAAATTTAAAACAAATTTTAATCTAGTTAAGATGTGCCAAATTTTCCCAAAATTAAAGTGTATTTTCTAAATTTAGTTACAAAGTGGTGACATAAGTTACATTACATCAATATTGAATCAAAATTAATTTATGACTTATGATGAGAAAATAACTGGCACTTGACTTCACTACATCACTCCTTTCCCTTTGTCCACATCATCTCCGGTTCTTTTTGAAGAAGCACCTTGTGTCGCATCCTGGTTCTAATTAAGATAAGACTTCACTTTGTATGCTTTGAAAAGTTTGGTAGTGGAAGAAATAATTTATTCTTAGGAATGATGACACTAGTCATCCTTAATGTCCAAATACCTTGGCTCTTTTGAATAACTTCCATTTCATGATAGAAATGATTCATATGACTCCCACATGCATCTAGATCTACTGAAATTCCACTCAACTTCTTCATTATTTATTTGTTGAATGCTTTCTTGTTGAACAATTATCTATCAATCATATCTTCAAAATTATTTTTGAGAATTTGGATTTTGAATCTCTTATCAATGTGTTTGGGTTGATTGAAAGAAAATCATTATGAACCTTAGTATTCACTTTCTCAAAAATCGTCAATAGTTTATCTTGTTCTACAAAAAATTCACTGATGATTACCAATTCTGATTCTACACTTTGAAGCCAAGAATTAGAGTGATTCTCTTTTACAGTTGAAAATATTTTTGGGCAACTAAGATATTAGAGTTTATCTTTATCATTTCTTTAAGATCCTTCAAAATCCATTTCCAAAATAATTCTTATCTCCTGATACCCCTCAAATCTTTTTAAGTTTCTTCTTTCTTGACTTTTGCTTTACCATAAATTCCTCTTTCTCTCCTAATGAGATTCAATACATCTACTTTGATGTATTCAATCCACTTTTCCTGTCACTTTTTAACATGATTGATGCTTATGAACACTTTATACAAATCCTTTCTCAACATTTCCCTCAAGAATAGAAGCTTAAAAAGAATGGATTTCATCTATAGGAAAAGTAGACGTGTCTACAATAGATTTGAGATATGAAGTCAGAGTTTGCACTTGTTTTAATTGCTCTTTTGTATGTTTTTCATTTTCTATTCGTTGCACCAATTTGGTGATTGACATCTGAAAATTATGAATGCCACCTTCATGAGTTGAGGGCCCAAATTCACATTGGTAATATCAAAATCATCCTCAATAGCTTCATTCACATCTTTCTTTGAAATAGAATGAGAAAATCCAACAAGCATATTCCCTGATGTAGGATCCACTACCAATCTAGAAGTGAACTTTATATTCTTTGACCTTTCCAATATCTAAAACAAACTAGCGAATGAATCAAATCTAGGAACAATCAATTTAAATTTTTCTTTTCGTTAGAATTTTTTTTTCTATCTAAGAAGATATATATCCCTATGAGGACTCTAGAACATTAGTATTTAATGGATAAGATGTCATAGATGAGGGACAAATAGGTGGCTCAAAAATATTCTCTTGAGATGCATTTATATCTATCAAAGGTGGAGGAAATGTATCAAAATGAGGATTAGGCACTTCATGTGTAGGATATAGGATGAGAATGGAAGGATACATTGTTGGGATCTACACATCACCACTTGGGTCATCCTTAGATTCTATTGAATCTTTTTCTTTGACTTCTTCCTGAATGGGATGCAATGACCTTTCCTTGATTTTTGATCTTTTCTTCTTCACCTTTAGATCATCGCCACATATATTTTTGAAACTATTCCTTTTGGATGGGTCCTCATCATCATTGCCTCCTTGACTATCTTTTCGAGGATTGGAAATCAGGGTGAAAAATTGAGAAGGGATAGAAGAAGAAGTATCATCTTTACTATCTTTCTTCTTTCTTAAAGGTTCTCCTTTTCTTGGTGGCTTAGTGGTTTTTGTCTCAATTAGTTTCTTTCTAATCTAGTCTTTTGATCTTTTGAGCACATAGGCAGTTGTCTCATTGATTTCCTTTATTTCTTGGACTGCCTAATTGATAGGTGGCAAGAGTTGAATCTAGATATTTTCAAAATACAAAGGATTAATTAAATCTGCTTCATCACTGATCTCACCCACATACCAATCAAGTTTGGATTCATTAATTTTCTTTAGTGTCAACCTCATCCAATCTCTACTTTGAAATTCATAGTCATCTTCACAATCTTCCCATAAATTTTCAATATTTGGGAAATGATAGTACCCCAAACCTAGATTCAAGTGATTTCTAACATATCCTTTACTATCAAATGAGAACCTCATGTTATATAAGAATATCTTGATTTTTACCAGTGATATCTCAATATTTTGAGCATCAAAATAAGATTTACAACTGTAACGACTGAGAAAAATAGGGAAAGGAACCCCATTCTTCTTTATGTATCTATATCTCTTGTTTACCACATTGAGTTTCCTATAGAGCTCTATCAGGATGAGTTTATCATCTACATACCTAGGAAATTTGTATGGGTATCCATCAAACCCTCCAATTCATAAATAGGTGAACTTAGGGAATTGTATAAAATAAATCCCATATTGTTTGAAAAGAGTTGCTACTTTTGAAGATATTCTGAGTGCAATATTTCCTTGGAGCTCTCTCATGGTTAGCATTATACAAGCATCATTCACTCTTCAAAAATTCTTGTAACTATTCTCTAGCTGCAATCATGTATAATACTTATAGATTTGTGTTGTATTACCAAATATTCTTTTGGTACTAAGCTCTAGATAAGTTTTCATATATGCAATTACATAGAAAATATAAGAAGACATGTAGAAATATTGGTTTGACTCAAACTTAGTCAATTTATTATGCAAATCAACAAAAAATTGAAGGTGTAAAAATAATTCTTTTGTAGAAATGGAGCAGAGTGGTGTGAGTGTGAATGGAGTAGAGGCAATGAAAAATGGCAGGGTGTCAAAGGAAGTTGAGAAGGCTCTAGGGTAGAAAGGTGCGGCTAGGGAAAGCTAGGCGGATGAGGTGATTCGGGGAATGCCTAAAGAAGATTTGCCTTAGGAAGATGATCAAAGACCCCAATGGGTGTTCTCCAAAGGAAAATGGATCGATCACTGCCATCCACATTATTGGCATAAATCAACGGAGCACCAACAGGAATGTCACAATGACCACACACGACATGATACGCCATCCAAAGCAACAAAAGATGATTGGAGCGTCAACAAAGAGAGAAAAGAAACACGACCATGGCCATGACCCGCCAAGAATCAAAAGGGCACAACATACAGAGAAAAGGTCAAAAACCATAAGCTCGATCGAAGAAAAGAAGAGGGGAATCCGAACCAAAAATTGGATCAAGAACGAAACCCTAAAGTGCTGGAGGAGAAGGGAATCCCGTTGATCGATGTGTCACAAAAAATAAAAAGCGATGCAAAAATATTGAGGGACTTGGCACTAATATGTCGCTTCATTGGGGGCACTCCCAGTAGGGCTGTGATCAAGAAATGGATAACAAAAAATTGGCAAACAAAGGTTCTACTCAGATTTCTCCCAATTTTTTTTTTCGTGGTGGTATTTGCAGATGAAGAAACTAAGAAGAAAGTTATAGATGGTGGAGTGTGGTACAAGGAAAATCTCCCACTATACATGCAGCCCTGGAATCACAATTTTGACCCAACCAGGCTTTAGCCTTACGAAAATCCGATTTGGATCTTCCTATATAATCTCCCATTTGAGTATTGGAATGGTGAATGCCTTGAAAAATTGGAAGAACGTTGGGGAAATTATTATAAATTGATATGGAGATTATAGATGGAGACCTATACAAATATGCCAGACTGAAGATAGCTACAATCACCACTGTACCCCGATCAATCAAATTATAGGTAGAAGAAGAAATTTGGACCCAGAGAATTGAGGTGGAAGAAGATAAAAAGTTTTTCCTAAAATGCGGCTCAAGGTTGCATAGAGAAATGATGTGCAAAAGCTCGCAAGGGAAGGGGAAACAAAGGAAAGAGGTGAATGAAAGGAAAGAAGAGGACGATGTAATGCAAATCGTCCCATTCATTACAAGTTTGGCGGCCTTGGACCCAAAGGATGCAAAGAAAGAGGAACCCATGGGAATGTGTGCAGATCAAGGGGTTTTTAGGGAGTTTGAGTCAGATGGGCTCCCTGAAGATGTGTCTTATCCCAGCTTCAGGGATGAAGCCAAGATGGAAGAAACAACACCCTTATCATACTTAGACACAAAACCAGAGCCTGAGGATGAGCTAGATAATATTGATGAAAGAAGCATAACTCAAACTACATCCATGCACATGGGAATGGGAAAAATCGACAAACAAGGGAAATCTAGAGGAGGAAAATCCTTCAATAAATTGAGGGAGGAAGAGGCTTTAGCCAGAAACTACCCTAGCATTAGGAAAATTTTAAGTACCAAGAGAGGGACAACCTCTCTTGGGAAGCAATGAAGCTGACTACATGGAATGTCAGGGGCCTAAAGGCCCTTGACAAGCGGTGCCTGGTTAGGCATAATCTCTAGTCATGTACAAGCGAGATTATTATTCTACAAGAGACCAAGCTGTCACAACTTGAAGCATGCATGTTCTTAAACTACATTAGGTCATGGAATGGTTTCTTTCAAGAATCAGAAGGAGTATCAAGGGGAATTGGATTGATTTGGAAGGAGTATGAGGTATCAGTGAAAGTGCAATGTTCACAAAAAAATTGGTTGGCAATGGAAATCTATAGTATGGATCTAAATCTCACATTTTTTCTCATTAACATCTATGGCCCTATTGGAACAAATGAGAAAGCGACGCTTTGGTCAGAAGTTCTAGAGTTCATGAAGTGCCACATAGAATCAAGCCTCATCATTGGAGATGATTTCAACGCTTTCTTGGACATGTCTAAAAAAAGTGGAGGGATAAGGATGGAATCCCAAACCATGATTGATTTCAGATCGTTTATGGCATGCTAAGCACTAGAAGATTGCCAAACCACAAATGGAGTGTTTACATGGACCAATAGATGTAAGGATTTTAAGACAATCTTAGAGAGGCTAGATAGGTTTCTGATCTCCCAGGGTGGCGCAACATCTATCCCAACATTGAAGCTCAAATTTTACCAATTTCTACATCAGATCACTTTCCTGTCGAACTCAGCCTAAGTAGAGGTTCGAAACAACTGAAGTCATCTTTCAAGTTCATGAACACGTGGTGGTGTGATGCTAGGATTTTGAGCCTATTAGAAAAGTGGTGGAAGGAGTATCGAGTGGGGGGCTCGATCAGCTTCAAATTCACAAAAATATTACAGTACCTGAAGGAAAGGCTCAAGGAGTGGAACATGGTAAAATTTATGAACATATTTACAGAAAAGGTGAGGGTTGAGTGAGAACTGATAGCATTTAATGTGAAGGTGATAAGAGATAAAATGAGGAATGAGGAATTCTTGCGTGAAAAAGAATTAAAATCAGAACTTGCAGAGTTACTCAAGAGGGAGGAAATCTATTGGAGGGATAAATCAAGAGAAGTCTGGTGCAAGGAAGGTGACTCAAATTCAAATTTTTTTCATGCCTCAATCCTAGCTTGAAGGGTGGAAAACAAAGTGGAATCAGTTCAGTCCCAGGATGGCAGCCTGAAGCATGGAAGCTCGAAATTAGGCCTTGAAGCGGTTGCCTTCTTCAAAAATTTGCTAGGAGAACAAGCAAAGGTTGGTGGTGAAGGAGGCATATTAGAGTCAATTGAAAGAAGGGTGGGAATGAGGATAATGTAATGCTTGAAGAACCAGTATTGATGGATGAAGTCAAGGCGTCCCTCTTTCAAATGCACCTCGACAAGGCCCCGGGGCCGGACGGATTCCCAACCAGGTTCTTCCAAAATTGCTGGGGATTTCTTGGGAGGGATCTTTGGTTAGTGGTGGAGAAATTCAGAAGGACAAAGAGATTCGTCAAGGACCTCAACAACTCGGTAATAACACTTATCCCCAAGAAAGCATAATGTAGGTTGTAAATTGAAATTATAGGCCAATCTCCCTTTGCAATACGATATATAAAGTGATTGCTAAAGTATTGGTAAATAGACTCAAGAAAATACTTAGAAAAATTATTTCCCTTGAACAAAATGGCTTTGTTCTGGGGAGAGAGATTTCAGGCAGTATTTTGCTCATTAGCGAAGTGGTGCACTTGCTAAAGATAAATCATATGGCTGGCATGGTTATCAAATTGGATGTTAACAAGGCTTACGATAAAGCTTCATGAGACTTTCTGCTCAAAGTCATGGATCACATGGGCTTCAGTAATCTCTGGTGCTCACTAATCAAGTAGTGTATTTCCACAATGAGATTCTTGGTCCTAATCAATGGCTCACTTCATGACTTTTTTGTGGCAACCAATGGTCTACACCAAGGGGATCCTATATCACCGTCACTATTTTTCATAATGGCTGAGGCGTTGAGCAGTTCAATCAAAAGGAGAAGACATCAGGATGAGTGGTGTGGAATAACTATAGCCTCGAATGTGGAACAAATTACCCACTCACAATTCACTGATGACACCACCTTGTTTGGAGAAGAAAGCATTAGGGAGGCAAGATGTATCAAAGCGACGCTGGTAGAGTATGAATTGCAGTCAGGGCAAAAAATGAGTAAGGAAAGATCAAGAATCTATTTCTTTAACACAAGGGTTAATGTCTAGAGAGCCATCTCAACATTAATGGGATTTCAAACCGATAAGCTTCCTGCCAAATTCTTAGGGGTCTTGATTTTTGAGGGGGCCTGTAGATCAAAGCACTAAGAGGAGGTGTTGAACAAATGCAAGAGTAAGGCGATGTCTTGGAAAAATAAATGGCTGACTCTGGCTGGATCACCATGGCCAAGGCAATCCTCTTAGCGATTCCAATATACACACTTGCCTACTATGAAGCTCCAAAGAAGATAGAAGAAGGCATTGAGAAGATCCTAAAGAGGTTCCTATGGGAAGGATTGATAGAAGAGAAGAAAATACCATTAATCGGTTGGGAAACCGCTTGCAAAACAAGAATAGAAGGTGGTGTGGGCCTAAGGAGGATCGAGAGGCAAAATACAATGCTGGGAGCAAAGACGATTTGGAAAATGTACAAACACCCAGAAAAGTTGTGGTGTCGCATAGCCCAGAATAAATACTTAGACGACGAATCCCAATCTAGGATACTAACGATAAAAAATCTCCAGGGTGGCTCGACAATTTGGAAATTCTTAATTTTTTTTTTCCCACTGGTTACAAGACATATTACATGGAAAATTGGTAATGGACAAAAGGCTAGGTTTTGGTTGGATTCTTGGAACGGATTCAGGAGTCTTGCAAATCAATTCGAACTAGATCAAGAATTGGAATGACTTGAGGGGGATTTGGGAATATAAGTAGCCATGTATATTAACTGGGAGGAAACTGGTGATGGCGAAAGGGCGAAGTGGAAAAAAATGATACACACGCACCTAGAATAAAATAAATTGGAAGCAATCACAAAAGAGTTAAATAAGCGAGTGGTGTGCATATCCAAAGAAGAAGACACCATTGTATGGTGTGGAGGAAAATCAAGCGAATACACTGCCAAAATCAGATACCAAATACAGGTAGAAATTGGAGCAAGAGTCGATTGGATGGAAAAACTATGCTGGAATCAAGTGGTGCTCCCCAAGGTTGGTGCGTTCCTTTGGGTGGTATTCCACAAGAGGTGCCTACCGATGAAAAGATTAAAAATATTAGGAGTCATAGGCCCAAGTTGGTGTGTAGTGTGTGAACATGCTGAGGAGGAGGTAGACCACCTGTTTCTATCATGCCCCACGATGGTGGAATGCTGGGATTGGTTCCAGAAAACGTTCCAAGTGCAAGGACCTAGATAGGAGAAATTGAGAGAATTCTTGAACATGTGGCAAATTGGCAACAAAAATGGATATTGGTAGGGATTATGGATCTTGGTGCCTTCGCTAGTAATCTGGAACTTATGGAAAGAAAGGAATAGAAGAATTTTCAAAGGTGAAGCCCTAGAAAATAATAGATTAATAGATAGGATGAAGGAGGAAATAATCGAGGTGGCCAATAATAGGATAAGGCTGGGCAAAAAGTCACGATTCACAAAATGGGATGAAGGGATTAAAAAAGAATGGAATAACCTGAAAAGGCTGAAGGTGGGTCCATCCGAGGTAGACAAGGTGGATAGAAGGACCGTCCATTGGAAGGGGCCATCAGAACTCCCTTGGAAATTGAATTTTGATGGGGCGGTGAAGGGAAATCCTGGCGCTACTGAGGCCGGTTGTCTTATTAGAGATCAAGAAGGATAGTGCGCTTGGGCAGCCTCAAAGAAATTAGGAGTATGTACTAATAACATTGCCAAGCTTGAGGCATTGATGATGGGCCTACAAATTTGCATCAATAAGGGGATCAAGTCAGTGGAGATTGAGGGATATTCGATGGTATGCATTCAAGCAGTAATCAATGGTCAGTCCCCAAGCTGGCAGATCGATGATTGGGTCACCCAGATCAAGGTACTTCTTGGCAATAAACAACTACAGGATTGGACACACATATAGAGAAGCCAATAAGGCTGCAGATTGCTTGGAAAATGTAGGAGTATGGCAAGAGGAAATACTGCTCGTTGATTCCAAATTAGAAAATTGGGGTGGACTCAAGGATATAATAGAACGAGACATGGGAAAACAACAACCAAAATCCCAAGAGGGATGTGGTGAGTACAATGTCACATGATGGTAAGAGATTTCTTGGATATGGAGGTACAACATGGGTGACCAACGTCAGAAAACCTAGTGAAACTTCTTATGTCACGAGACAAATTTTATGCTCGGGCAAGGTTAAAAATGAATGGAGCCTCGGTTATGGCCAGAGGAAAATGGTGCATATTTTTGGCATAAGTTGTTTGAACTACAAAGAGAAGATAGAGTCACAATGTCGGAGGTTGTTCCTGACTAACCAAGCTCAGGTGCTGAGAGCAATCCTTGGCATGGTGACATGGGGTGGCCACATTAGGAAGCACCGGTGTGATGGGAAAACCTACGAGGCTGTCCTGAAGCCTCTGGTAGATGTGACTGGCTCGCGGGAGAAGGCCGTAGTATTGTTCAATTGCCTCATCTTTGTGCCAAACCGCATCGTAGTTGCCAATGCGGTCATGGAGTTGAGGATGGATGGCTGGGTGAGCACACTTGGGGAGTACTTTGACTATACTCAACTCGAGACACAGGAGGCGTGCGAGGAACTGGAGGAAGCGGTAATCATCCAACACATAATGCAAAAGGAGAATTTCATGGCAGAAGCCTCGAGTGGGAGTAATGAACAATGATATGGCTCCATTCCGCTGTTACATGGCTGCTGAAGACAACTGGCTTTCGGTGGAATGCACTCTAAGGCTAGAGGAATTTGGCATTTCTCTGGCAGTAGTTTACGGGTCCCTCTAGGATGGGAGACTGGGCTGCTAGGGAGGCCAACTGTCAACATGAAATTATGTACTTGGGAGCTATCCCCTTTATAGCACTTATCAATAAAAAATAAAATAAAATTACTAGTGCAAATTATTACTAATAATGCTACCTTGATCAATGAATTAATCTCTTGCACTTATGATCATGATGAAATTGTACATCCATTTTTTAAATTCAATTAAGCTTCCATTTCTCATTAGTTGGTGAAGAGGAACTATCAAATTGGCAACATCATCAATGAAGAGAGATCTATGGAGAGATTTTGGAAGTTGAGACTTAACTTCTTTGGGTACCAATAACTAATTTCTTGCTATGGTATTAAGACATTGTTTCTTATGTTCACTAAAGTACCGATGAGCGTTCTCTCTATTGATGTGAGAAAACTGATCATTGATAGGCAACCTGAATATGATCTCGATGGAGACACCATCTAACCTAGCCACCAACTTGTCATCAATAGTTTTGATTTCTCTAGACTCAAGGTTATATCCTTTAATGCATTCTAATACTAGTTCAAGACACTGGACTGCCATAGGAAGTCTGATTGCATGTGCTAACCCAGTTTCAAAGATATTCTGTGCTAATGGTGACCTCTTTCCTTCATCCATAGACTTATAAAAATCTTACATGTTGATGTGAACTAACTTGGTGTCTGACACTTACAGAAGTGTAATTTCAAACATAGAAAGAAACTCACAGCCTTGATACTTATACTTCATAATTGCAAATTCCTAAGATTTCTGACTACTGTTATTCCTTTGTTCAAGAACTCTTAAAACTGAATAAGTGGTTCATATGCTTTCTATGTGCGTACATATTTCTCATGCATATCTATCTAGGATTTTCAGATAAATACCTAGGAAAGATCACTTCTTTGGGACCAATCAAGTTCCATGAAACACATTCTTTGAGGTATTCTTTCACGTGGCTTGCATAATCTTCCAATACTTTGTTTCAAAGTTTCCTTTTGGCCCAGGTTAGTAAAGCTTTGATGTAGGTCGCACAACTTGAAATTACCCCTAACAAATGCATACACTTGAAAGTTTCACAACATTTTCAACAAATCCTTTTTGTGCATATTCTATTATCATTTTCTCTTGTTAAAAAGTTGGCTCTTTGAGGTGTACTGTTAAACAATTCACTTGTCGTGTCTATGGAAGCTTACACTATTTCTCATTCAATTATAGAGTAACAATTGACTTGCATCACCTTTAATCCATTATACTTTCTGTGTAGATTCGTCACACAAACCCAATACAACTTTTACACCTTTATCTAATACCATAACAGAGAGTATATGTTCATCTTCTTCAAGGGCATAAACTATATTGAGTTCTGTTTCTTCAACCTGGAACCTCTCGGTCTCGATTTTTCTCACATCCTAGATAGAATTTCATATACCAAGTTACTTGTATAAGAATTCATCTGCAAGCAATGCCCTTCCATATCACCTCCAAATAACCATTTCTCTACGTGAGATATTATTAAGAATTCATCTGCAAGTGATGCCCTTCCATATCACCTCCAATTAACCATTTCACTATGTGAGATATTATTAAGAATTTATCTGCAAGCGATGCCCTTCCATATCACCTCCAATTAACCATTTCCCTATGTGAGATATTATTTCTTCCACATACGGAAATCTAGATCTGTTGTTCCCCATGTTCATTATGTTTATAACTTTCAACGTTTCTCTGCCATGCTCATATATTATGCATACATATATTCTTGAGCAGAACCAAAACCATTCTCATTACCAAAGCTACTACTTCAGATGTCAACCAACTGGTAACTTTGAAGGTTTGAAATCCTTTTTAACATATCCACTTTAAGCAGATACAATCATTGCAGTTTGTGAAACCACATCTTCTCTAGGCATTCTGTCAACTAGTTCATGTACTTTTTCTATGCTTCCTCATATTGCATGCATGTCTTCCAAGGCACCTGCAACTACAACATATGACAAAAACCAGGCTTTCAATTATTCTTCTACAAATCTTCACATCCTTTTTCAAAGCCCCCGCTTCAACCAATGTTGGTAGGATACTTAAAAAAGGCTCTCGAATCGGCTTTGCATCTGCAGACTCCATTCGTCTAAAAATTTCTAGACATGCAAGCTTTGCATTCTTCAACATATACCCTTGTCTATGCTTGTGCATGATGATTCTTTCTAAAAATATAAAGGATTTACTGTAACCTAACGTAGACATGCACCGTACTATCACATCACTTCTTAACAATCATCGAAACTTTGTATGGTTCGCATGTATATCTGTCAAGAAAACTACCACAACTTTTAACAAAATTCTTCATTTCTTTTATGCTTTAATGGATGCTCACA
The DNA here is from genome assembly GCA_007115665.2 of Sequoiadendron giganteum. Taxonomy (NCBI): domain Eukaryota; kingdom Viridiplantae; phylum Streptophyta; class Pinopsida; order Cupressales; family Cupressaceae; genus Sequoiadendron; species Sequoiadendron giganteum. The sequence goes on from CM021101.1 coordinate 549,582,608, forward strand.
CATTGTTTCAAAGCCTTTTTAACAACTCTATTCTGTGCATATCCGTGCAAGTTTCACTCAAGTTAGTGCATGTAAGTGGGGCTATAACTGTTAGTGACCACTCAAGCTTTGTCTCTTTTCTATGAGTGATTCAAGCCTCCTTTGTTTTGGTTTTAAATATGAAGTTGTTAACTTATAAGATAAAGCTGCCAAAGTTAACTTTCCTTTTATCATCAGCTCCATCATTTTTAGCGACAACTTGGAGGTAGTTGGCAATCTGAAGAAGACTACCGATGATAACTAACTCACTTTTGTATATCAGAATTTTGGTCTCCTTTCACAAGTTCATAATCTGCATTGGCCATTCAGAGTAGGAGTTAATAACCCATTGTCGAAGAGCTGTCGGTAGTTTGTGATAGCTTGATTGACACCACTGATATGTCGATAGGAATATACTTTTAAATCTGAGTTATTTGACCTTTACCTCCACTTGACTTCAGTGTTAAGGAGCGGTTCACAATTTTACAAAAGCATGATTCTTGCTTATAAATCTTGAAAGTGTTAATAATCAGATTTAAACTTTAAGCCTGTTGATGAACTTCATTGGTACTTTAGGTGGCATTGAGAATCCGTATTCCTTTAAACTTGTGCTCTTTCAAAAAAATTAAAAATTTACTCACTGAATTTTTGGATTAATTCTTTCTTATTGGTACCTAGAAGCTGATGTACAACTTCTTAAATTCACAACATCGGAGATTTAAAACTTTGATATTGAATTAACTTTGCAAAGAGCTGATAAATCATTAAACTAGCAAATGGGGTTTTGTATATAACTTTTACATGGGTGATTATTTTTCAACCAAAATTTGTCACATTATCAATAACAACAATACAATCAAAATTCAGGATTATAGTTTCATTTAGACTGAATAAAACCTTTAATTTAATAGTTCCACAATTCGATTAACAAAAATCAAAGTTTTAATATCTCAAAAAATGGAAAGTGGGTTAGTGTGGAAAATGGCCATATTTGATGTGACATCATCAAGATTATGCCCATAATTTTTTTTTGCATGAACCTTCATAGTTTCTCAAATTTATTTATTTTCACAATTTTCACCAATCCACCTAATAAATTTATGATACAACAATGTATAATAAATTTTTGGTTTGGCATAAGATACATAATTAGAGATGTTTTGAGATGGAACTGACAAAAAAATGATGGGAAAAAACAACTCAAAAGTTTTAGGATAAAGCTTCTAGATGACTACCTTGATTACACACACTATTGCTAACCTAGAAACACTTGCAAAATGTGTATTTCAGATCAACCTAATAATGAATTTGATGCAAAAGTTTTAAAATTGGGCTAATAAGAAATGGGGGTAACAATTTCTCAATTGGCTCAAGTTCCTAATAAGTGTTTAACTCTCGACATGATTCCTAATGATGTTGAAGCTCCCTATAAAGTTATTAACACCAAAATAGATGAGGAGATCCCACTGGGTGATGTATCTCTAACATCTAGGGACTGGTAATATTAAAAGGTAAAGGAAGTTGTCAGAGCTTTCCATTGAATTAAAAACTAGGAACCTCCACTAAGGTTCTAGGTTCCTAGTTGACCATCAGTAAATGAAAATGCATTGAATGTTGTGCCATAGAGGTTTGATATGGTTCTAAAGCTTCACAAAGTTTCTTCTAAGCCCTAGGGGCCAATAAAGATAAATGGTTCATGGAAACATCATGAATTTTGATGGGTGTTTGGATCTCAACAAGGTTTTTAGCATCAAAGAAAATATTATAAGAAGCCATTTAGAAGTTCCTAGTGGGATATGAACCTATAACATGAGGGCATAAGGATAAAAATATGTGAGATACTTCTAAGGAATGTGGAACCCAAAAAATTTGTAATGGTGCTGAGTTCTATCTCTTCCTTTGATAAATGATTTAGAGTTGAAGCAAAGTGAGTATGCAGTTTTTTAGTGGTTTTCCATAGTTCATGAACCACCTCTAGAGTGTGACGTAGTTCTAGTTTGTGCCCATAATGCCAAATTTTTTATAGAAGAAAGTAAAGCTAGGAGCAATAAAATGAGATCAATCAACAAATGAAAAATAGATACCGAAGGATCCCATATATATTTTATGTCATGTCCCTTTTTCTAGAAAGACAGTTGTAGAGTGGAATCCAGGAATCCTACCACCATTCTTCACAAAAAACCCTCCCGACTTGCGGTTTGAAACATAGCATCTACAATAATGTGCACACATCATATCCAAAGCTCAAGGAAAAAGGATTATATATCAGAAAGAAATTACCAGCAGAAGATCACCAATATAGGCTCACTGTATCGAAGCAGGATTGATTCTAGGAATCCCTCCACATTTCTCTGCAAGAGCACATTTTGAATTTTGGTTTGGAACATAACATCTATGATGATACATGCACATCATATCCAAATATTAAGGGGAATGGATCATGTACCAAAAATATATTTCTATCAGAAGATGACTGTGCTAGGCAACTGACACCTACTTTAGTAGGCTTAAAGGATAAGACACCTCTAGATCATGTGACATCGATTGTGGAGTCTTAGGAAAAAGAAAGGGGCTAGGGAAGCATGTGGATATGTCTATAGGGTGACACACTAATTCCAAAAGAATCTAACTTGATCTTAAGGTCAACCTAGTATAGCGTGTTGAAATTCAAATTTTGGGCTTTGGTGCCATTTTTGACTCAAGGTTGACCTATTCCTTGAAGGATATTGTTAGCATATAAATATAAGAAATCAATTCTTTTAATAGGCATCAAATTATTATGTCATTCTTCTGTATTTCAAGACACTTGTGTTCTAATTCCTTCTGTGGATGAAAACCCATAAGAGTTTGTGTTCATTGGACGAAAACCTAGTGTTCACTAGGATCAAAGGACAAAACCCCTTTGGTTCTTGAGGGAATTCTCACCCAGGAATTGTATTTGAGCTTCAAAATATCTATAAGGAAGTTAGTAACATTATTGTTGATCTATGGTAGTATTGTATATCAATCCAGACCAGTCTTATGAGCTGTAATTGATATATCATATATGTGGATAAAATTATTAAGTTTATCATTATTGCAAAGAGACTTTTGTGTTCATGTATTGTTGTTTATTGAATCCAATCCACAATTCAGTCTTTATGTCAAAATTTTATGTTAGGAACATTACAATGGTATCAGGGCATGATTCTGTTAGCCTGTATGGTTTTCCTAATGATTGATGTTGAGTGAAAGGGACATCAAGTAAGTTAGAGGAGAGAACTAAAGAAATTGGATCAAGAAGGAAATTCAAACCTAGAGAAAAGGAAGATGTTGAAAGATGAAATATTTAAGGAGACAATTGCAGAAATTTATGAGATCACAAGAGGGTTAAGGGATATGTACCCATAACCCTACCAGGATAAGAGATGTATTGAAAGTTTTGGTAGATAAGATCTGTCAGGTGGAAATTCAAATCACAACGGTTAAAAGGGTGAGACCTCATCAAAAAATGGTGGAAGCAATGATGCAGTGAATAAAATCCCATCAGGAACATTGAGGAACATATTCTTGTTGGAAACAAAACTAGAGGAGGAGCGAACCTGTGAACACCAGTGCCTTCAATCCAAAAACTATTCGTAGATGGCATGGTGAGTACCAATCCTTATCGAAAGAAATCAAATCAGAGATGTATTATGTAAACTACATAGAATTTGCAAGGAAGAGTGAGCCACAGAAGAAAAAGGTTATACAAAAGCAAGGATCTGAAGCATAAGTTGGGAAAACTTGCCACAAAATGTTTTGATGGGAGTAATAAGATCTCAGCTAGAGCATGGTTATGAAAGATTGAAACTTATTTTTTTGCTCAATCCTATGACAAAGAAAGATGTAGTTTAGTTTGCACCTCTTTGCATCTCAAAGGGGAAGCCTATGAATGGTGGTTTCATGGTTGTACTACCCAAGGCCATGATCAAATACATAGATTTGATGAATTCAAAAAAGAATTCTTGACATATTTGAGCTAAAGGATGAAGAATAATATTTTAGCAGGCTGGCCATGATCAAACATCATTTAGTAGATGATCATATGATGGAGTTTCAGAAAGTGGTGGTGATGGTGCTCAAATTATCAAAAAAGAGGATTGTGCATCTCTTCTTTACCAGGCTCACTGAACCTCTTAGGGTGTTTGTGAAATCATTTACACTAATCTCTTTACAAGAGGCTACTAAAAGGGCTCTAACCCTTGAGCCATCCATTATGAAGAATTTTTTCTCTCACCCACCTAAACCCAGTACATGGCACCATAAAGGTGGCTTTCAGAAAAAATAACCACTACATGCTCCGGTACCAACACCCAAATATGCAAATCCTAATATGGTGAAGAAAGCATATGAAGATACTAGGAACGTTCTTTGGAGGAAGAATTTTTTTTTCTCCTTCAGAGAGCCATGGGTTCTGAGACATAAATGTCTCGGTAAGGGGAAAGTTCACTATATAGAATTCCTTTCTGATAAAGAATCAAAATCAGATGGGTCCAAGTGTTTCATGATTTAGAAGACACCTTTCCAGGGGAGGAGGATAAGGAAAAGGACAATGACCTGGAATTCTATCATCTCTATCCAACACACATAGATACCAATCTTTCATGGTCCAGGGAGTCCTTTTTGGACAAAGAGTGACTGTTTTGATTAATGGAGGAGCTACCCACAACTTCATTGATGAGGAACTTGTGAAGAGAAGGAGGCTAGACATGAAGAATTTTGAAGGCTTCACTCTCATTGTGGATGATGGGTATAACTTACTCTGCAAGGAGAAAATCTGGAAGTTGGACATAAAATTTGGAGATCATAAGGTTTGTGGTGAATTCTATATGATTGGTTTGGGTGAAATTGATGTAATTTTGGTTGTGCAGTGGCTACATTCATTAGGTGAGTATACCAGAAATTACCAAATGATGGAACTCAAGTTCAAATCCAATGGGAAGGATGTAGTTCTAAAAGGAATGGCTAATGAAGGTCCACAAGTAGTATTAGCTAGAAGAATGGAGAGTATTCTCTAGAAGAACCAAGTTTCTTGGACTACTTGTTGTTTGGTGATTTTAAAAGATTCTTTCGAAGGTAAGAATGGTTAATTTCATATTGATATACAAAAGATTTTGGATAAGCATACTTTGGTTTTTAGTGATATGCCTCCCAGATTTCCACCAGATAGAGGGCTCCATTATATCATAGAACTTGAACTGGGATCAAAACTAGTTATGACCACTCCATACAACTATCCATGAATGTATAAGGAGGAGATAGAAAAAGCAATAAAGGAGTTGTTGGATATGGGCTATATTAGGCCAAGATCTAGTCCCTTCACATCTTCTGTGGTGCTGGTCAAGAAGAAGGATGACACTTTGTAGATGTTCATATACTATCGAGCATCAAAGAAGAAGACCATTAAGAATTGGTACCCCATATCGTGGATAGATGAACTAATTTATGAGCTGCATGGTGTGGTGTACTTTCAAAGATTCAATTGAGGTTCAGATTTGACTAGATCTACATGAAGGAATAAGATGCATAAAAGACTACTTTTTGGTGTCACTATGGGCACTTTGAGTTCTTGGTCATGCCTTTTGGTCTCACTAATGCTCTGAAAAATTTCCAATCCTACACAAATCCTACTTTTGTTAAGCACTTGAGGAATTTTGTGTTGGTTTTCTTTGATGATATTATGATCTATAGAAAAACATGGGAAGAACATTTGAAGCATTTGGATATAGTCTTGAGAATTCTAGAACAACATTCTCTCTTTACAAAGGTCCAAATGTGAGTTTGGGTCAACAGAGATATTATATTTGGGACATGTCATAAGTGATAAGGGAGTCTAGGTTGATTAGAAGAAGATCCAAGCCATTCTAGACAAGCCACCTCCTACAAACTTGTCTCAACTAAGAGGTTTCATTGGACTATGTAGCTATTAATGAAGGTTTGTTAGGGGATTTTCTCATTTTGCAAAACCTCGCACCAATATGACTAAAGTAGGGGCCTTTGAATGGATAGAGGAAGCACAAGGGACCTTTGAGAAGCTAAAAGAGGTAATGAGCTCTTGTCCGATTCTTGCAATTCCTGATTTCTCACTTTCATTTGTTGTAGAATGTGATGCTTCTGGTGAAGGAATTGGAATGATAATTTCTCAAAAGGGACACCCATATTTTTTGAAATTAGGAAGTTGAGGGCACCTGAAAGAGGATATTTCATATATGACAAAGAGATGCTAGCCATAATACATGCCTTGGAGAAGTTCCAACAATACTTGGTGTACGAAATATTTCTATTCAAATCAGATCACAACAGCCTAAAGTTCTTCCCGAGTCAACAAAATTTGAATGGTAGGCAACAAAAATGGGTAAGTAAACTTCAAGCATATGATTTTGATATTGAATATGTCAAAGGAAAAAAAATATTATGGAAAATGCACTCTCTAGGAGACCTACTCTATGTCATGTATCCATCACATCAACAGACTAGGAAGTGTCAATCATGGAGGAATATTCCAAGGATCCTTTTGCTATCAGAATTATGGAAGGTTTAAAAAAGGATGAACGGTATGTGGTGTCAGAAGGTTTGATTCTATTCAAGAATAGAGTATTCTTGGTTTCTGGATCCAAGGTGAAAGAGAAAATATTGTAGGCCTATCATAATGCACCTATAGCAGGGCATTCTAGATTCTACAAAACTTACCGAAAGATCAAAGAAATATTCTCTTGGAAAGGCCTCAAGGAGGATGCTCTCACACATATCAGGGAATATGTCACATGTCAACAAAACAAAGGAGAGAAAGAGTTTCTAGCCGGATTGCTACAACCTCTTCCCATTCTAGAACACAGATGGGAAAGTATCTCCATGGATTTCATTACCAGATTTCCCAAAGTGTAAGGGAAATATTGAATTTATTTGTAGTTGATAGATTGACTAAATATGCTCATTTATTTTCCATTTCCAGTGAATATAAAGCTCCACAAGTTACAAATTTATTCTTCAAGAAAGTTTTTTGGTTACATGGCCTACCTAAGAAAATTGTCAGTGATAGAGATAGTTAATTCCTAAGTAAATTTTAGAAGGAATTAATCCATCTTGTGGGAACCAAGATCACTCCTAGCACAATCTACCATCCACAAACTAAAATTGTAAACAAGTGGTTAGAAGGATACTTGGAATTATACCACTAGTCAACAGGAATCCTGGATGAAATGGATACACTTGGGGAGTATTTCTACAACACAACTCATCACATGTCCGTCAACATGTATCCAATTAGAGTACTCTACGGGTATGGTGCATTATCCTTTGTGGAGCTAGTCCTCACAGACAATAGAGTTTTGATAGTAAGCAATTTGGTAAATCAAAGTCAAGCTATTTTGCGGACTCTTAGGGATCATCTACAAGTTTCCCAAAATCAACAAAAGATGTATGCAGACAGGAAGCACACATAAAGATCATTTGAGGTGGGAGATATGGTATTCATAAGGTTGCAACCCTATAGATAGTCTTCTATCAAGAAGGGGGGGGGGGGGGTAGAAAAGCTCAAGCCAAAGTTCCATGGACCATACAAGATAACTCGAAGGGTTGATGAAGTTGTTTATGAAATGGAAATTTTGGTAGACATCAAAATCCTTAATGTTTTCCATGTTTCATGCCTAAACAAGGTTATGGGATTGCATATTACTCCTGATATTGAGTTACCACCACTAGATGATGAGGGAAAACTCATCCTTATTCCAGAAGTTGTGATTGATATTAGGGTAAAAAATCTAAGGAACCAAAATATAATAGAGCATCTTTTCTATTAGAAGAATTTTCCAATTGAAGATGCTACCTAGGAAGGTCTTGAAATTATAGAGCACCTAAATTTACATTGGTTGAGACAAGCAATTTTTGGAAGGGAGGATTTGTCATGTCCCTTTCTCTGGAAAGGCGGTTATAAAGTGGAATTCGAGAATCCTACCGCCATTCTTCACAAAAAACCCTCCTAGCTTGTGGTTTGGAACATATCATATGAAATAATACCCACACATAATATGTAGAGCTCAAGGAAAAATGATCATATACCAGAAAGATATCACCAATAGAATATTGCCATTCCAGGATCACTATACCAGAGCAAGATTGATTCTGGGAATCCCTCTGCATTTCTCTGCATGATAACATTTTGGATTGTGGTTTGGAACATAGAATCTATGATGACACCTACACATCATATCCATATCTTAAGGGGAATGGATCAATTATCAGAAATATATTTTTATCAAAAGATGATTGTGCTAGGCAATTGACACCTACTTTAGTAGGCTTAAAGGATCAAACACCTCCAGATCATGCGAAATTGATTGCGGAGTCTTAGGAAGAAGGAAGGGGCCAGGGAAGCATGTGGATAGGTCCATAGGGTGACACATTAATTCCAAAAGAATCTACCTTGATCTTAAGGCCGACCTAGTATAGTGTGTTGAAATTCAAATCTGGGCTTTGGTGTCATTTTTGACTCAAGGTCGACCTATTCCTTGAAGGAGATTGTTAGCATATAAATATAGGAAATCAATTCTTGTAATAGGCATTGAATTATTATGTCATTCTTCTATATTTCAGGACACTTGTGTTCTAATTCCTTCTGTGGATGAAAACCCATAGGAGTTTGTGTTTATTGGACAAAAACCCAGTGTTCACTATGATCAGAGGAGGAAACCCCTTTGGTTCTTGAGCGAATTCTCACCCACGGATTGCATATGAGCTTCAAAATATTTGTAAGGAAGTTAGTAACATTATTTTTGATTTGTGGTAGCATTGTATATCAATCCAGACCAGTCTTATGAGCTGTAATTGATATATCATATATGTGGATAAAATTATTAAGTTTATCATTATTGCAAAGAGACCTTTGTGTTCATGTATTGTTTTTCATTGAATCCAATCCACAATTAGGTCTTTATGTTAAAATTTAATGTTAGGAACATTACATTTTAACAATATTTTAAAAGGATTTTAAGTACCAAATCTAATGACATTGTTGTTATTCATCCATCTACCTACATAAATTTAACTCCACCAAATCTCCACCTTTTGTGGACTTTATTGACGAACATAAGTGTTATATATGGAAGGAATATGACTCTCCATACTCTACAGGTACATGAGGACATAGTTGAATCTGATTTAAGGTATATAAATGATGAAAAACATGGCCCAAAGGTATGGGAATCCCTTTTAATTGTTGAGGTTATATATTTTGAGATTTTATTGCATGTTTACATATTTCTCACTTTGGTACAACTTGTAGTGGGGTACATACACATTCATTTAATTATTTAGGAATTTGATGACATTGGTTTAGAGAGAAGCATAGTATAGAAACACTTACACAATAGAAAATTAGGGTTCACCGTTTCCATATTTGGGTATTGTATTTTCTTACTATAATGATCTAGGTTTGTCCCAAATTTGAAATAAGAATTTTTTTTTTGTAAATTGAATGATCAATGGAAGAATTGATCTTATTTGAGTGTCTCCATGTGTATGGTGTAAATTTCTAGATGTGTGCTATTTAGTTGGCCAACCAAATGACTGTAAAATCCTTGAAAATATTTTGTATGGTATCTTCTTAGAATAATAAAGGAAATGAATGGGTATTCTTATAGATTACTAAGTAGTAATTTAATATTCTACAACTATCTATGTTTTTTCTAAATGTATATGTAGAGCCTAGTTTTCTTATACATATTGAAAGACTTAGTCTTTTGTGATATCTTGATTAAGGCATCACATTAGTTTCAATTATTGCATGTTTTGTATGAACTCAGAGAATTTACTTCCCAAATGGATAAAGACATTGATGTGCTATTAGTTCCTTCTCCCCATCATCCTTACATAATATAAGCTAATCTAAAAATATTTTCTTTTTATCTATTCTAGTGTGTTCAAACTATCACATTTGAATTTATATATCATCACAATAGGTTATTATAAAAAAAATATTAACATTTATGTGGTAGATGATTTATTGTAATTAGGTGCTTGACCTTGAGTTTTACAAGCTAGCATATAGGCATGAAGTGACAACCAATGTAGGAGTGCACTATGCAGTTGGTATGTTTGTGTCAATATTAATGTTTACGTGTTGTGATATTTATTGTAACACGTTACCCTCTTGGTTCAATAGAGCTAGAAGTGAAGGAGGTATTATCCACCTTAGTAATTGGTCCTTAGATACCCAACTTAAACATAGGTTTTGTGGTACTCTTCCCCACGTTTGATACCCTTGCACTTGGGAGACTATCTAGCCTTATGAATTTGGGGCTCACATATTAAATCACCAATATGGTGCATCATGGTAGGAATAATTAAGTGTTAAATATGTTTTAATAGTGATAAATTACCATCATCTAGTCTAAAGTGACTTAAATTAATGCAAGATATTGGTCTAAGTATGGTTTGGTAGAATGTGTGGATTGAGAGAAATCACCACATATTCAATGAAATAGGTAGGTACATAAGCCAAGTGTGGGGAAGAATAATAACTAATTTTAAATAAACGTGTCAAGTCTAGCTCCTAATATATAGGTTGGTTCTTGGTGGGAGCTCAAAATATTCAACATACTTGATATCCTTGTCCCAAATTCTCTCTTACAAGACAACAACATTTGTCCATCTAATGTTAGGTGTTGAAATTCAAAAAATAATAAATTTTAGTGTGAGAGGCCTCCTTTGGAGTATGATAAAATAAATATTCATGGTGTTTATTAGGGAAGCCCTTATACTGTTAGTATATCAAGTGCCTATTAGGATCATAACAATTTTTTTTTTTTATAGTTTGTACATAGTTTAGAAGAAAAACTAATAGTTTAATTTAATTTATGGTTATTCAACAAGATATTATGGAGGTGAAAATAAGACAACAACTAACTAGTATTAAAATTGCATTAGATTCTAAAATATTAATTAACCATTTAAAAACTATATTAGGATGAGTGACATTAATATTGCTATCCCAAGTCATTTCATGTGTTTGCATCTTCCTTAGAAAGTGTTCTAGGGGACATGAGAGTTAAAATATTTACTATTTATTTTTTATGACATTATAATTGCATTCCATAGAGGTTGACACATGTTGGTGGTGGTTACAAGGAATATTCTATTGTGGTGTCCACTTTTGGAGTGAGGTGTGTTGTAAGTATGGATGTGTTTTGGTGGTGTTGTCATTAATGTTGTCATTGATGTCAACACAGTTTAGATTGATTACAGATGGTATTTGTATAGTTGAAATACTATAGAAGTGCTTAGAGTACATGGAGCTATATTTATAAAATTATAGTTGTGCTTTTGCCAAGTGTTTTTGAAAAAATTTAAGAAATAATGAAGGCAATGTTGAAGTGTGTGTTCTGTGTGTGCTCCAGTATTGTGCTATGCATTTCTTTTGTGTTGATCCTATGCCTGTACAGATCTGTAGTTGTTTTCATGAGCTTAAATGGATAATATATTTTGAGTTTTAGCTTTTGGATCAATGGAGAGTGAAATATGTGTTCACCGATGTGTGAATTGGTTTGAGAAAACTGTTTGTTTGTGGACTAGGAGAAATGTTTTGGCTCCACAATCTTCTAGTACTTGGTTTCAAAACATGCGGATCTGGGAGATGATTCATATTGATGGTTTCTATGTTTTGACAAATGTGCTTATGAGTTGGCACTCTGGAAGACTTGCTCCAGAGCTCCTATGTGTTGCTGGTTGGTCCGATTGGACTATTGAAGAGTATTAAGTGAATGAAGAATGTTGCAGTTGTTGTGGATGTACCTGAAGGTTTCTTAGAGATGGTAAAATGTCTGGTGAAACATGCGGAGTGATCCACGTGTGATAATCTTGCTGGAGATGTGTGTAATTCAAAATATCATTGGTGTTTTCATTAGGTTTGGCCGACCTGGTGTCTACGTGTTACATTAAGATTTTGCATTGAATTAAGGAAGCATGTGTCTGATCCAAGATGTTATTTGGATCCTAATTAAATGTATAATTTGTCCTCTCTCATTCTTATCCACCGCGAGAATGTTGAGTAGCCGACCTGATTTTAATTTGTAATTTGAAGAATTTTTAGTTGACCTTGGAGAGTGTTTCTAGGGTTGAAGATGGTATAAAATCAAATCAAGTTTTTGCAAATTGATCATCCATCCATCCACAAGTCAAGCAATAAAGAGAAGTGTGTGAGCAAGAGTGAAAAACAGAGTGTGTAAGATCAAATTGAGGCAACAATACTTTAATGTGTTAGATTCCTAAAAGCAGTGAGCTGATGGTGTCTACAATCTTCTGATCAAGCTGCAAATGTGTGGAACCCTTGTGGTGGATCTTTATTTATCTTTTTCATTTTTTGTAGGCAGTGAGCCTCCTTCTGGACTGTAAGTCCCATTTAAGGAAGTGAGCCCTTATATCTGGGTAGTGAGCCTTTGTATCTGGGTAGTGATCCCTTTGGCAGTGAGCCTTTGTATCCGGTATTGCATTATTACTATATTGTGAGCTAATCCTCACCGTGGTTTTTCCCTCATTGGGTTTTCCACATAAATTTGGTGTCTCTAGTGTTTGCTTTCTGACATATTGAAGTTAAAGTGGAATTGATTAAGGTTAGAAGTAAATTAATTTGATAAAACTGATTCACCCCCCCTCTTAGTTGTCTTGTGCATTTCAACAATTGGTATTAGAGCTCTGTTCCTCGGTGAAAAGCTTAACCGCTTGAGGTAGATAAAATGGTGCACAAGTTGCAGATGCCTATTTTTGATGGAGCTGATTATAGTGAGTGGAAAGAACAAATGAGAGGTTATCTATTTTCTATTGGTTTCAAGACCTGGAAAGCTATGGAGACAAAGTATGTTGCACCATTTGCTGGTCCTTCCTTTGCAGATGAAATTGCAGCTTATGAAGAGAATGAAAAGGAAGGTATGCTATCTTCAGTGCTCTATCTAAAACTAAAAGGACTAAAGTTATTTCTTTAGGCACTGCTTATGAAGTATGGAAAAAATTTAAAGAAATTTATGAAGGGAATGATACACTAAAATTGTCAAGGAAGCTAGCAACTAAGCAAAAATTTGAGAATCTAAGAATGGAAGAGGGAGACGATATTGCAAGCTATTTTCAGAGAGTTGAAGCTGTAGCAAATGAGATCAAGAATCAAGGTGGTACCATGTCAAATGAAGATATAGTTGAGAAGATCCTGATGACCCTATCAAAGAATTGCAGTGACAAAGTATCTGCTATTGAAGAATCATATGATCCAAAGGTATTCACTAAGGAGAACCTATTTGGTATCTTGATTGCATTCGAGATGAGAAAATTTGCAAAAAATAAGGAGAAAACTGAAATAACCTTTAAAGTAATGAAGATAGGAGATGACTCAAAGGATGATGATTCAGAAGAGTAGGAAGAAAACTTCACAAGGAAATTGAAGAAAGGTACTGGTAAATACAAAGGTATGTTTCCCTTTAAGTGTTTCAATTATGGAAATATTGGTCATTATGCATCTAGATGTCCTAATAGAGCCACACACAAGAAGAACAAGGATAATGATAATAATCATAGAGACAAGCAGGATAGGAAGTTCAAGAAACTATATTATGTCAAGGAAGATGTAGGATTTTCTGATGATGACTATGATCTTGAGGAGGATAAATATGAATGCTTATTTCTAGCCCTGAAAATAAAGCTATATCTGCAAACCATAGAAAATGTGCAAAGGAATTTGGTCTAGAGAGTAAGAAGGATGAGATGGAAGGCACTCTGGTGATTGATTTTCATGCTAGACAGGACAAATAATTTTGGGTAATTGATAGTGGGTGTTCAAATCATATGACTGGAGATAAGAGCAAGTTCACTAAGCTTGAAAATTATGATGGAGGAATAGTAATGTTCAGAGATGATTCTGGTGCTAAGATTGTTGGTAAAGGAATAATTAGTTTTGATCAGAAACATAGTACTGATGATGTCTATTATGTTAAGGGTTTAAGGCATAATCTCTTAAGTGTTGGACAAATGTGTAGCAAAGGTTTTAAGCTTGTGTTTTAGGATAACACCTGTGAGATCAAAAAAGGATCTGGAAATGTGATAGTAGCTGGAAGAATAACTCATGGAAACATCTATCAACTTAAAGGAGGAGATGGTTTGTGTTTTGTTTCAAAAATTAATGAAAGTTGGTTGTGGCACCAGAGGATGGGACATGTGAATTTTGACAATTTGACAAGGATCAATTCTAGGGAAATTTTTCAGAGATCCATCTAGAATCACAAAGCCTCCATATTCAATTTGCAGAAGTTGTTAGTTGGGGAAACAAACAAGAAGCAACTTATACGGAAAGGAAAAATCATCTACCAAAATGCTGAAATTAATTCATATAGACCTCTGTGGTCCTATAAGAACAAGAATCCTTAATGGTGACATGCACTTTATGCTCTTAATTGATGATTCCTCTAGGATGACATGGGCTGCTTTTTTTAGAGAGAAAGCTTAGGATCTTGATAGATTCAAGGTATTCAAGGAAAAAGTAGAGAATGAGGCAAACCTGAGAATCAAATGCTTAAGGTGTGTTAGAGATGGAGAATTTACTTCTGGTGAGTTTAATGCATTCTGTGAAGAACATGGCATAAAGAGACATTATTCTACTCCTAGAACCCCTCAATAGAATGGAGTAGTGGAAAGAAAGAACCAAACTGTTCAAGAGGCTACCAGAACCATGATGAAAGAAGAAAATGTTCCTTATGTGTATTAGAGAGAAGCAATTCACACTACTGTTTACATTCTTAACAGAGTTCAGATCAGAAGTAAAAACACTGAGACTCCTTATGTGTTATGGATTGGTAAGAATCCTACTGTTAAATACTTTAAAGTATTTGGAAGCAGATGTTACATTAAAAGAGATGATGAGAATCTTGGAAAGTTTGATGCTAGATGTGATGAAGGAATTTTTCTTGGATATTCAAATAACAAAAAAGCATATAGATGCTTTAATAAAAGACTGAGGAAAATAGTTGAAAGTGCAAATGTAAAGGTTGATGAAGCTATGCATAGACCAGTTAAGATAACTGAAGTTGAACCTAGTGATCCTATTTGTGAGCAAGTGCAAGAAGAAGAAAAGGAAGAGAAAGAAAAAAGTGACGAAGAGGATATTTTGGAACCTACACCTAAGACTCCTAAATATGTACAGGGAAATCATCTAGAGGAATAGATAATTGGAGACTTAAGTGAAGGAGTGAAGACAAGAAGCAAAGTGGTTGAGGTAAACTTGTGTTAATTATCTAAGATAGAACCTAAGACTGCGAGTGAAGCATGTAATGATGAATGCTTGGTTAAAGCAATGAAAGAGGAATTGTAGCAGATAGAGAAGAATGAGACATGGGAACTAGTCCCTAGGCCTACAAACAAAAATGTAATTGGTTCAAAATGGGTATTCAGAAATAAACTGAATGAGGATGGTGAGGTGGTAAGGAATAAAGCAAGACTAGTATGCAAAGGATATTCACAAGTTGAAGAAATAGATTTTGGAGAAACTTTTGCACCTGTAGCAAGAATGGAAGCCATTTAGATGTTCTTGGCATTTTCAGCTCATCAAGACTTCAAAGTGTATCAGATGGATGTCAAGTCTACATTTCTGAATGGTGAATTGGAAGAAGAAGTTTATATGGAGCAACCAAAAGGTTTTCAACTGTCAGATAAACTAGACATGGTTTGCAAGTTAAAGAAGGCATTATATGGACTTAAACAAGCTCCCAGAGCTTGGTATGCAAGATTGGACAGATACCTGACACAACAAGGATTCAATAAAGGGTCCGTAGACAACAATCTTTACTTCAAAGTTGAGAAAAACAAAATATTGATAATCATGGTATGTGTTGATATCATCTTTGGTGGAAATGAAGGAATGTGTAAGAAATTTGTAGAAGAGATGCAAAAATAATTTGAAATGTCTATGATTGGTGAATTGAATTTCTTCCTTGGACTTCAAGTAAATAAATCTAACAAAGGGATTTTAATTTCACAATCCAAGTATGTTAAGGAACTATTAAAGAAGTTTGGAATGGATGACTCCAAACCGGTCTGTACCCATATGGTAATAGGATGCAAGCTGAGTAAGGATGATGAATCTGCTAAAGTTGATTAAAGCATGTACAGATCCATGATTGGTGGATTGCTGCATCTTACTACTACTAGACCAGATATTATGCATGCAGTATGTTTAGTTGCAAGATTTCAAGAAAAACCTAAGGAAGCACATGTTACAGCTGTGGAGAGGATATTTAGATATCTTAAGGGAACTCCAAATTATTGGCTATGGTATCTGAAGGATAATGATTTCACATTGAATTCCTACACTGATGTAGATTGGGCTGGCTGTGTAGATGATCGGAAGAGTACAAGTGGCGGTGCATTCTTCCTTGGAGGAAGACTAGTTTCATGGTTGAGTAAGAAACAAGATTCAGTTTCTTTATCCATTGCATAAGCTGAGTATATTGCAGCAACATCCTCCTGTACACAAGTATTGTGGATGAAGCAAACCTTAAAGGACATAGGTGTGGCAAGTGATGAACCTATCTCTATCTTCTGTGACAATACAAATGCTATAATTTTTTTGAAGAATCCAGTGATGAATTCTAGGACAAAGCACATATCTATCAAGTATCACTTCTTAAGGGAGAAGGTGTTGAAGAATGAAGTTAGACTTGAATATGTACCTACCAAATAAAAAATTGCTGACCTATTCACTAAGGCCCTTCCGAAGGATACTTTTGAGTATCTCAGGGAGAGGTTAGGGGTTATTTCCTCTCCTTCCTTGAACTAAGTGCACATGGAGGTGCATCAATCCAATAGATTCACAAACTCTTTTGATCTGGACTGATCATTGAGGTCTACTCCTCAAGGGGAGTAGAGAAATGCATTGTTGCAGTATCTATTGTGGATGTTCTCCTAAGGGGGAGTGAAAAATCTTTATATGCCAAGAGTTTTTATGCAGTATTTCCTTTGCCATTGATGTCAAAGGGGGAGAGAAAGTCATGTGAAAAATTTATGCTTGTGCAAGTTGTCACTTTTGAAATAAAAGAAAGGGAAGAAAAAGAAGGTGATTGTGTCTTTGATAGTTTTTCACATCATGTGTTGCCATCAATGACAATGGGGGAGATTGTTGCAAGTATGGATGTGTTTGATGGTGTTGTCATTAATGTTGTCATTGATGTCAACACAGTTCAGGTTGATTACATATGGTATTTGTATAGTTGAAATACCGTAGAAGTGCTTAGAGTACATGGAGCTATATTTATAAAATTATAGTCATGTTTTTGCCAAGTTCTTTTGAGAAAATTTAAGAAATAATGAAGGTAGTGTTGAAGTGTGTGTTCTATGTGTGCTCCAGTATTGTGCTCTATATTTCTTCTATGTTGATCCTATGCCTGTGCGGATCTGTAGTTGTGTTCATGAGCTTAAATGGATAATATGTTTTGAGTTTTAGCTTCTAGATCGATGGAGAGTGAAAGGTGTGTTCATCGGTGTGTGAAATGGTTTGACATAACTATTTGTTTATGGTCTAGGAGAAATGTTTTGGCTTCGTAGTCTTTTGGTACTTGGCTTCAAATCATGTAGATCTGGGAGATGATTCATATTGATGGTTTATGTGTAATGAAAAACGTGCTTATGAGTTGGCACTTCAGAAGACCTACTCCAGAGCTTCTATGTGTTATTGGTTGGTCTAGTTG
Organism: Sequoiadendron giganteum; assembly: GCA_007115665.2. Lineage (NCBI taxonomy): Eukaryota > Viridiplantae > Streptophyta > Pinopsida > Cupressales > Cupressaceae > Sequoiadendron > Sequoiadendron giganteum. The sequence goes on from CM021101.1 coordinate 549,600,361, forward strand.
GACTATTGAAGAGTATTCAGTGAATGAAGAATGTTGCAGTTGCCGTGGATGTATTTGAAGGTTTCTTAGAGATGGTAAAATGTCTGGTGAAGCGTGTTGAGTGATCCACGTGTGATAATCTTGCTGGAGATGTGTGTAATTCAAAATATCATTGGTGTTTTCATTAGGTTTGGCCGACCTGGTGTCTACATATTACATTAAGATTTTGCATCGAATTGTCTGATCCAAGATGTTGTTTGGATCCTAATTAAATGTATAATTGGTCCTCTCTCATTCTTATCCACCATGAGAATGTTGAGTAGCTGACTTGATTTGAATTTGTAATTTTAAGAATGTTTAGCCGACCTTGGAGAGTGTTTCTAGGGTTGAAGATGGTATAAAGGAAAATCAAGTTGTTACGAATTGACCATCCATCCATCTATGAATCAAGCAAGAAAGAGAAGTGTATGAGAAAGAGCAAAAAACAAAGTGTGTAAGAGAAAATTGAGGCATCAATACTTTAATGTGTTGGATTCTTGAAAGCAATGAGCTGATGGTGTCTACAATCTTTTGATCAAGTTGCAAATGTGTGGAACCCTTGTGGTGGATCTTTATTTATATTTTTCATTTCTGTAGGTAGTGAGCCTCCTTCTAGACTGTATGTCCCCTTTAAGGAAGTGAGCCCTTATATCTGGGTAGTGAGCCTTTGTATTTGGGCAGTGATCCCTCTGGAAATAAGCCCTTGTATCTGTTATTGTATTACTATTATATTGTGAGCTAATCCTCACCGTGGTTTTTCCCTCATTGGGTTTTCCACGTAAATCTGGTGTCTCTGGTGTTTGCTTTTTGATAGATTGAAGTTAAAGTTGAATTGATTAAGGTTAGAAGTAAAGTAATTTGATACAACTGATTCACCCCCCTCTTAGTTGTCTTGTGCATTTCAACAAGGTGCATGTGTATTTTCACACCAATGCATGTTGACAATTGTCATTTGCATGTCTTATAGAGTTGGGCACCCAAGTGTGCATGTAGTTGCATGTCATGTTGGAGCCATCAAGGAGTTATGGAGCACTTAGGTTTGACCAAATATAATTGGATATGGGTTAGGTACCCATGTGAAGGCCATGCGATATTTTATTATGTTTATATGATGTTCACTAATAATGGAATGGGTTTTTGTAGGCTATTTCTACCTCTTTTTTGGAGATACAATAATGAATTTCCCCTTCGCAATTTTTTTTTTTTCAAGTAACAGAGTGCTACCAGATTGCGTATAGAATTTAAGTGAAGTGTATATCTCTCTTTGAAGATTTATACTATACTTGTCCTCTTTCTCATGTGGAGTTGTTTTTCCTCAAAATGATTTCTCCACGTAAATCTGGTCTCATCTATGGTATTGCTGATTTTATACTTTTATGTTGAATGTGAAACCACCTTAATCATCCAAGTGGATAATATTTGATACATAATTTCAGATTTACATAATTTTTTATAAATTATTATTATAGCATTTCTACCTTTGATTTTCAACATTTTGTATTAGAGCTAACAATTTTGTTGAGAGGGATGCATTTATCTTAAGTGTTGAAGGTTTTTTGGCTGCAATGAGAGCTTTTACATTGTGGGTTTTACAAATTTGTGAAGAATATTCTATACCATGACCACCACCTCTCGTCAAGATATTAAGAAATTCAATGGAATTGGTTATGAGATGTGGAAGTTGAAGATGTAGGATCTACTTGAAGAGAGAGATCAGTGGTTTCCCATTTTGCAAGAAAAAAACCCATCTACAATTATTGATGAAGATTGGAAAAGGTTGGAAAATAAGGCATTTGGTTGTGTCTTGTAGATCCATCATCAAATGTCTCTACTAAAGATAACCACATTTAAGTTGTGGAACATGATAGGTGAAATCTATCAAACTAAAAGTTTGTCTAACAAATTATATCTCAAAAGATGTTTGTATTCTTTAAATATGAAACATAATGACTCTAATTTGGATCATTTAAATACTTTTAATTTGATTATAAGTCAATTTGCATCAATAGATGTTAATGTTGTCACTTGACATTGCACCCCTACTTAGCCTGTTGTTCAATATTCTAGTGAAATATAGGACTAATTACAGGTGTGGGACCCTTGTTGTTGAGATCATATCTCTAGAGAAGGTTGGATTCCTCTCCAACCTAAATGCACCAGTGTTGGTCCAACCCAACACTAATTAACTCTAGACTAATCTTATAGTTAACAACTTGCAGAAGGAAAAATGAAATAAGAAGAAATACAAAAAAGGGGTGGTGATGCACCTATATTAGAGTGTTTCTTCTTGCCCAAAATAACATAGAGGACTAATTAAAATTCCAACAAAATTCACATAGCTCTCTTTTAAATACCAACTTCTAGAGGTGTGTATGGAGGTTGAGGTTGGAAAAAAACTAAGAGAGAATATTAAATCCATAGTTAGTTCTAAAAAACAAGTTAACACATCACACAAACATGGAAATGATACAATATTTCATACACAAAGGTAATAAGGTTTTACATAGAGTGAAAAAGATAAAAAATAGGTGAAAATGATTTTTTTTTATTAATACGAAGGCATGCGCCTATTTATAGTTGCAAAATATATGCCTTTGCAAGAGAAACCAAAGAAGAAACCTTACAATTGAGCCTCAATCAAGGTTTATTCAGAGATAAAACAAAAAACCTAAAAACCCTATCCATTTGTAGAACCAATGGAGAGTAAACATATGTCCATCAATCTAAAAAAAAACATTTCTAAAGCCATAGTCATACCTCAATATTAATTAATTTGAGTAGAAGTGCAAGGAAAACCACATGAAATTTACTATAAAATGCGGTCAAGATGGCTCTCTGATAGAAAAATCTTGCAAATTCATGAATGCAACATGCTACCACAAAATTTGACCTAGAAGCACTCAAGATAATATTGAAGGTGCTTTGGAGGACTGAATTGTAGTTGGGAGGGTTGATGGGCATTCAATTCACTTTTTTTTAAAGCTAGATAACATTCCCATAGATAACATTCCCACAAAGACATAGAGCATGGTGCTAACCATTTGTAGGTTTGAAATTGGGTTGTTGATCCATTTTCAAAAGATTCTAATTGGTTAACCCATGCACTATTGCATAATCTATCTGATTGGTTGAGGTGAATTCATGCTAAACTAAATAAATAACACACTCCAATAAAATAAAAACATCTAGATAAGTCGATTTGAGTTGGAGGTAAGCTCTATAGATGTGGTCAAGTTGGTGGACATGCTGGAAGCATAGTGCAATAGAATGAATTTGAATAAGTTTACTTTTTAAAACTTGCACTAGGAAGAAATCTTGCATGTTGCAATCAAAAGAGGAAACCTAGCAGATATTTGTTGGCTTGAACCTTTGTCTCATTAAGGAATGGGCCCACCACATATAATTCAAGCTTGTTGAATAAGAGGCCATTTTGGACTATGTCACTTTGAGGATGACGCGTGGTACCCAAGCACATGATCCCGAACTTGAGATAGGAAGCCTTTTTTGAAGAAATATCGTGTGATACAATCAAAAGATGATACTTGGTGCCTCATCATTCTAAGTTGAAACTTGGCAATACTTAAGACCTTTACCCGAGCCCATGTTGAGTAGATGACACATGGTTGTAGAGCACTTTAGTGCATGTTGAATGAGCTTGTCCATTTGTAACTTGTGTTGTAAAAAAATGTGCAACATTAATAGGATTCCAACACCTCAACTATGTTGTGGACCCACAAGCATGATATGATTAGAAAGGCTAGCAATAGTGGCATCTTATGAGTGCAACTTTGAGGGGCTCATGGATTTTTTAGATGCACTTTGAAGAGATGTTAATGCTCAAATGAAATTTGGCCACATGGATGCCAAGTGGGAAAAGGTAGGGACCACCATGTAAACATACTTAACTAGAGACTTAAGTGATTTTAAAGAGTACATGACTAATTAGCTAGATGGTCACTATGATAAATGGGCCAATGGAAAGAGGAATCCCAAGACTTGGAAATATGAATTAAAATATCATTATAGATTGAGAAAGTCACCGAAGGATTAAAAGATAAAGTGCAAGCCCTATGCAAATGGTTTAGGATTTAAGGGATTTAGAGAAACTTTAGGACTATGATGTTGAAACCCTAGAAATATGTGGAGATTGACACAAATTCAATTCACATTGAATTTCTTATATTGGTTATTAAAAATGAAGAGTGTAAGGGGGAGGCACATAGTCACTACAATTAAGATAAAGATGAGGATAAGTCTATTTTATTGCTTTTTTCTTTGCTCGAATTTGGGATAAGTCTAATTTTTGCCTAAGTGGTGGTAGTGTAGAGATAAATATGAAAATTCTCATTGTTACTCTTCTCTCAAAAGAAATGAGAAGAAAGACCATGCATGTTTTCTCCCAATTTTTTTTGCATGAGTGAGGAAGGTTCAAAGAGAAAGGAATGCCTAAAGGGGATAAAAAGATAGATAATTAAAAATGACATTCTAAGATCCTAGAAAGTGTAGAGCGAAGTGTTAGAATTCTGGAAAAAGAGGGCATGTGAAGAAGGAATGCAAAAATAAGAAAAAGAGTGCAAATTCTCCATAAAAAATTTCTTAGATGATTGTGATTATGATGCTTTGTTTATTTCAGCTAACACTATTATTAATGATGCTTGGTTTATTGATTCTTGTTGCTCCTATCATATGAATCCTCACAAGGAGTGGTTTTATTCATATTTAGGCTAGCGATATTTTATTATATTTTAATATGTTTATGGATTGTCCACTAAGAATGACATAGGTTTTTGCAAGTTGTGTCTACCTCTTTTTCTGGGATACCATAATGGTTTTCCCTCTCACAAATTTCTTCAAATTTGAGCCTTATATATTAGTTTCATATATTGAGTTGCAAGTGATAGGGTGTTGATGCATTTCTTAGAGAATTGACGTGAAGTGTATTGCTTCACATTTCTCTTTGAAGATTAGTAATATACTTGTCCTCTTTCTCATTTAGATTTTTTCCAAAAATGGTTTCTCCATTTAAATCTAGTCTCATCTGTTGTATTGTTGGTTTTATGATTTTATGTTGAATGTGCAATCACCTTAATCATCTAAGTGGATAATTTTTGATACATAATTTTAGATTTGCATCATTTGTATAAACTATTATTGCAACATTTTTACCTTGATTTCCAACAAAAGAAACCCTAATATGAACCTAAGAATTGGAAATTGGTAGAAAGATTTAAAGACATAACATAAATCCTCTTCTTAATGATTTGTGAAATATAATGACATAGGGAGGAAAGGAAATTAGATTGTTGCTTTCTTGGCTAAATTTAACTTAAATTGGAAAGAAATCAATTTAGAATTGGGGGACTGCTAGGTGCTTAATCGTGACTTCAAAAATAAATTACCAACTCTTCTTCGTGAATACCTTAAATAAATTAGACCAAATGGACCCTTAATCTCAATACATAGGTGAGGGAATATGTCTACTTGAGTTAAAGTATGAATGATAAAAGGGGAAAAATTTAGGGAATAAAATAATATTATTTAGATGCAATAGTTCCTATATTATTCTTAAGTTTGTTCATGTAGGAGTGGGTTGCATTTCAGCATATTATGTTAATGATTTAAAAATAATTTTTTTTGTAACTGATTTGAAACCTCTTATAGAAAAAGAAGCATAATATAAAAAAATTGCGTGTCCATAAGCTAAATCATTCAACATAAAGATACGAATATGATGTAAATTTTTTTCTTAAATAATCTACAAGGAACTACTTATGCTTCTCATGATTATATCTTCAAGGTTCTTTGGCCTTGCTTCCTTTTTTATTCCCATTTTGTTTGGTATGTTATAAATGGTATTTCCTCACTCTCTATTTGATTATCTTTAGTCATTTGGATCTACTATGCTATGATTCTACTCAAAATTGATAGAGAACACTTTTGTAATGTGATTTTTAGCCACTACTTTTATTTTTATTTTTGTTTAAAAATTAGCAAAATTTACATTTATCAATCAAGGTTAGACTTGTGCACACAATTTAGATTGACAGTCATGAAAATTAGTTCTATAGTTAAAAAGAGTCACATATACATATTAGTCATTTTTTATATTTCAAATAATTTGCCTAATAATCCTAACTTTTAAAAATATTGATGAACCAAATCTAAACATCTTGTATTCAATATTCTATCATCTAGATTCTATTTAAGTACCTTATTTATGTATTTATTTAAGTGCACTTATTACATATATTTATAGTCCTATCTTTTTATCTTAGGTAGATTTCTTATATATTGAAATTTAATTCATTTACCCAGGACAATTTATGTAAGGTGTCATTTATATAAACTGGTCATTAACTCTTACTCCCATTTAGGGCTTGAATTTTGATATCTAGTTTCTAATTTTTGGATCTAATATTTGTTATTTTTTGAGATTATATTATCCCTTACTCTTTATTTATCACTTTTTATTCTTCAGGGTTTAATGTGTTGCATTTATGACCCTTTGAGAATAGGTGCTCAGATAAACCATAATATGGATTCTCATTTCATCGATTAGGAGATTCCTATTGTTTCCATAGATGCTAGTCATAATGAACAATATAATTTTGATCATGATGCCCATTGTAATAAGAAAGATAATTTTATTATTACATAATCAATTTTATAAGATCTTGTTAATGATACTTCTCCTACACATTTAGCTAAAAACATTATTAATTTGTTGGTTGGTGCATCATTTGATCCTAAGCTTCTTCTAGGTGATGGTGTTTAAATTATTTCTTTTGGTTCCTTACATAGTGCATCTTAGCCCTCCCACCACACCTGCTCCCACTATTTTACCCTACCCACCTTTAAGGTTCCTCATGTTCCTTCCACTTGTCTATCCCCTTTCATACGAGCATGTTCCATATTTCCCCCCTTTCCTAGTGTGATCCCCTCTCATCCTATTATTTTTCCACCTACTTCTTACCCTACTAGTATCACTCCTTCGTCCCATCATCTTAGTGATTTAACTCCTCTATGCATTACAATGTTTCCTCCCTTTCTAGTTCCATATCCTTACCTCTTATTTCTCAGTCTCTTTACACCCCACCCATTATTTTTCATATTCCCACCACTAATATTCCTACTTCCACCCTTTATGTTCCTACCATTGATATCCCCACTTCCATCCTTAATGGATAAAATGAAATTAACTATACATCAACACAAAACACTTCACACATTTTACATTTGATATTGTGCCATATTCAATACTAGTTAGTTTTATGGTACCTTGTTTTGAGTTGTATAATGGTAAAGGTGAACCTAATATAAAATATAGAAGCTTTGATCATGTTTCATGTTTAGACTATGTTTATGATGATAAGGTTATTGTTAATTTTTTTAATGCACTTTGAGGTACTATTCTATTTAAAGTGGCGTTAATCTAAATTTTGGGTCTATTCCTTCTTTTTAATCAAATAACCATAACTAAATTGTTTGTCACTTCACGTGATTATGATGTTGGAGACCATAATTTTGTAAGGAAGATAAGGTGGTGGAACAAATTCCTACACTAATCTTGAGCTTAGAGGGTTATGCAATTTTTTTTCATATCTTTACAACAATTACAAAAATTAAACAAAAAACAACATAAATATCATTCATACCATAACATAGTGATTTATCTAGGGAAATTCCTTTCACAAGAAAAAATCCATGCTCCAAAAGCCACCCAACATATCATTTAAAAATAAAAAAGATTAAAATTTACTTGCAGAGAAATATTTTTCATAGGAGTATCACCAACCAAAGATTTGGAGGAAACTCAAAATCTATAATACTCTCACACTAAACCTCCATCTCAAGCAGGTCCCATATATAGGAGATACAATATATGAAACCGTCAACCAATATTTACAAAACCATGAGCTAAAACCACCCCAAAATGGGCACCCAACTTATCTCCAATCAATGATGACATATGATGTGTTCAAACACACACCAACATGTGTAACTCATACTTACATCTCTTTTTGTGTCCAAAAGATTTTCACATTTCTCAATTCGGGAAACCCAATTTTTGAAGGCCATAACTTTTGATCTGAGAGTTTGATTTATGAATTTTTTGAACCATTGTAAGCTCATGAAGTGCTCTATCAAAATTTAACCTTCTTTGCTAGTTAGGACCACTTTTAGGCCTAAAAAATCTCAAAGTGCCTCAAAATTAACTTTGAAACTTTATAAAATAAAAAAATAAAAATCTTGAAATCCATACATGACCTTGGGTTGAAAATTTACATGTTTATTTGGTCGTTTCATAGCTTTGGAGAAAATATTTAAGGCATCTACACTCAAATAGAAAATTAATATAAATAACAATCTTCTGTAATTGCAAGGTTGAGACATCTTTTTCTAAGATTTTCTCACTTGTCAAACACCTTGCAAGAGAAAAGGGAGTTTCAACACCATGATTTATTTTCTAGGGGCTGAAAGGCCCATATAATCCAAACACCATCTGAACTTCTCTATGCTCACATGATTAGTTAAGGAATTTGTAACATTCATGAAATTATCTAACTTAAATAGCTTCACCCTTTCATTCTTAACCACTCTAATAAAATGATACTACACATCAATGTGCTCGATCTTGACACTAAATATTTGTTTCTTGGCTAAGAAGATTGCACTTTGACTATCACAATAAACTATCATTGCACATTGTTCTATTTTGATATTTAAACATAGTCTCTTAAGCCAAATTGCTTCCTTACAATCATGAGTACGTGCCATATACTCAACTTCAATAGTAAAAAATGTAACCACAAACTGTCACTTACTCATCCAATTGGTTGCACCACAAAATAAAGTAAACACATGAGAATTGATGGATTATTCGATATCAACATCACTTGCCCATTTTGAACCCACATAACCATGAATATTAAGGGAATGCCAATCTCCTACAGTATTACCATGATAACACAAAAAGTACTCTAAGGTACCCCACAAATAATTGAATACTCTTTTAACTACATCTCAGTGAATTCTACTACGATTAGACATATATCTGGAAAGAACTTACACTGCTTGGGAAATGTTTGGTACAAACCACAACATACATTAGAATTCCAATTGCACTTTGGTAAAATACTTTGCTCATGTCTTCCATCAACGATGGGGATGTTGGACAATCTGAAGTGTATAAATTCATTCCGATTGTGAGAAGAACACACAATGATCTATAATCCTACATATTAAACCTTTGTTAAATTGAATTGTGTAAGAACTCGTCTCTTGTGGTCTTGTTGATCATGTTAGTCAATGATGGTTTATGTCCTATATTTTATGTTCTTTTCTATTAGATAATACACATGAGTGATGGTTGTTGCTATACCATGAAGATGCTCATATTTTTGATTAATCTTATCTAATGTTTGTTGTGATTTCTTGTGATAGCCATATGTGTTCCATTCCTTGTCTATGTAAGTATGAAATGATCAAGATGCTTAGTTATTGGTAATATTATTATATATTACATTATATTAGGTGATTACATACCATGGGTGTGAGTAGGTGTTATTATAAAGATGATTATTGATATTCAATGTTTACTTATAGTAGTATGCATTATAAGTTAAATAGACTATTGACATAAGTGGTAATATTTGGATAACAAACATTGTGATCAATTTTTGCTTGACTTTAATAGGTATCATGTGAGGATGGTGTGTTAAATTATATGTTACTTGTGTAGATTAGTGGACTTAAATTTCTGTTTGATTATTTTTCTTGGAATTTTATTTTTCACATGCCATTTATTTTAATTATTATTAATCATGAGTAATAATGACACTCTTTTCTGGTTGATTAAATAGGTAAAAGTTGGCCAATGATAATCAGGGGGCCACATAGCTACTTCCTTTATTAATCCTTGTGAGTTTTTGGTATTTTCAAGGACATGTGATTTTTTTCATTAGCCCCCTGGGTCAACTTATTTATATGATCATTTATTTTATGTTTTATGAAGTCCTTATGTGGTCTTAATTGTTTTAAAATTTTCCTAGGTGGTAGGTCTATGGGTTAGGGGTCTTTTTTTTCCCCATAAAACCCCTTTAATAAAGTCTAGATCCTACTCTAATTACCCAATTATGAAAAGTATTAAAAATTGGAGTTGGTTGGGTGTTTGGGAAGTTATGGGAAGGTGGTTTCCTTTTTCCTTCTATTTATTATTTTCTCTTGAGAGGGGAAGGGGATTATCTCTTTTTGCTTTGGTTTTACTTTTTTCCTTGGGATGCTTTCTTGTTTTGGGAAGGAGAATTCTTGGTGGAGATAGAGGAGAGGATGGGAGAGGAAGAATGGAGGAATAGGGCTTGGAGAAGGAGAGGCTATCAAATTTTGGATTTTCACTTAGTTTGGTAAGGTCTACCCCTTTGTAGATCTTTGTTTAAGATGCAAAGAAATATTGTTTATGTTTTATGTGCAACTTAATGCTAGATCCTGTTGGGGGTTTTGTTAAAATTGTGTTTGGTTTTGTCTTGTTGGAGTTCCACCTTGTTTCAGTATCTCTTTATTGTTAGTGTTTCTTAGATCAGATTGAATAATGAAAGCACTTAAAAGAATTGCAACACATAAGACAATGAACACACAAAGATACCTTGGGAAAACCCTCCTATTGAGGGAGAAAAACCTAGCAATGAATCTCTTCTATAATATAGAACAATGGCAGAAATATGCTTACAACTCAGGCCCAACAATGGCCAATAATGAATGCAATGAGGTCGCACCTCTTCTAAATACACAAGATACAAATGAATAAGTTCTTCCTTGAAATCGGACCTGCTGCTATAAAGTGTGAATTCTGCTCTTGAAGATAGATGCAAACTTGCTTGAATCGGTTGTGTTGTAATGACAAAAATGACCTTGCCTTTATACAAGTGAGGCACCTCTTCACTTAGGTCGGCTCACATAAAGGAATCACAAAATAAATAATAAATAAATAAAGTTGGCTCAAGCCAAGACTAAAATATTCGAACCATAAGGGGTCGGCCCTTAGCATTTAATAATATTGTGAGCATGAATTAAATAGTCGAATGGCTATACATTTAATTTGATCTTTCTTCTTGGAATTCATGCAATGAAGTGTAGACCATAGCTGCTATAACATCAACACTCCCTCTCAGCTAGGGATGAACTTCCACCTGCACAAGACACATAATATCAGAATGAAAACAAAATAGGATATCACCTCAATGTGATATCAACCATTGTGGCTACCTCCATAGATGGTAAAAACAAGTGCTCATCACTTAATGTGATGTTGTCACCTCAATGTGACTTTCACCATGGCTCTCCCAGAGGGTGATACATAAGCACAAATAAAATCATCACGGATTCCCTCACGTGATGCTGTCATGGAGTCACACACATGACATCCACCATGGCTCTCCCAGAGGGTGGAAATAAGGGCTTTCACCTCAAATCTCTCTCAATAGAGAATTGCATTATCAAGGGCTTTCACCTCAACTCTCTCTCAATAGAGAATTGCACTATCAAGGGCTTTCACCTCAACTCTCTCTCAATAGAGAATTGCATTATCAAGGGCTTTCACCTCAACTCTCTCTCAGTAGAGAATTGCATTATCAAGGGATTTCACCTCAACTCACTCTCAATAGAAAATTGCATTATCAAGGGCTTTCACCTCAACTCTCTCTCAGTAGAGAATTGCATTATCAGATAAGGATCACTGATATTGAGACTCTTTCTCAGTTAAGGCTGCAATCTCCACCATACCAAGTTTCTCTCGGAAGTACACAAACTTAATCTTGGCGAGAGGCTTGGTGAGAATGTCTGCCGTTTGCTCTTCAGTGCTGATATACCTCAACTGTATAGCTTTCCTTTGTACCATATCTCTAATATAGTGGTACTTGATCTCAACATGTTTTGTTCTGTCATGAAACATGGGATTGACAGAAAGCTTTACACAACTTTGATTATCACAGTGTATAATAGTTGGCTCCATTGATTGTCCAAACAATCCTGCAAGGAGCTTACGAAGCCACACTGCCTCACGAGCTGCCACACAAGTTGCTATATATTCTGCCTCAGTTGTACTCAAGGCCACTGAAGACTGTTTCTTGCTACACCAAGAAATCATAGCAGTCCACAAACTGAAGCAACAACAAGAGGTACTCTTTCGATCTGAGACACATCCCGCCCAATCAGAATCAGTAAAGCCATGCAACTCTAAATCCACACCTGAAGAATATCTCAATCCATATCCAATTGTGCCACATAAATATCTCAGGATATGTTTAGCTGCTACAAGATGTATTTGTCTTGGTTCACACATAAACTGGCTAAGTGCGCTCACTGCATAGCAGATGTTAGGTCTAGTGTTAACTAGATACATCAATGAACCAATCAACTGTCTATACATCGTAGAATCCATTGGTTCTGAACTAGCTGCAGCCTCTTTCAACTTATCTAGATTAGTCTCCATGGGTGTAGACATAGGTTTGCAGTCAATCAAACCAAACCTTTTGAGAATGTCAATAGTATACTTTCCTTGACTTAGAATCATCTCATCTGACTTTTGCCAAACTTCTAAGCCAAGAAAGTAATGCATAAGACCTAGATTCTTCATCTCAAACTCTGAAGCTAATTCCTTCTTGCATTTTAGAATTAGATGTTCTTCACCAGTGATAATCAGATCATCAACATATAAAACCAGAATCAAAGCCTCACCCTTTACTACCTTAAAGTAGAGGTTAGAATCTACATCATTCTTTGAGAAGCCCAGGCTTGATAGATACTGATCAATCCTTTCGTACCAGGCACAAGGAGCTTGCTTAAGACCATACAAGGCCTTCTTCAACTTACAAACATGAGACTCCTTTCCATGTACCTCAAATCCTTCAGGTTGCTCAATGTAAACCTCTTCTTCTATTACACCATTTAGAAAAGCTGTCTTTACATCCATTTGGTGAATCTTCCATCCTCTAGATGCAGCAATAGCAATGATGGTTCTGAAAGATGTATATCGAGCCACATGAGCAAAGGTTTCTTCATAGTCGACTCCCTCTTTCTGTGAGAACCCTCTAGCCACAAACCTTGCCTTATGCTTCTCAATGCTCCCATCAGCTGCATGCTTGATCTTGAAGAGCCATTTAGAAGACACCACAGATTTTCCTTTGGGTCTAGGAACTATATCCCAAACATCGTTCTTAAGTATGGATTGATATTCCTTAGACATGGCATCTTTCCATACTTGTTGACTAGAAGCTTCTTCGACACTTGAAGGCTTTGAATCAATAATCTAACTCATCAAGGTGACATAACTAGAGAACATGTGAGGTCTCTTGCTTTCTCTGAAAGCTCCTCTTGGAGTTGCAAAACTTTCTGCTTCCTACATTGTCCTACGATCCCAAAGAGGTCTTTTCTTTCCAATCACAATATCTAGGGGCCTATCAGTAGGAGCCAAGGGTTCAACTGGATCAACATCTTCTTTAGGTTCTGGAGCCTCCTTCAGGTTCTCTGGAATATGGTCAACTTCCATATCTTGAGGAGGTTCTTCTTCATCAATCTCCATAGGAGTGCCCTTGGACCTTCTGAAAGCAACATCTTCCTCAAATGTGACATCTCTACTAATCTCAATAGACTTTTGTCCTGGTATGAATATCCTGTAAGATTTTGATGTCTCATTGTATCCTACAAGAATTCCTTTCTTCCCAGAAGGTTATCGCTTTGTTCTCTTTTCCTTTGGAATATGAATATAGACTGGACAACCAAAGATCCTCAAATGACTAACTTCAGGTTTCACCCATGAGAATGCTTCTTCAGGAGTTTTATTCTCTAAGATCCTATGGGGACTCCTATATTGAACATAGACGACTGTCCTCGATGATTCAGCCCAAAGAGAGATTTACAGGTCTTGATCATGGATCATAGCTTTCACTGCTTCCACAATAGGCCTATTCTTTCTTTCAACAATACCATTTTGTTGTGGATTATAGGGAACACTGAACTCCCTCTTAATCCGTGCTTCAATACAAAAATCTCGAAATGTGCCAGAGGTATATTCTCCACCATTATCTGATCTCAATACCTTGATCCTTTTTCTAGACAAGTTTTCAACCTGTGCCTTGAATTCTCTGAATCTTTCTAACACTTCTTCAAATTCTTTAGATCTCAAGAAATAAATCCAAGTCTTTGTAGAGTAATCATCAATAAAAATAATATAATACAAGAAACCACTAGATGATGCAATAGACATTGGACCACACAAATTAGAATGAATGAGATCAAGAATACATTTAGATCTACTTTCACTAGAGTGAAACGTACCTTTTGTGTTCTTGCCTAGGGCGCATCCCTTGCATGTACCTTCGTGTTCTTGATTGAATTTTGGAAGACCAGTGACCATCTTCTCCATCATAGGTAGAGCACGAAAGTGAATGTGAGCCAATCTTCGATGCCAAAGATCACACATGCTGGAGCTGTCATGCACAAGCAGTTGAAGAGGATGAGTTCATAGCCTGTAGAGACACTCTTGTCTAACTCCAATCACTTGAGCAGTTTTGAAACTAGAGTTCTTTGCCCATATAAGAACTTTTCTTTTAGAGAAGGCAACTTGATAACCCTTGTCTTCCAATGCTGAAATTGAGACAAGATTCATCTTTATCCCTGGAACGAGCAGTACATTATTCAACTCCAATGAAATCCCAGAATCCAAGTGAAGAGTGGAGTTTCTAATTCCTTTCACAGAATATCTGGCATCATCTCCAATAACGACTTGATCACTAGAGTTGCTCTCCACTAAGTTTGAAAGGTGACCCCTAAAACCGGTGATGTGCCTAGAAGCACCACTATCAATCAACCAAGTGTTGGCATCGGTAGAAACATTGCTTGATAAGGCTGAATAGAATAGATAATCACTGGAGTCCTTCTGTGGAGCAATTTCTTCAACATTTGCAGTGGCAACTTGTTGCTTAGGTCTTTGAGGACAATCCTTTGCAAAGTGACCATACTTATCACAATGAAAACATTGAATCTTGGACATGTCTCATTTCTTTTTGAAAGTAGGAGCACCATCATTTCCATTCTCTCGATTCCTTTTGAAGAACCCTTTCTTAAAGCCTTTTCCTTTGTTCGATGAATGAGAGGCAAGAACTTGAATTTCTTCATTCTTTGAACTTTGACCAATTCCCCTTGCCGTTAGTCTTGACTCTTCTTGAATGCAGTCAATCCTCAATCGATCAAACTTGGGAAGTTTAGATCTTGCACTAATTCCTTGAATGAATGCCTCCCATGAAAACGGAAGACCATTGAGAGCCAACATAGTTAGGTCCTTGTCATCAATCATGTGACCAATTGTGGAGAGCTGATCTCTTATCTCTGAAATCCTCATGAAGTATGTGGTAACAGATTCTCCTTTCGCCATTTTCACATGATGAAGTTGTTGCTACAGTGCGAGAGCTTGACTAGTGTTGTTGATTTTGTACATCTCTTCCAAGGTTGCAAACATCTCTCTTGCTGTATCCAACTTGAAGACAATCGGTACAACATGATCCTTGACGGAATCAACCAACACTTTCTTTGCCCTAGTGTCTTTCTTCCTCCACTGTAGCTTCTCTTCTTCCTCCTCAGGTTCAGGAACTTTTGTTTTCACGAACTCAGCTAAATCATTCTCTTCCAAGGTGAGCATGATTCTGAACCTCCATGATGTGTAGTTCGAAATCCCTTCAAGTCTATCCTCGATTTTCAGGCCATTCACCATCTTGAATTTGAGAAAAAGAGATAGACTGAAAAAGAATAAAGTGAGTGTTGCACACTAAATCTGATCATGATCTTTTTCACACCCGCTCTGATACCATGTTAGTGTTTCTTAGATCAGATTGAATAATGAAAGCACTTAAAATAATTGCAACACATAAGACAATGAACACACAAAGATACCCTGGGAAAACCCTCCTCTTGAGGGAGAAAAACCCAGCACTGAATCTCTTCTATAATATAGAACAATGGCAGAAATCTACTTACAACTCAGGCCCAGCAATGGCCAATAATGAATGCAATGAGGTCGCACCTCTTCTAAATACACAAGATACAAATGAATAAGTTCTTCCTTGAAATCGGACCTACTGCTATAAAGTGTGAATTTTGCTCTTGAAGATAGATGCGAACTTGCTTGAATCGGTTGTGTTGTAATGACAAAAATGACCTTGCCTTTATACAAGTGAGGCGCCTCTTCACTTAGGTCGGCTCACATAAAGGAATCACAAAATAAATAATAAATAAATAAAGTCGGCTCAAGCCAAGACTAAAATATTCGAACCATAAGGGGTCGGCCCTTAGCATTTAATAATATTGTGATCATGAATTAAATAGCCGAATGGCTATACATTTAATTTGGTCTTTCTTCTTGAAATTCGTGCAATGAAGTGCAGACCATAGCTGCTATAACATCAACATTTATGTGTATAGCTATTTAAGGGTTAGGGTGATGAATTATAGTATGGGTGTTTGCGTTGTACATAGTATGTTGTGTAATTTGTTTAAGGAAACCCTGTGAATAGTGGTGGTGGTGTGTGTAAGGAAAATCTATGTGAACCTTAGAGCCCAGCGGTGGATTGAATGTCAATTCTATGGTTGGGAGGAGAGCTTGTGGCCACATTGTTGTTTTTTTGTTGACCTCCTCTTTTTGGTTATATATATTGAATATGGGAATCAACGGGAAGTCTATAAAATTTGGGATTCAATAAAATAGAGATGAGCCTTGTGAGTTAAAAAAAAGGGTTTTAAGTTTCCAAGAGTGGGTTATGATAAATGTATTTGTTGTGTATATGGGTAATATTTTAAATCTTGAAAATGTGTTTATACTTCATCTAGATGTGTAAAATCAAAGAAGACTTTAGGCACATTTCAATCTCTAAATAGAAGAACTAATGCTGGGAAAATGTAAACGTAATGTGTGCAATCTTAGAAGCCAATTGTTTTAATCTTCAAGAAATGAAAGGATTGTGTCTTAGGTGTATTTTTCCTAATTTGTTTGAGGAACTAAAAAGAAATAACTTAAATCTTTGTTGGGTTTAAAATTATCAAATTTCTGTGTAGAAAGGTAAAAGAACATGTGTATGTGTATGCTTTCAAAATTCTTAAATTCAAAAGAAATACTTCACCTTTTTATTTTTGAATTACATTTGATACAAAATTTACATGAATTATTTTCAAGTAACCATGTGCTTTATTCATTATGCGATCATGTCAAGTTAATTTATGTAATAATGATATAACTATGATATCCTTAACTCAATCTCCCATAATCAAATTAATATTTGCATAAATATATTGCTAGAGTTTGGATAAATTAACATATAAATACATATACAATATGTTTAATATATTTATTTATATTAATAAAATTATTTTATATTTAAAATATACATTTAAGAAGAATATGTTTCAATAACTATAATAATACATAAAATATAAATATAAATACATAATTATAAATCAAATTTCATTATATATAATTATAAATGAAAGAAAAAAATACAAAATAAAGGAAAATCCGACCCAAAGAGGGGTTGGTCTATGCTTGCATAAACCGCCCCATCAATGGGGTGGATTGAGAGTCACAGGGCTCCCCATGGAGCCGTGAGCCCATGGGGGAGACCCTTGAACTCACCCTTCATTCATCACAAGTTTTCATCATTGAAGATGCCATATAGTTTTATAACAGGTGAAAATAAATACAATACTTGCATTGCATTGCATAAACCGATAAATATATCATGAATGCTGGTTGACAACAGGTTACCGACTCCATAATTTTTCTTCCTATTGTAGAATAGATTCATGCATCTATGTTAAAGGCTTGAATCAAGGCCATGATGAGTCCTTAAAAAAAGTATTTAGCTTGATCTGCTATGGTGCTAATCAATTCAACATCCAAATTATTTATGAAGTTTTAGCCTACAAAGAAAATATCAAACACATTCAAAATTGGTTGGGATATAGGGTCAAATATTAGAGGGAATGGGTGTTAGTTAATGGGTTAATTTTTAGTTTGGGAAGATAGTTAATATTTGTTAATAATTTCAACTATTCCTATCAACGAGCTATTATCCTTTAAGTTTTAATTTTGGAGTTGCATGTAGAATTTGTGTAATCATCATAGGATTTTCAAGTGTTTAAGAGAAATTATTTTTCAAGAACTCTAACTAAGTCTGAAAAGTGTTGGGAAGTATTTAGGTTATTATTTTAAACTGTAGATAATTTTGCGAAAATATAAATTTTTAACTTATCTTGGATCTAGACATAGTTACTAATAAGTATTGACAATAGTTACGATTTCATTATAAATATTCTTCTAATTTTATTATCCACGTGCATTTAGTGTCTTCATGTTTCAATAGTTAGTGGTTGATGTTTAGTTGCATCAAAACTAAAAGATACCTATTAGGATTGGATTGTTAGTGCATCCTTGCATGTTATATTTGGTCATGTTAATATTCTATAAATAGGTGATTTATATATATCTAGTGAAATTAGTGAGCCATACTAATCAAAATTATGTACCCAATAAAATCTTGATTTATCTCATATTTAGTTATACTTAATCATCACTTTTGTTGAGGATTTTCTATGTTAATGATTCAATGGTCTTTCTTGAAAATGTTCTTTTCTTTATAAAATTATCCTTGTCCAATGTTCTTCATTAAATATAGTTTTTTAAATAGTTGATATTAAATTTCCTTAATTAATGTCATTATGAGGTTTAGAGTTATCATTCTCTCTCTTGGCTTACACTTGATATCGATATATAATTTAATTCAAGAATACCTCGATAATTAATTGTGGTTGACAAGTTAAGGGTGGGAAAGTTAGTTCAAGTGGTTGGGTTGTGGGTTAAACAATGTTAAAGGGATATTGATGGTTATCTAGAGATAAATGTATTTAATTTTAATATTGCATGTAGAGATAACTTATGCTAGTAACGATTAGTTGGAATTTACTTTGCATCGATTAGGTTTTCAAACAAAGATCAAATGTTGAAAATAATAGTACTATTATCATTCATTAATAAAGTATTATAATGTGGTATTGAATACTTTATCTACTAATAATATTATTCTTGTGATTTTTAATCACAATTATATCGTCAGTTGGTTAAGAATTTAGATGTAGTGAATAGTAATACTATAACATTATGAGTAATGTCATCATGGAGTCGTTAGTAGTTGAGTAAAATTAATTCCAAGAATAATATTATTAACACATTTATAGTTGGCAAAATTATTAGCAAAAATAGTAAATATATTGGTGATTCCATGAATAATGATGTTAACTTTACTAGGAAGTAAAAATTGGAATCCAAAATGTTAGAAAGCATATCTGAATAACGATAATGTCAAGAGTGAAGTTGGTAATACTTTCTTAGTGATATAAATGGGGGTAAGATTAAGTATAATTATTATGAGTGGCATTAAAATTAAACTGAATACTTAATAAGGGCGGTATTAAGAAACAAATTATTACTATTGAGTGTAAAAGGTAATATTACTATAATTATTACTTATCAAGAAAACAAAAGTGTCAATACTGATAATGTTAGTGAATATAAATATTAGAAAGGAATGGCGTCGAATAAAGGTAATCATAATACTAATATGACATTCATATTAGAATTAATGTTAATGTGGATATTAAATATTGATTTTATCATTAGTGTGTTCCATGTTCATGTGTAGTTGATGACTAATAGTGTTTATACACATTATTCATTGGTGGTTTTGTTTGTTTTGTTGTGTAAAATTTAGGGAATGAAAAATTGACATAATTACTCTAGCCAAGCCAAAGCTTTTTTGTTCAATCTATATTTTCTAATTTCCATCCCAACAATGTGTTTAACCACACAAATATCTTTCATTTCAAATCTAGCTACAAGTTGAGACTTTAGTTCTAAAATCATTCCTTTTATTTTACCATTAAATAACATATCATCAAAATCTAATAAAATAAATAAGAAACAATCACCATCAATTTATAGTAAACATAGTGATCTGATTTAGAACACTCAAATCCCAAACTTAACACATATGTATTAATTTTTGGTACCAAATCCTAGGAATCTATTTGAGGCCATACACATATTTCTTCAATTTACAGACCATATTAGTTTTACCTTTCACCATATAGTGCTTTGGATATGTCATATAAACATCATCCTCCAAATCACCATGAAGGAGAGCCATTTTCACATCCATTTTCTCAACCTTTACATCACAAGCAGTAGAAATAGAAAGCAAGAATCTAATGGATATCATTTTTACAAGAAAAGAAAATATCTAATCGTATTCAACACACTCATTTTGAGAGAAAAATTTTGCAACTTGTAAGAGAGGGGGACCAACCACACCAAGGCTCTAGGTCATAGAGAAAATCAGAGCAGAGAGCTGCCCTAACTTACCTCAAGTAATGGGTATTTCAGGATGAGGATCGAGAATGAAGAGCACTCTCAAGTGCTTCTATCACTCTACAGATCTAAAAATCTAATTTGGGCTAGACAAGCTGATATTTGGAGTTCAAATTGCACCTCAGACAACTCTTTGTCTAAGGATGACAACGTGGGTCTGGGACGACATCACGACGCACTGGCATCTCTCTAGCGTGCTGGTGTCTGTACAACCAAAAAACATAAAATGTGGTAAAAAAAGCACCCTAAGCCTACTAACAACCTAGCTAGCTAACTTTAACAAAATAAATAGAATGGCGAAATATGAGAAATAACTATATAAATGGAAGAGGACATAGATGAAAGTGAGGGAGAAAAATATTAACTCACTGAAGCTCTAGTTTTCTAGAAAGCTCCACACACACGTTCACCAACACACAAGCAAGAAGGGAAAATTGATGGGGTTGCATAGGGGTTTACCTCAGTCAAAACCCCATTGTGGTGTTTCCACCTCCATGGACAACCAAAAAAGAAACAAAGTATGATAAAGGAAATAGAAAGGAATGCATTGAACACTATAAAAGATACAAATCTACTCTATCAAATCGTAATGCGAAAGTAAAGTGATGCAATAACACCTCCACCCAAAGGCACTCAAGGCCAATGAGGGGAGAATGCAAGGTAACAAACTTGGAAAAGTCGACATGGCCACAATGGGGATGAAGGGAGCTCTCACAAGACTCCAAGCTCACAACTTCTATGGTAGAGCAACACATGCAAGGATGAAGTTGACGGAGTAACCAACTGCTACAATGCTCAATGGAGTTGTGAAAAATGCTAGTAGAATGCTCAAGAGTATGCTCAAGATATCCCAAAGTGTGAATAAAATGGAGTGAAATTGCTAGAGAGATTGAATGAATGTGAAAAAGATGAAGTATTACTAAAGAGATGAAGTCCTTGTGAAAATGAATGCCTTTGAAGATTAAAATGAGAGGGAAAGAAGTCATTTTTGGGCCGATTGGTTGCACAGAGGCGTTGGAATTCATCCCCAATGAGGAGTGTAATGTCCCTATGGACTCCAAAGGTAGGAATATGTCAAGGATGAAAATGCGCCACATAAATGTCTGTGAGTTGCGCTCGCCTCCCTAACGAAAATTACCCCACCGATACACAAAACATGTGCCAAGTGGATGCATTTCGAATGGCTGATGTGGAAATTTTCCTTCATATTTTATTTTCTAAGGTGACGGTATGAAAAAGGGGAATTTACAAAAGGGGTGTAAATTCACTCCCATACATTTTTCCCCCAGTTTAGCGAGTGCGAATATCGATGAGCATTCGATAAAGTAGATTGAAGAGTTAGAAATGTATACCTGAATTGTCAAGGAAGTAGACCACGATCTGGAAAGCTCAAAAGTGTAGGGTAGGAAAAAGACTCCATAGGTACTCTCTCCTGAGGACGTTTGAACAATGGACTCTGTAGCTTCATGGAACTACGAAGTTGAACAAAGTACACCGAAGGCCCATAGACCAAAGATGGATAAATACCGTAGGATGCAAGTACTTTACAGGCCCTGAGACCTGCAAAGAAGGAATTCCCCCAAGTACTCTCTCATGAAGGAAGCCTAATGAAAGGGGACTTTGTAGAGTCAGACTGAAAAGCGGCTTCATAGGTGAACCTGCAAAGCAACATGTTAATATGTAGATAAAACATGTTAGAGAACAAAGAGTAGCCACATAGACAAACAAATAGACAGTTGCGTAGACAGTCTTGAAATAATTTCAAATAGGTCCCTCAGGAACCCTTTAAAAGAAGAGGGGCCCACTCAAGGGACACGTTTTTTGAAAGTGCAAGAATTTTTTTTGCAAATCAATTCACCATCAAGGAATCCTTTCGAAAGATGTTCACTTCATTAAGGAATTCAAAAGGAAGAAAATGCCCCCTCACGAGGGGAAGGCCAAGGATTCTCTTGTAGGAAAAGTCACTCCCTCCTCGGAGGAAAGTTTTTCAAGTTCTTTCTTTGCGAACCCATGACAAAGGAAACGTATTCCGCTAGGGGTCCAAGTTGAGAATGTGATTTTTGAAAATTTTTGTAAAGATTTTTGAGAAAAGATTCGTTGGTTGCAAATGTGTTTTTTGAAAGTGAAAGTTGATATGGTAGCCCCCCCTTAGGGTGGTGTGTGATGAACGCGGAGGCACATGACAACCTAAGGAGAGAAAAGAGAGAATGAAAAAGTGATGTTGTGGCTGGCGTGACATAGAAAGATGTTACAATTGTAATATTGTGACACACACAAGGGAAAACACATGAATACCACAACATCACAACTCAAGCAAAGAAGAGAGAAAGATAAAAACACTGCAAAAAGAGACAGTGACATTACGAACAAGGGATAGGGGCGGTTTGATGTTTCATGGTCAAAGCTACTCATAAATATATATAAGTATAATAATAGTATATTTAGTGAACTGTCATCAACCCCTACTAAATCAAACCATATGAAGAATGTATGAGAAGAAAAAATAAAAAATTGGGTCAACATGGAAGGGAAGCTTAAATGCCCCCAACACTTTGCATCATCCCCGATTTTTTGAAAATCAATACACATAACAAAGGAAGAATCATGATACAAATAGAGGAAGTTTTACAACACATAATCACTCCTGTATCCAAGCCCCTACAAGGGTGACAAGGGTCATCTAGGAACACATAACACAAATATGAGGGAACACATCAAAACAAAAACACACCTAATCTAAAGGTAAAGAAGAGGCACTCCCCTAACACTCATCGACCAAGAGGTCGTTTGCTTCCCAATCTAGATGATTATATGGGGAAGGTAGATGAGCTTGCAGTGGTGGAATATTAATTTGGGAACCTTCTGATCCCCCCATAACAAGAGCCAAGGAAGGAGACTCTTCAGGATCTCCTCCACTTAGTTTCTATGGAGTGAAGGTCAATGACTTTGCGAAAATCACTGACAGGGTTGGGACCTCATCCAAAGAGTTAAAAATGCACTTCATGGGAGTACCATGTGTTACCTCAACAGGTGAGGGAGGTGGTGCTCGAGATCCACTATTGGGATCACCGAATGACTCAGAGCAGTGACGAACTCAGGGGAAGCCGGAACCTGCTCCACCACTAGGATGAAACATGCTAGTGTAGGACCACCCTCTAAAGAAGGTGGACTCCTCTTATGCCCCCCATTGCTGGAAGGGCCAACCTCCACATTTTTCTTAAGTGGAGGGTGTGAAATCCCCA
The DNA here is from genome assembly GCA_007115665.2 of Sequoiadendron giganteum. Classification (NCBI taxonomy): domain Eukaryota; kingdom Viridiplantae; phylum Streptophyta; class Pinopsida; order Cupressales; family Cupressaceae; genus Sequoiadendron; species Sequoiadendron giganteum. Next base: position 549,624,085 of record CM021101.1, read on the forward strand.
TAACCGAGGCAAGAGGTGCAGAGGAGGAGGAGAAAATTGCAATGGACACTACCGAAGTGCTCAACATATCCATGGGTTTAGGGAATGGTGGGATGTTCGAGAGGGACATCAAGAGAGGCAGATCGACCGAAGGAGTGATAAACACCTGCACCTTTTTAGGGTCAGGGGCATTCATGCTCGCACCAAGAGCCGAGAGCAAAATTGAACTCAATTGAACCGAAGAAGAGGGGATGAGAGAGGCAAACACAATAGGAGGCCCTAAAAAATGGGTGATTGATTCCCCTTCCTTCCTCTACAAAGCAGCCTGCTCAGATGCTAGAGCCTTTCATCGATGCTTGCGCTCATGCACAAGGTGGTTTCTACGACTCCAGGAGCTATAGGTTGAAAGATGAGATGGGACATAGGGCTCCTGTAGCCATATGAGTATCTATCTCGACCATTTTTGGTGGAGGGAGAGACTCCTAAACAAGAGGAGGAGGGAGAGGTTGAGAAGAGGTTAGAACAACGATGAGGGGATTCAGCTCTAGCACCTTGATGGTGGGCCTCTTCCCATTCACTGCTTTGGGAGCAGGAGTGGTAGGAGGTCGTGAAGGCCAAGACATAGAGGATTCCCCATGGGGACCCTTCCTTCTACCATATAGGTAGAGCCAAGTTCTAGGAGGAATAGTAGGAAGATTCAAAATTCTAATCTTGGCCTTACACCAAGAAAGCACCACCAGACTTCTTATGTGGAATCTAGGAGTAGACATCAAAAAATCTTCTTCAGAAAGGGGGGAAGAAGAGGCACCCTAAGGATGGGAAGGCTTTTCCTTTCTCTTTCGAGAAGAGGAGAAATTTTTTTGCTATGCCATTGGAGGGGTCACTTTTGATTGTCGCTTGCCCTCGGTCTTGTACTTAACATAGTTTCGGTAAAGTAGGTCCGTTCTAGGGGGAAGCAAACTGATCGAGGCAGGCCAAAAATGATCCAATGAATACCCCCCACTGGATACCAATGGATGATATCCAGTGTCATGCACGACATGCACAACACCTTTGTGAGATAATTTCAAAAACTTGTGAATAACGAAGGTGATTCCTTTCATGGAAGCTAGCCACGTGATGCCCAACTTCACCCTAAATAGATCAGATTCTAGAATAACATCAAAGGTTGTATCCACAACCCTAGGTCCATTTAGGATGGAAAGGGTTATGGAGCCATTTGGTTTAAGAGAGAGACCATCATGTGTATGTATGGTAGACTTGGTTTATTCATATTCTTCCCTCTATAATGAATTTAACCATAAAATATCCTCTGTAATAACATTTACTTGGCTCGCGGGGTCAACTAGGACCCCTGTCACAATGTTCCCATTGAGGCGAGCAAGAATATATAGGGAGAGGGTTTATTATTCAAAGGAAAGTCTTGCGAGGTGAATGTCATATCTAGCAAACCAGTTGTAGGCTGCAGGGAAGGAGTAATCTAGACCATGTTAACGTATGTCAAGGGTTGAGGGGAAGCATCAGAGGGGTCAATAATCAAGTTTACATAATGAGACAGAAATGGGTCCGCGTAAATTTTCAACTCACTATTGGCCTTCGCTATCGATTTTTTTGCATTTTGTTTTGTTCCATCAAGATGAATGGTATTGTCATTGATGTGATCCTATATCTCATGATGCAGGCACATACAACACTCGGTATCATGTCCGTTAACCCAATGGTACTGACAAAAACATTCACATCATACTAGTCAAGATAAGGTTCCTTAAGAGGTCGAGGGTTCTCCAAAGTTATGATCTTATCTTTCAACAACTTTTGCAAGATGGAAGAATAAGATTCTGCTAACTTCATAAAATTCCTATTGCATTTGAGGCCATTATCATTTGTCATGGTGACTACATTTGCAACAACTTTACCTTTTCCCAAGATAGACACATGGACTTTCCTTCGAATGGGAGCACAAGGAGGGTCCCCCGAATTGAACTACCTTTTGCTGATACTCTCGCAACGTAGCACACAAATACGCAAATGAAGGGTATTTCATTACAAAAAACTTCTCTTGCCAAGCTCTCTATAGGCTTCCTTTGAACACCTTTTGCACATAGGAATCAGGCAGTGGGTACGAGATCTATTGAAAGAGCACTTGGTATCATGCTATGAATTCAGTTATCTTCTCATTATCTCCCAACTTACATCAGATGAGATTCAAGAAGGTCATATTCAGACTGATGTTAGATTGGAATTGGTAGAGAAATTGATTCATGAGTTGGTCAAATGAGAATATAGAATTGTCAGGTAAGGAACAATACCACTCGAGCATTGTGTCCTTGAGAGATCGAGGAAAGAGTTTTTCCATCAAAGCATCGTGATGAAATAAATCTATACACATGGTGTTGAAGGATGACACCTGTGTTTATAGATCCCCTTTACCACCATACTTTTCAAATTTAGGAATCTCCATCCCCTGAGGGAAAGGAGTACTTAGGATTGCTATTGACAATGGGCTATGTCGGAAGAATGGTTGAAAAATAGGTTGGGCAGAGGCTTGGGAAAGGCTCACCAACTGGTTTTTCATTCGAACCATGTTCTAGAGAAGAGCATTCAGAATAGGGTTAGAGGATGACAAAGGCCCAATGGAGCCACCAGAACCACCATTGATAGAACCACCTCTGGAGCCACCTCCGGGGCCACCACCGTGACCACCGCCGGAGCCACTACCATAAGTAGGACCTCCACTAAAGCCACCTCCACTACTGAAGCCACCACCATGGCCTCCACCAAAGACACCTCTACCAATACCACCCCCGCTACCAAAATTTCCACCACTCATTCCACCAGAGCCCTTACCGTCAAAGGGAGTAGGGGGGGTGAAACTGAACTCAAGGGGTATTCTACTCACCTTGAGAGAAGGGGAATTCTGAGAAGCAGAGCAAACACTGATTGAAGGTCCTATCTTGACCATGCATATAGATGTGGTGGGAATTGAAATGCTTATTTTTCTTTCAAAGGTATCGAGCACTTCTCCTCGAGTAGTACCTGATCTATGCTTGTACATGGGGATATAAGATTCGATTAGATTGGAAAGGCCATGTAAGAACTCTATACTTGTCTGATTCTTTCCCGACATATGTATCACCTTGCAAGAAAGCCTACCGGCTCTCACCATGCGCGGTGCTCTCTCCAAATGATTCACAAGATCTGATAATCTGTTATCCATGAAAGGAAAAAACAACAGTGTGAAAACACTTTCCTAATGCTAAAACCACAGAGGAGAAGTGCAAAGACCAATTTTAAAACTTTAAAACACTTAAGATGAACACATACAGGATAACAAGAGTAACATAAATAAACGATCACATAGATAACACTAGATTTACGTGGGAAAACCCTTATGGGAGAAAAACCACCACACCAAGCTAAATCACTTTGTATTATAGTAAAAGTAGTTTACATACAAAGTTACAGGCTTTGCTTGAAGATGTTAGCTCTCAACAACATTTTTTTGACCTCTTCACTATTCCAATGCTACTACCACATACAATGAATCACATACATTCATTTATTACCAACCAATCAGGTGTCTTAATTATACACCTTTGTCTGACACGTAAATCTAATCCCTGACCAACTGCCCTGCAATTACGCATTGAGCCACCTAGCAATTAATTATCTTACAGAGAAATACCTAGATTTGGAACTTGTCAACCGTCGAATCAAGCTTTGTAGTTAATGCATAATATATTAGTTTTCACCAATCAAGCTTCCAGCCAATGAATGTTGTTTTGTAATAGCGATGCAAAAACAACCAATGAAAATGCACCACATGTCGATATGCCATTCGTCAGCCGTTTGACCAAAAAAGGACTGGTCAACTACCCCCGGGCTCCAAATACTGTGCTATCGCTAACTCCAACCGTCATCATAGCCGGGGCCCACCATGACACATGTACGTTGCTATTTCTCTTTTGGGGAATCTAAAACCGCATCCGCAATATTCAATAACTTTCTCCGAAATGTTGACACATGTCCGAAGCTGACAACACCTTGTAGTAATAACTCAGGACCCACCATGCGAGGTACAGGAAAAGCGATCAACACTGATGAAACTTCCATGCATCAACCACTTAGACAATTCCACCCGACTCACAAAGTCCCATCGATACTTGCCTGAAAAGGGTGCAAAACAAAACAAGCACCGTCAGATTAAAAAATATCGCAACGATTAGATGCAGGTGTCGACATATTGGCGAGGCACTGCATTGCCTCCCATCGATAAGCATCCATTTTGGTGATGAAGGAAAGGTAATTGCACCGACACATCGGTGAGACAACATGTTGTCTCCCATCTATATGCGAACATTCCACTGATGAAGCCGAGGCAAACCGACATAACATTCCACCAACTCCAAGCTTGTCAGCCCATTGCTGTAATACCCGTTGGAGTCTTGCCGACCAGAAAAAGTCTCGGCGACCAAAGACCAAAAAGACCACATGAGAACTCCACGGTGTAGTGATAAAGGCATAAACTCATCAAGCCTTTAATAGAGGTCCAAGCTTGTAAATTGAGGCACATTTTTCAACAAGCTCCCACTTGACGAAGACTTACAAGCTTCCTCCAGACTTCGAATTTATTGACGATCATAGGCCCCAAGGCCCATCAAACTTGCACACCATCTGAACTTGTTTGTGTTCACTGGCTTTGTTAATTCATCAACAACATTACTTAGAGTATCCACCTTTTCTAAATTGACCTTTCCATCCTCCACCATATCTCGAACAAAGTGATATTGCACATTGATATGTTTCATCCTGGCATGGAAAGTAGGATTCTTTGCCAAACAAATGGCACTCTGACTGTCACAGAAAATTGTAATCTGTCCTGCATTAAAACCAATTTTAGAACACAAAAAACTGAGCCAAATGACTTCATTGCAGGCATGTGTTGATGTCATGTATTCTGCCTCCGTAGTGGACAAAGTGACTACAACTTGTCGCTTTCTCATCCAATTGATTGCACCACCATTTAACATGAAATTGTACCCACTGGTGGATCTTCTGCTGTCAATGTCCCTTGCCCAATCAGAATCCACATATCCACAAATGCTGAGTGTTCTCTGTGATGCAACCAAATTTCCATGGTAACATAGAGCATATTCTGAAGTCTCCTTTAAATATTTGAACACTCTTTTCACAACATCCCAATGTGTCCTTCCTAGATTTTCCATAAAACGGCTAAGAACTCCCACTGCTTGGGAAATGTCTGGCCTTGTACAGACCATTGCATACATTAGAATTCCAACAACACTTGAATAAGGTACCCTGTTCATGTCCTCCATCTCAGTAGAAAATTTTGGACAATCTTCAACAGATAGCTTCTTTCTCTACAAGACTAGAACAACTAGCTGCTTGCAATCATTCATACCAAATCTCTCTAGAATAGTGTTAATATACTTACTCTGGCTAACCCAAAGCTTTCTACTTGTTTTGTCCCTGGTTATTTCCATCCCTAGAATATACCTTGCTGCACCCAGATCTTTCATTTCAAACTTTGCAAAAAACTCAGATTTAAGATCAAAAATCATAGTCTTACTATTTCTTTTGAACAACATATCATCCACATACAGGGTAATAATAAGCACACGATCATTTTCAGATTTATAATACACACAATGATCAGATTTTGATCTCAAAAATCCCATAGCCAACACAAAAGTGTCAAAATTATGGTACCACATTCTAGGAGACTGCTTCAAACCATACAAAGATTTCTTTAATTTGTAGACCAGGTTTTCTTTACCTTTTTCAATGAAGTGCTAAGGCTAGGACATATAAATCTCTTCTAGCTCTCCATGGAGAAACGTTGTCTTCACATCCATCTACTCGATCTCTAAGTCATACGCTGTTGCCAATGAAAAAATAAATACGATAGATGTCAGCTTTGCTACTAGGGAAAATATTTCTCCATAATCAATTCCCTCTATCTAGGAAAATCCCTTTGCAACCAACCTCACTTTATACTTTTCAACACTGCCATATATACCCGTCTTCTTCTTAAATACCCATTTATAGCCAATAGGCTTTCGCCCTTTAGGAAAAGGTACCAAATCCCATGTTTCATTTTTCTTCAATGATTCCATTTCTTCATTCATGGCTTCCAACCAGGAATTTGAATCAGACATGTTAATTTCCTCTTTTACAATCCTAGGCTCATCAGTGCTAGTAATCAAAGCATAGGCACAGTTCGAATCTAACATAGAGAAACCATACCTATCAGGTTGTCATTTTTCATTTGTAGACCTTCTTATTAGCTGAGGTTGTGGTTCTTCATCTTTAAAACTTTCACAACTGCTTGAACTCTCCTCAGTTTCAGGTACACCATGTAGTTCCTCTTTTTTTGGAGTATGAGTAATTTCAACTACATCATTTTTCTTTTCTCTTTGATCTGTCTCTAACTGTGGATCATCTACTGAAGGTTTCAACTCATGAAATATTACACTTCTACTGTACAAAACCTTATGAGTATCAGGATTCCAAAGCTTGTATCCCTTCACACCAACACCATAGACGATGAAGATACATTTAACAACCTTGTACTCCAACTTAGATCTTTTCTCATTTGGCACATATACATATGCCTCACAACCAAAGACATGAATATGTCTCAAAGAGGGATTCTTACCAGACCAAGCTTCCAAAGGTGTTTTGTCAACAAGAGCAGAACAAGGTGAATGATTTACTAGGTAACATGCTGTAGCCACAACCTCAGCCAAGAACTTTTGCTCCAAACCAGCACTGCTCAACATAATTCTCACTCTCTCCATTGACGTTCTGTTCAACCTTTCAACAAATCCATTCTGTTGTGGAGTATAAGGTGTAGTTTTATGCCTTTTAATCACATGGTCTTTACAATACCTTTCGAAATATGTAGAACAAAACTCACCGCCATTATCCATCCTCAAACATTTGATTTTCTTTCCAATCTGATTCTCTACCAAAGTTTTAAATTATTTAAAATGACTGAACACTTCTGATTTACTCTTAAGAAAGTATATAAATGCCCTTCTCAAATAGTCATCAATAAAAGAAATATAATATTTAGAATTCGATAACGAAGGAACATTAACTGGACAAAACACATTAGAATGAACATAATCTAGTACACCAGAAGATTTATGAGGACTCGAATAAAATGAAACACGGTGTTGCTTTCCATATGCAATGTTCACAAAAATTGAACTCAAGGTTACAATCAACAAGCCGTTCAACAAGATTTTTATTTTTCAAGGTTTTTAAACCTTTCTCAACTATGTGACCAAGTCTATGATGCCACATTATGGTTTTCTTAGCTGGGAGTTTCACCTCCAAGGCATTTGCACCCAAAAGAGCTTCATCATCCTTCTCTACAAGAGCAAATTTTCTTGAGTTTACAGATACATTACATTGAACATGAAATGCATCCAACTTGTACAAAGTGCTAGTACATACACCCTTAGCCAACACCATAGTGCCTCTAGCCATCTTACATCCTTTACTTGAGAAAGAAACTTCCACACCAGCATCATTAAGCTTACTGATAGAAAGTAAGTTATGAGCCAAACCTAGTATGTGCAGTACATCACCAATCCATTTGATTCTTCCATTAGGGAATTTTATTTTGACTCTTCCATGACCAACAATCTCCAGTGTTGAATTACTTGCCAGTTACAACTTTCCACCATCATACTTTTTATACTTAGTGAACCACTCTCTATGAGACGTCATGTGAAAAGATGCATCCGAGTGAACCAGCCAGACATCATTTGATGCCTGAGTTGCCAAGGCTGCAATGAAGGAATTTGCATCACTCTGAGAAGAGTCATTGTCTGAAGAGTTATTTTTCTTCTTCTTCTCCTTACAATCCTTTTGGATATGACCTGGCCGCCCACAGTTCCAACATTTCACCTTGGAATTTTTACTAGGAGACTTTGATCTCCCTTCAGATTTGGATTTAGACTTCTTGTCCTTCTTTCCTTTCTCCTTTGATCTACCCCAAATAACAAGGGCCTCTTTGGCCATATCTGAAGACTTCCTCTGCATCTCTTCTGACAGTAGCAAGGCAACAATGTCTTCCATCTTGAAAGTAGTGGTCATACTTCCAATAGCCATTACAAAATGATCCCAAGTGTCAAGTAACGAACATAACAAGAGCATGCAATGATCCTCCTCCTCTATCTTCACACCCACATACGCCAACTGAGCAACACCCATATTAAATGAGTTCAGATGGTTTGCAATAGATGCACCTTCTTCCATATCCAAGGAGTACAACTTCTTCCTCAGGAATAACTTATTTACCAGAGAATTTCCCTGATAAATATCACCAAGCTTCTTCCATAACGAAGCTGCAGACTTCTTCTCATGGACATTTAGGAGTATGGAATCAGCCAGACTAAGTCTTATCAGACCTCTCACTTTTCTATCTGTGAGGTCCCAATATTCTTGCTTCATACCTTGTGGCATAGTTCCAAACATAGCAACCCAGAGGTCTCTATCTACAAGCAAGTCTTCCATTTTGAGTTTTCACAACTCAAAGTGCCGCCATTGAATTTTTCAATTTCTACTCTACCTGATGTACTCACCATTTCAAACAGAACTAGGTTCTAACTTTGCAAGACTCCCACTGGAATAGTATTAGGACAAAAACCAGCCTTACTAACAAGGATAACACAACTGGCCAGGCTTTGATACCACTTGAAAGGAAAAAACAACAGTTCAAAAATGCTTTCCTAATGCTAAAACCACAAAGGAGAAGTGCAAAGACCAGTTTTAAAACTTTAAAACACTTAAGATGAACACATACATGATAACAAGAGTAACATAAATAAACGATCATAGAGATAACACCAGATTTACGTGGGAAAACCCTTACAGGAGAAAAAACCACCACATCAAGCTAAATCACTTTGTATTACAGTAAAAGTAGTTTACATACAAAGTTATAGACTTTACTTGAAGATGCTAGCTCTTAGCAACATTTTGTCGACCTCTTCACTATTCCAATGCTATTACTGCATACAATGAATTACATAATTCATTTATTACCAACCAATCGGGTGTCTTAATTATACACCTCTGTCTGACACAAAAATTCGATCCCTGACCAATCGCCCTGCAATTATGCATCAGGCCGCCTAACAATTAATTCTATTACAGAGAAATACCTAGATTTGGATCCTATCAACCACCGAATCGAGCTTTGTAGTTAATGCATAATATATATCTTTTCACCAATCAAGCTTCCGACCAATGAATTTTGTTTTGCAACAACGATGAAAAAAAACCAATGAAAATGTGCCACGTGTCGATATGCCATTCATCCGTTGCTTGACCGAAAAAGGATCGGTCAACTACCCTTAGGCTCCAAATACCACATTATCGCTAACTCCAACCATCGTCATAGCTGGGGCCCACCATGACACGTGTATGTTGCTAGTTCTCTTTCAGGGAATCTAAAACTACATCCGCAATATTCCAATAACTTTCTTTGAAACGTTGACACATGTCCAGAGCTGACAACACCTTGCAGTAATAACTCAGGACCCACAATGTGAGGTATGGGACAAGCAATCACCATTGATCAAACTGCCATGTGTAAACCACTTAGACAATTCTGCCCGACTCACAAAGTCCCGCCGGTACTTGCCTCAAAAGGGTGCGGAACAGAACGAGTAACATTGGATTAAAAAAAATTGTAGCCATTAGATGCAGGTGTCGGCATATCGGCAAGGCACTGCATTGCCTGCCACTGATAAGCATCCGTTCCGGCGATGAAGGAAAGGTAATTGCATTGGCACATTGGGGAGACAACACGTTGACTCCCACCGATATGCGAATGTTCCACCGATGAAGCCAAGGCAAACCAGCATAACATTCCACCAAATCCAAGCCCGTTGGCCCATTACTATCACACTCATTGGAGTCTCGCCAATCAGACAAAGTCTTGGTGACTAGAGACCAAAAAGACCACATGAGAACTTCGCGGTGTAGTGATAAAGGCATAAAATTGTCATGCCTTTAACAAAGGTCCAAGCTAGTGAATTGAGGCACATTTTCAAAAAATTCAATGCTAAAAGGGTTTTTGCAGGGATATGCACAACCTCATTCTCATCCATGGATTAAGCCATAGGGGATGCTAGAGGGTTAGGAGCACGAGTGGTCTCATCTATGAAACCATCTCATCAACATAACCTATAGGAAAACTAGTGGCAAAGTTGGTAGCCAGACCAGTGGAAAAGATGGAGGTGAAACTAGAAGTGACCCTCGTCTTTTCCATCGGTAGGTGTCACACAATTCTTCTAACAACATACTCAAAAGTTGTGGACTGGGTTGTGATGCTCATAAACCTTCACAACACTCAAGCCTACAACAATTACCCGGTGCGAGGGAAAAGTATCAACACAAGAAAATGGATAGACATTGTTCACGTTGGGTTCACCAAAAATGTAAGAGAGGGGGACCAACCACACCAAGGCTCCATGTCATGGAGAGTCGAGAGAGGAGGGATTCCCTAACTTACCTCAAGCTAACGGGTATTTTGGGATGAGGATCGAGAATGAAGAGAACTCTCAAGTGCTTCTATCACTCTATAGATCCAAAAATCTAATTTGGGCAAGATGAGGCGGTTTTTGGATTTTAAACTGCACCTCAGATAGCTCTTTGTCTGAGGATGAAAATATGGGTCTGGGATGACAATCTGATGCACTAGCATCTCTTTGGTATGCTGGCGCCCGTATGGCCAGAAAACATAAAATAAAATAAGAAAAGCACTAGAAACCTACTAACACCCTAACTAGCTAACTTTAACGAAATAAACAGAATGATGAAATATGAGAAATAACTATATAAATGGAAGAGTAAGTAGATGAAAGTGAGGGTGATGAATATTAACTCTCTAAAGCTCTAGTTCACCAACAAGATCCATGCTCATGTTCACCTACACACAAGCAAGAAGGGAAAATTGTTGGGGCTGTATAGGGGTTTGCCCCAATCAAACTCCCTCTTTGGTGTTTCCACCTCCACAAACAACCGGTAAAGCAACGAAGTATGATAAAGGAAATGGAAAGGAATGCATTGAACAATACAAAAGATACAAACCTACTCTATCAAATCACAATGTGAAAGTAAAGTGATGCAATACCACCTCCACCCAAAGGCACTCAAGGCCAATTGAGGGAGAATGCAAGGTAAAAAACTTGGCAAAGTTGACATGGCCGCAACGGTGACGAAGGGAGGTCTCACAAGACTCCAAACTCACAACTTCTATGGTAGATCAACATGTGCAAGGATGAAGTTGACAGAGTAACCAACTGCTGCAATGCTCAATGGAGTTGTGAAAAATGCTAGTAGAATGCTCAAGAGTATGATCAAGAGATCCCAAAGCATGAAGAAAATGGAGTGAAATTGCCAGAGAGATTGAATGAATGTGAAAAAGATGAAGTATTTCTAAAGAGATGAAGTCCTTGTGAAAATGAATGCCTTTGAAGATCAAAATGAGAGGAAAATAAGCCATTTTCAGGTCGGTTGGTCACACAGAGGTGTTACAATTCATCCCCAATGAGGAGTGTAATGTCCCTGCGAACTCCAAAGGTAGGAATCTGTTAGGTATGGCAGCACACCGCATAGAAATCCGTGCAACACACTCACATCCCTGACAAAATTTTTCCCACCAACACACAAAAAACACTCCAAGTGGATGCATTTTGGATGGGTGATGTGGAATTTCTCCTTCGGATTTGATTTTCTAAGGTGAGGGTATGCAAAAGGGGAATTTACACAAGGGGTGTAAATTCGCTCCTATACACAACCAACCATGCTTTGTAATTATCAATCCCTCCATTTGAACCAATATTTTTCTTGAATACCTATTTTCTACCAATGAGCTTTCATCCTTCAGGAAATGGTACTAGATTCCATGTATCACTCTTTTTCAAAGCTGCCATTTCTTCATCCATAAAGAATCTTCCAAGATTCCACATCATTAATACCTAATGCCTCTTCAATAGATCTAGGTTCATCCATGCTAGTATTCAAAGTAAAAATACATCTCCAATAATTAGGTGAATACATTTTAGGTGGTTATCCATGCCTTATAGATCTTCAAACAAGATAAGTTGGGGGCTCTCCCCCCTCTTTTAAAAATTTAGAGCTAGAGGATCTCTCCTCAACTTCTTGTCTATCTAGAGGACTCAATTCAACTTTCTTCACATATTTATATTCACTTCATTTTGGCTACAATATAATGGAATAAACCTTAGTTTATCTAAAAATAACACTTCTACTATATATTACCTTTTGTGCAACAGTATTCCAAAGCTTATATCTTTTCACACCATTACTATATTGGATGAAGATATATTTCACAACCATGTTCTCCAAATTTTTTCACTTCTCCTTTGGCACATGTGAATATTCCTCACAAAAAAACTCTAAGATGTCTTAGTGAAGGATTGTGACCCGACCACCCCTCCATATAGGCATTTTATAAACAAGAGTTGATGTAAGAGATCTGTTAATTAGGTAGAAAGTAGTGGCAATAATTTCAACCTAAAACCTTTGTTCTAAACCAACACCACTAAGCATACTCCTAGCCTTCTCCATTATTGTCTTGTTGATTATTTTGGCAACTCCATTGTTATGTGGAGAATATGGAGTTATACTTTTTTATATTAATTCATCTTTGTAAAATCTATGAAAATCATTAGAAAAAAATTCACCATCATTGTTAGCCATCAAATATTTTATTTTCTTTTTAGTTTAAAATTCAACCATTGTTTTAAATTTTAAACCAATTGAAAACTTAATATTTAATCTTTATTGAAATACCCATGTCCTTATACTCTAATAATCAATAAATGAAACATAATATGTGGACTTTCAATGGAATGAATATTTATAGGATTAAACACATCAAAATAAATAAAATTCAATACACCATAAGGTTTATGAGAACTTGAGTATAATTGAAGATAGTTTTGTTTACAATAAATGTAATGCTCACATAAATAAAAATAAAAATTACAATAAGACAACTCTTCAACAAGGATTTTATATTTCAAGGTCCTTAGACCCTTTTCTCTAATGTGACTGTCTTTGGTTCCATAACATAGTCTTCTCTACAGGTAATTTTGACTTAGAAGAAAGAGCACCCTTGGGTACCTAGAAGCCATGACCATCCACTAAAGATGAAACCCTCACCTTTTCCAACGAAGTAGTTGCATACTTTCTTTTCAAATAAGTACTATTGTAGTCAACAATGTATACATCAAGCTTATACAATGTTCCAAATCTGAAACCTCTAAAGATCACAATGACACCTCTAACCATTTTGAAATTTTCATTAGAAAAGACTACTTGTACACCCACATTTACTAGTTTGCTCAAAGATAATAATTTCGTGCTAATCCATGGATATGCAACACACCATTAATCCTTTTTGTTCTACCATCAGAAAACATGATTCTAACTTTAAGATAAAAATAATATTTAAATAAGAGTCATCACCTAAGTACACCTTACCTCCATAAAATGATTCATAATAGAAAATAAATATCTATTAGAGGTCGTGGGGAAATATGCACCCGAGTCATCTAAATATGCATCATTACCTACACGAGTGGCCAAAGATATAATGAATGAATCACCACATCCTTTCTTAGATTCATAATGTGGATATTAAACATATCCCATGCTCCCTTTGGGTTGTTTTGATGATTTACCTCGCTTTTGACCGTACCGATATCTTTAAAAGGTCCTCTAGTAAATTTTCAACGATCTCAACTCGTTGTCTCCACGTGTCATCCAGTCGCATATCGAAGAGGAGCTTGCCTCCCCTTCTCCTCCGAGCCCCATTCTGCCTCCACGTGTCAATAGATCGGGCTTGTTGAGGCTTGCTTTCTTGTGACTCTTTTTCGGGCCCCGATCACATGCCACGTAGCCTCTGTCCGTGCGAACTTTTGGTGAACCCCTCAAGCAGTGCCGATAGTAAGTATGCTGCCATGTGTCTTCTCATCACAAGCTTTCATCGAATGATGGGGAGAATGAACCATAGGCTGCGAAATTCTGTGACGTATCCCTTCGGTGGGTCTTCATTAAAGGAATGAGTGGCACGAACGCCAAGCTGCCATATGTTGCCCTATGTTCCAATTGCCTTCACTGAGAGGCAGAACTTGTTTGCATAGGGGAGGCTAGGACCACTACCATAATTTGGAAAATTCATCTGGCTTGTCGATGACTAGGTTCATCCTTTAGAATATTTTCTGTTGCAACAACTGTGATGAGTCATTACCGCGGTCATCATTGCTCATGATCAGGGAATCTTTTTCTATTATAGGCCTACAAGCGGTGGAAGCCTTTGGTTATATATACTACTCCTTTTAATTGAGTAGAGAGTTCATAATACCTATAGAAAAATAGAAATACACCAGGCCTTTTGTTTTGTTAGATGATTGTAAAGACTCACAGATTGTGCCCTTGTAATTTGGCCTCTCTTTTTCTTAACTATTTAAAAACATTATACTGTGCTATTTCTAAATAAACTTGTTTGCAACTTCAATGATTTGAATAGAATTCTGATTTAGAACCATGTCTTCGACTCTTTCTTTTCAGTAAAGCTTTATGCAAGTTGTTTTATGTTATGAAATGAATTATTCAAGTCTTTCTCTTTGATGTTTGTTATTTCAAAACATAGCAGACTGCTGAACGGGCCCTTAAATCGTATCCAAAAGATAGATTTATCATGCCTTACATCTAAACCTTGGCGCATCACCCTAGTTAGATCTTTTACTTTTATATCTACTTCCTTTTCCCATTCAAAACCCCAGTTATAGAAGAAGACGACTTCTTTAAAACCTAGAGGTTACTTAGTTTAGCGCAATAGGTCCCCCCTTTAACTGAGTTTCCCACAAAGGGATGTTACCTTGTCATTTTTTGGCATCAAAATATAATAAAAATCATTTTTTTTTTCATCTTTTTTTCCTTGTACTCCTTAAGGAAGTGTCTAGGTTTACCACAATTCTAACAAATAACTTTGGACTTCCTAGGAGATTTAGATCTCCTCTTTGACTTGGATTTATCATGCTTCTCATTCTTCTTTTATTTTTTTCTTAGGTTTTCTACTAGCACTTAATTCCTTCCTCCTTCTCTCTTTAGAAAGAAAATAACCAACAATATCTTGAAATTCAATACAATAGAATTACTCCTTATATCCATAACAGGAGAAAACTACAAATCAAGTAAAATAAAAATAAAAATTGACATCTATCCTCCTCATCCATTTTTACATAATAATAATAATTGATCCAAAAATATATTGAATGTTTCTAGGTGATCTGTACTTCATCCATCCTCTTCTATTCACAAGGAATATAATTTCTTCCTTAAGAAAATCTTGTTCACTAAATATTTCGTTTGATATATCTTACCAAGTCTCTTCCATAGTTTCTTTGTAGAAGACTCTTCATGCAAATTGATTAGAATATAGTCTAATGAACACAATCTAATTAGACAATTGAATTTATGGTCCATAACATCATATTGAGTATTCAAATTAGTATTTCTAGGCCTTAAACCATTCTCATCAACAACATCCCACAAATCTTGATCTATTAACATATCCTCCATTTTTAGCTTCCACATCTACAAATTGTTACCAGAAACCTTCTCTACCTCTATTATCCTTGATGTTCTTGTCATTTGAAAATTCTTGCAACAAGATCACAAAGTATTTTTTCCACAATCTCCCACTCAAAATTGGATTATCTCAAAAAACCCAATAACCCACAACTAAAACCAGAGGTGATCAAGATTTGATACTACTTGTTGTTAGGACTAAGGTGTCATATACATTGTAAATGATATGTCATATTAAATGGTTCCAACATCATTGGAAATGTCTCTAGGAACTTAGGGTGTATTGGAAAAATATTTTGTAATACTTATTCTCACCATTGTTTGTAACACATTCACAAGGGGTGATGGGTTCTACTAGTAACAATAAATGTGACTTATTGACATGAATATTAATATTTTTTCCCCACATGTGGATTCCTAGAATGGGATTGTAAAAGAAAAGTGAAGTGGAAAAATGCATGATTTTTTGGTTTTTGGGCGCTTGGAAAGAGGCAACAAATGTCTTTTGGTATTCTATCTTTTGTAGAATTTAATGTAATATTTATTTTGCAAGTTTGGGTGCCCAAGTTGGAGGTAATGTATTGGAGCCAAAATTGGTGTCCTTTTATATTTCAAGGAGGGGATCCAAAGGTTGGGATGTTTGGAATGAAAATTCATCTTTAGGAACCATGTTTGGTGCTTAAGACCTCTTTACAATTCTATAAAATCATCTCCTTAGATGTCGAAAACAAGAGAGGAATAGTTGAATATAGAGTTACTTTGTAGGAATAAAGATAGATTGGAGCATTAAAAGGTTATTCAAAGGTACAAAGGTGATTCCATGTTGGAGGCAAAGAGGAGAATAGAAGTGAATGCATTGTAATCTCATTTGTTTGAAGATAATGCATACTTGACCTCTCTTCTTCATAGAGTTTTTTCCCACAAGGATTTATCCACATAAATCCTATGTTCTGTGATTCCCTTTATGTTGCTTATTTTTGCCTCTTTTTTTCTATCTTATGGTGATATTATGATTTATTTAAAGTTGTTATAATTTCACATAAGGTGGTATTATTAAACATGTTATATTGGCTGATTTTTACCATCATAAAGAAAATGGAAATAATAATGGTAATTCCACATTGAGGTCACTTAATTTTATATTTGTTTTTGAGTTTCAAATTTTCATATTGTAGTATTTCAATCCCTGTATCTCATCCATTTAATTCATAACTTGACTATTTAGATAGAGATTGAAATTTATCAACATTTGGTATTAGAGCTGAAGGTTAACTTGGTTCTAGGTATTCTGTCATTTTTTATTTCTTAGCCTAGAAAGCTTGTGAAAATTTATTAGAATGAATTTAAGGGTGTTAGAGGCTTCTGGTCTATAGTGAATATTTATGAGTTAAATTTGTTTTGTATATTTATGAGGTTGGAAGCCATGGATATTGTCAAAATGATCTATGTTGGGCATTAGATGCTCATGATTGTGGATATTCATGAAGTTGGTTATGTTTTGGTAGCTTGGATCTCTTGTTTGACAATATGTGTGTATCCTCTTTTTTGGTGGTTTTGTTGCTTTATCTGCTGGTCATGTGTAGTGAGAAGGTATTCATATTGGATGGGTAGTTTTGAAATCCTAGTCACATGGAGAAACACCCACTATTTGAACTAAGGAATTGAGTGCTTATGTTGGCTTCATGGTTTTAGCCCTTGGTTACATGAAAGAACTAAAGATAAGCCACTGAAATCTTTGTGAGTTGTAGAGTTGATATATTTCATATGATATAAGCTCTTGGATAATTTGATTTTCTTGTTGGGTTTATATTTTTTTAGCTATGGGTTTGTAGATATGTGCTTATTCCATTATTTATATGACATGTTTGATGTGAATGTCTAGATTTTTAAATGGATTTAAGGTTTATAGAGATGGTTTTGTAGGTTTTATATGGTAACCAAAATATATGGTATGCAGATCTATGATAAGATTGTATTCAGTATGTTTTAGGTGAAGATAGTTACAAGTTTGCATGGATGCTTGAAGGGTTCTTATTGATCTATGGTTACTCTTATGTGGGTTTGATTGGAAAATTAGGTCTAGCATTGATCCCGATGTTTGAGTCTTGGAGATCTACATTTTATACTTGATTATCTCCATTTTGCATGTTTTTGATTATGGGAAAATACGTTTTGATGAGACCTTGAAACCCGTTACAAAAAAGGTTTGAAGGGACCTGAAACCCTATCAAAGAAAAGGAAGCTGCTATAAAGATAATCCATAGACCAACAACAACCCAACAGTAGCAACAATAAATAGAAAAAACATGAGTACAAAAGTTGCACTAAGGTTTTGAAGGGAACTTGAACCCTTTACAACAAGGTTTTGACTGGGATCTTAAACCCAAAAAATTATAATGAGGTTTCAATAGGGACCTTGAACCCTCTAAACTTCAACACAACTTGAATCAACTGGGCATCAATAAACCATCCACTCAGAACAAATAAATTTGAGCCCAAGAAAAGAAAAAGCATATTGGTGTAGAACACCAACAAACCCCTGATTCCCAAAAGAACCAGTAAAACCAAACACCCCACCTCAATATGGGTTTTGGGAATCACATCAGAACACATCGAAACATCTGCCTTTTTGCAGCACCATTTCACCTGATTTTCCAACCTAACCTCCACCTCTAAAAGAGAGGGATCCCCTCTATAGGAGAGGATGATATGAAACCCCTTACCACCAAAACCACAACTCTCCAATCCATAGAATCTCCATGTCAATAGAAGCCAACACTCCACCTCAAAAGGAGCCATCTCCCCCTCTATAGGAGACACCAACTGAAGATACCAACAACAAGAAACTTTGATAGGAAGGGCTGACATAACATTCCTTAGCAGCTCAAGCTTTTGGTATATGAAGGAAGAAGCAAAGACCACCTCCACAACCTCACTCAACTAGGTCCAAAGAGAAAAAAATGAGCCTAACCCAACCTGCATCAAACGAACACCACATAGCCATAAGAAAAGTAGGAATCCTTTAGAACTTATAGAAACCCTTCTCACATCACCATGAGAGGACAACAAGACACCTCATACAGATAAAAAATTACAACCAACAACCAGGCCTCGAAATAAAATGAAAAGAGAAATAAAAATACATTGCTCTTAACAGACAAACAAACCCCATCCAAAGATTAACCATCAACACCCAAAACGGGTTCATAACAAGGCACAAAAACTAGATGCATAAGCCACCCAAGAATCCAATCGAAGTAGCCAAACCCACAACCAACAACAAGAAAAACCCCCTGTTTAAAATAAACAACACAAGACAAAAGGGGTAACAAATCCAACACTGATGTTGGAATAGAAAAACCACAAGAACCAACACCAAAAAGATAACCCAAGAAACCACTTCCACCTCGACCAAGCAGCACTAAGGGGGAAGAAACCAACCCTCAAACTAGAATAGAAAGAGAAAACCCAAAACAAGGATGAAAGGGATGCTCAGAAAGAATAAGTGGGAACAAAAAAAACCCCAACACAAGTAGACCAGCACACCACACACAAGAGACAAGCCTATAAATGATGCGGAAGACTCCAGAAAAAACCCCAAGCATAAACTGGAGAGCCATCCCAAACTTCAGCCCAACTGTCCAAGCATAGAGAGGGCCACTAAAGAGGACCCTAGCCAACCCATGCATGGAGCACCATGAACCCCTTATGCTCAATGACAAACCCAACATCAGCTCAAGCTCTAGACAACACCAAAGGAAGCCACCCAACCACAAAAAACCCTCCACACCTTTGTGAAGAACCCACAAGAGGGAAGCATAAAGCACCAACGACCGTCAAAATGCTAGCAACATCATCCGAGTCTACATCATCAACATCCTCAGCATCCTCAGTGCTCTTATAATTCAAAACAAAACTTCTACACCCATTCCTGCTCCGCGCTCCATAAATCTCATTTGGTTTTTATTTTTTTATGTTTTCTCCATTTTGCATGTTACTGATGTGAGGTTGAATCTATTTTTTATCTATCTAATATTTTAGCATTGATTATGTATTTATCCTTTAAGATGTTGCATATGTGCGAATCTTGTAAAATTATCTAATGTGGTTTCTATTTGGTAGGTCATATTCTTGGTCATAATTATTATATTGGTATGTTTATTGCACTGAGAAAAGGTTATTGAGAGTACCTGATATAGTTAAATTGATCAAGGATATATAGTAGAAGTTTATGGTGCATGAGAAGCTTTGTTAGCTTTTAATAGAGTGGTGGTGATGATATTGGTCATGATTCCATGTATAAACTGGTATTGATTTTAGTGGGAGCTTTATGGAGTTACATAATGTGTTATCTTCTTTGATTCAAGATTTTGATTCTAGTTGTTGTTGTTGTAGTGTGTAGTAAGCTATGGATAATATTTAATTAGAAGATGGATCGTCCTTTGCAATGGTTTTTCTATCATAGGGATATTTTGGATTCTACCTTCAAATTGTAGTGAGAGTTTAATGACTTTAGTTCTATTGACAAAGGATGTGTGGTGAATGTATCTTCTTGGTTTGGAGATTGTGGTTTGAATTTACCTTTTGGGAGCTCATGGTGTTGATTTCTTTGATTTAGTTGGGGCCATGTAGGATCTTCAATTAGGAGATGGTTATCATGATGCCTGGAGAGCTTGGTTACATGATTCATTATGAGATTTGGTAGTGATGTCCAGATTCATCATTTGATGATTGATGGCTATATTCATATGATTGGAGATATTGACATCTTGGTTTTCCATGGAGGAATCTTGAGTGTTTGGTGAGGTGTTGGTTTATGATATGTTCATTTGGAGCATATGATCTCCTAGGAGGAGATTATAGATCATGATGTCATGATATGTTCCTGATTCTATAGTTGGAACTTTGACAATGGTCTTGTTTATTCTCTTCGATTTTAAGTATTAATCATTTTCTTGGAGCTTCATGATTTTGTATTGTTTCAAGTGAATTTGGCATGGATTGATTGGTGGATGATCCCGGATACTAGGGAGACTTGGGTGAGGCTAGGATATCTCTTATTTATGGAGATCCTATGTTGATATGGTTACTCTTCGATGAGATTTAAACAAAAAGACCAATGAGCCTACACTTGGTTTTGGATACTCTACTACTTTTTGTATGAAAGTACAAAAACTCCATGTTCCTTTCAAGCTAAATATTGTCTTTAATACAAATAATAGTAGTTAGACATTTCATGATTAGTACATCATGATAAAATAATATAATTTATCTTTATATTTTTTAAAAAATGTATAAATACGTCCATACTACCATTAAACTAGGAAACTAGCATTTTTAATTTCCTTTTAAGATTCAATTTACTCTTGTGAAATTAAATAATTTATAATAAGGTATGCCTTAGCATTTAAAGGGAATGTTTGAGTGAAATTTAGCTTTTTTTTGGCATGCACGGTTGATCATCATTCAAGCTTTGGTGGTAGGTTTTGTTGAGAAGTTGTTGAGATGATTTAGCATTTTCGTCATTGATGTCAAAACCTTGGATCTAGAAGGTTGTGCTATGGATGATGTACAAAATTGATCCATCGTATCGTATGCTATGATGTTGCGTTGTGTGGAGATTATCCTTGATCTGGATACGACAATATTCCTTTTTGGGACATCTATTAAATTCAGCTGATGCAACATAATGAAGACTAATCCTTTGATGATGGATGTTGTACTCAAAGCTTACTTTGAGTAACCTTTCTATCTAAAACTTCATGTTGCATGTTACAAGTTTTGGTATGTCAGAGTGTGCTTCTCCAGTTGATACTAAAATTAATAATAATCAAGATTTGGTCTTGGTTGTGGCGTTCCCATCGAATTTAGAATATATTCTCATATAATTCAATGTTAGTTATCTTTTGGTAATAATGCTATATCTCATGTATGACCTATTTTTGGTCCCTTGGTAACATGGTACGAAGATCTTTATGTGCGACCTATCTTTTGGGTCCGGTGTTAGCGTGCAAGGTCTTATTGAATATTTCAAGCTTGTTCTTCATGCCGACATGCTTTGTGGTGATCTAAATTCAAATGGTGTTTGGCCGACTTAGAAGACTATGAAGAAATTATGTGGCTGACTTATTTTGTTCTACGAGTATACATGCATATATATATATATATATATATATATATATATATATATACATAACATATTTTTGATTGAAGATATAGATGCATGAAAGTAGTATGATGTGTGCGAACAAATAGAAGAGTGTGAAGGAATGAGTAATCTATTTTGGCCGAAAGTTGTGCGAAGGTTTTGAAGGAAGGTGTGCAAAAGATTCTTAACTGGATTTGCTACTGAAAAAAAATATGCTCTTAACCAGAACTAAATTCATGCATGTGTAGATGCAACTTCACTAGTTCACCTTTGTTAGTGAGACTATTTTGTAATTTGTTGTTTTGTATCTGGGCAGTGAGACCATCGGCAGTGAGCCACCCTGTAATGAGCAACTTGGCTGTGAGCCTTTGTAAAAATCACCTTAACTAGTGTCATCTTAACTGGTGTCACCTTAATCGATGCTTTATAATTGAGAATTAACATTCTTTGTGGTTTTTCCCTTCTTGGGTTTCCACGTAAATTTTGGTGTTCATTGTGCTTGGTGTTGATATGTGCATTCATGTTCTTATCTGTTTGATTATTTTCTGATTGGTATAAGTCTACTTCAGATTAAATAAAGAAAAGAAAATTGTTTTAAGATAACTGATTCACCCCCCCTCTCATTTATTTATACTATTCAACAATTGGTATGAGATCCCGGTCCCTTGCAGATAGAGCTTAACCGCTTGAGGGAGATCTTGGTAGTTTGAACAGATGGCAGGATATTATTACTTTGAGGAAGAACTAAAGTCAATATTGAGTGATCTAGAAAGCACATAATCTGAGAATGAAGAGTTGAAAGAAAACCTTATGGAATAAAATGATTGAATCTCAAAGCTAAGGGAGAAAGTTTGAAAATTCAAAGAAAGACACAAAGAGGTCAACCAAGAATTAAAGGAGTCAAAGGAGAGCATTGTGGATTTGAAGAAGCACCTAGATGAATGCAAAAAGACTGAAGAAAATTTCAAGAATACCATCAAACAAAAATCAAAAGAAAATGAGAAATTAGATCAAGAGATAAGAAGGTTGAAATCCGAATGGTGCAGGAGCACCTCTAGGAAACACCTAAGAAAGACAAGTTTTGGAATATTTTTGTTTTTTTTCTATTATGGTCATGTGGACCATTGCTCTAGGAGTTAGATTTAGCATAAGGTCAGTTAGGAGCTATTTTTTATGGTCAAGTTTGAGGTTAGGCTCAAAAATGTCAAAGTTAGTGGTGAGTTTACTTTAAGCATTTTACCAAAATTAGCTTTTGTAATGACTAACTGGCTTGGGAGAGGTGAAGGCTCGAGCATAACTATTTTTATGAAGTATTTAAGGTTGGCCTAAACCATTGTGCAAGGTTGGAAGGCTTGGGAATGTTCATATGTTTGAAAATTTGAAAAGCAATGAAGGACAGTGTGAAAGTTAGTTAAAATTCTGTGTTTTTTTGAAACTTTGGTTGATCAAGATTGATTAGACCTGTAGAATGCTATAAGCAGTGATAATTGCTTTGTTTTATTTGTTGGTGTGGTATATTGTAGAGTGTGAGTGCATTTTTCAAGTGCTTTGTTTGTTAATTTGTTTTGGTTTCTTGAAAATTCTGTCTTGACTAGTAAACATTGGCCAATATGGAGTTCTAGACTCATTTCCCACCATACACAGTGTATGGTTGCTTGGGAAATGGAGCTAGAATCCTTGTATATAGTTAGAGTAGGAGTAGGGAGGTGTAGGAATGTAGGAGAAATGGAAAATAATTGCTCCTAGGCGGGCTTGACAGTGCCCGGCTAGGACAGTCATTTACCAGTGCTAAAAAGGCACTTCATTTGCAGGGTGAAATTCTCCAAGGTAAACCCCATGGTAGAAGTGTGGAGGAAGGTCCCACAGTGGCCTGGACTGAAGGAGGAGACTCCAACACTTAGAAGACCCAAGAAATGTTTTGATAGACCTACCGGGTGGCTAGGGAATAGAGAAAGAACCCTAGTTTTTGCAAAAAGAGGAAAACACTCCTGTGTACGGCCAGTCAAGGAGATAGGGTTTTGAAATGTTATAAAGGATGTAATAGGGATTAAGAATCCAAGAAATATGGTGTGAAATTGGACTTTAGGAAGGATTAAGGGTCAATGAGGACAACATTCAAGTAGCAAGAATTGAGTGGTATTGTTTGACAAAGGTTGGAAGAGGGAATGGAATAGAACCAGGGGGTCTGAAGTTGAGTCAGAACCTAGAGGTCGGGTGGTGGAGGAAGTGACACCAAGGGGTTATCAAAGGTGAGACCCAGAGCATTGAGTCTGTGATTGAGTGGGAAAGCACTTGAAGGAATCCCAATGTTTAGTGGAAAGATGGAAGCCGAACTAGTTATGGATTGGATAGAAGGTATGGAGAACCATTTCGAATGTGATGGAGTCTCAAAGGCACATAAGGTAAAGGTGGATAAATCTAGATTGAGAGGATCAGCTTTAACCTGGTGGAAATTCATCCAAACAAAGAGGGAGAAGGAAGGAAAGAATCCCATCTCTACTTGGAAAGGTATGGTTGCAAAAGTGAGAGAAGCCTACATGCCCGATGACTATGAAATTCAACTACACAAGAAGAGACAAAGCCTAAGGCAGAAAGAACTAGATGTGAATACTTATACTGAAGAGTTCCAAAAGCTTTGCATGAGGTCTAATGTGATACAGGATGAGAGTCTCAAAGTGGCTAGGTACCTTAATGGTTTGAAGTGGAATATCCAAGAGGAGATGGCTCTTTTGAGTCCTAATACAGTTCATCAATGTTATCAGTTGGCTATCAAGATTGAGGAAAGGAACAAGAGGAATCAAGATCAGTCTTCTAGGGGCAGAGGCAAAGGCAGAGATCATAGAGATCAAAGAGGACAATGTGGTGGCTACCAAGGAAGAGGTAGTGACCAAAGAAACCAAGGAGAATCAAAACTCAACGAGCATGGAGGTGAAACATCTTCAAGAGGTGGATTTAACAGAGGAAGAGGATCTCAAGGAGGTTCAAACAGAGGAAGAGGAGCAGGCAGGAGCAACTCTTATTTTACAAGTATGAAATGTTACCATTGCAACCAACTAGGTCACCTTGCTTATAGATGCCCGGAGAAAGCTTCTTCTTCAAGCAATGAAAAGAGAGTGGCCTATGCACAAGAGGACACCGTGAGTCCTAAGACAACTGAGATCAGTCATATTGAGTTTGAAAATGGAGAAAGTTTGATGTTTAGAAGAGTGCTGATAAGGCAACCGGTCAAAGAAGAACCTAGGCAAAGAAGAGCTCTTTTTAGAGTAAGGTGCAAGATACTTGGTAAAGTATGCAAGGTCATTGTAGATTCTGGTTCTACAGATAATATAATCTCATAAGAGGTAGTAGTGAAACTAAAATTGAAGAAAGTACCCCATACTAATCCCTATAAGGTCACATGGCTTAACAAAGGGCAAAGTGTCTTGGTAAATGAACAAGTAACAGTGGAGTTTTCTATTGGAGGGTACAAGGACAAGATTGTTTGTGATGTTTTACCCATGGATGCATGTCATCTATTGTTGGGCAGGCCATGGCAATTTGAAAGGAGTGTTGTGTATGATGGTAAAGAGAATACAATTTCATTTAAGAAGGATGAGAAGACTTT
Source organism: Sequoiadendron giganteum (assembly GCA_007115665.2). Classification (NCBI taxonomy): domain Eukaryota; kingdom Viridiplantae; phylum Streptophyta; class Pinopsida; order Cupressales; family Cupressaceae; genus Sequoiadendron; species Sequoiadendron giganteum. The sequence goes on from CM021101.1 coordinate 549,649,482, forward strand.
TAAATTGCAGTCACTGTTAGAGGAAGATGTAGGACAGTCAAAGACACCAAACATCATGTTGAGTAGTGGCAAAGAATTTATCAACAATCTACATCAAGGAGGTGAAGGGTAGTGATCATGATGCAGTGCAAAGAGGAGGAAAAGGCTGAAAGGACAGTCTTACTGGAAATAATCCAAAAGTTGCTTGATAAGTACAAGAGCATAGTTAGTGATGGCACACCAACAACTTTACCACCACAGAGAGCTATTAGCCATCAAATAGACTTCATACCTGGAGCATCATTACCTAACAAAGCAGCATATAAGTTGACACCAGATCAGAACTTGGAAGTAGCCAGACAAGTGCAAGAATTGTTGGATCAGAATTTGATACAAAAGAGCATCAGCCCATGTGCAGTGCCAGTGGTTTTAGCAACTAATAAGGGAGGTAAGTGGAGGCTTTGTACTGATTCTAGAGCAATAAATAGAATCGCAATTAGGTATAGGTTTCCAATTCCTAGAATAGAAGACTTGATGGATTGTCTTGGAGGGGCTCAATATTACACAAAATTAGATCTAAAAAGTGGATACCATCAGATCATAATTAAGGATGGTGATGAATGGAGGACAACATTCAAGACAACAGATGGTTTATATGAATGGAGAGTGATGCCATTTGGCCTTTCCAATGCACCTAGCACATTCATGAGACTCATGAATGAAGTACTCAAGGATTTCACAGGAGTATTTATGGTTGTATACTTGAATGACATTTTAATCTTTAGCAAAACAACAGAGGAGCATCTCAAACATGTGGAGTTGGTACTTAGAAGATTGCAAGAAGAGAAGTTGGCTATCAACTTGGAAAAATGTGAGTTTTTCAAACAAGAACTAGTATATTTGGGTTTTGTAGTGTCTAAGGGATCACTAAAAATGGATCCAAGCAAGGTGGAGGCAATCATAAATTGGCCTACACCAACCACAGCAATAGAGGTAAGAAGTTTTCATGGTTTAGCCCAATTTTATACAAAATTCATAAGGAATTTCAGTGGTATATGTGCACCAGTCCTAGATACTATCAAAGGTGGTCTGAAAACAAAATTTAAGTGGACTCAAGAGGCTGGTAAAGGGTTTGAAAAATTGAAACAAGAAGTGGCAACTCAACCAATTCTGTTATTACCTAGTTTTGACAAGTTGTTCACAGTTAAGTGTGATGCAAGTGGAGTGGCAGTTGGAGGAGTGCTAAGTCAAGAGGGCAGACCTATAGCCTTCTTTAGTGAGAAGCTTAATGAAGCAAAGAAGAAATACTCAACCTATGACTTGGAACTTTATGCTTTGGTTCAGTCACTTAGAAAATGGAGGCATTATCTTCTACCCAAGGAGTTTGTGGTCTTCACTGATAACCAGGCACTTCGCTATATGAATACCCAAGAGAAATTGAGCAATAGGCACTTGTAGTGGATGGAATACATCCAAGCTTTTACCTTCACCATCAAGCACAAGAAGGGGCAGATGAATAAGGTAGCAGATGCATTGAGCAGGAGGTTATTGACAGTTCAAGAGATACAAATGAAAAGCATAGGAATTGAAAGCTTTAAAGAACTCTATGGAGAGGATGAAGATTTCTCAGAGGTCTATAAGGTATGTTTAAACTTTGAGAATCACTTTCATAGTCAGTATGCTAAATATACATTGCAAAGTGGATTGTTGTTCAAAGGAAACTAGTTATGTGTTCCTAAAGGGTCAATGAGAGAAAATATGATCCAAGAAAAGCACAATGGTAGTCTTAGTGGGAATTTTGGCATCAATAAGACTTTAGAACTAGTACAAAGGTTCTATTATTGGCCTAAGTTGGCAAGAGATGTTAGGAAATATGTGGAACAATGTGGTGTATGCATGAGAGCTAAGGGAGGAGCTAGTAATGCTGGTCTTTATGAACCCCTACCAATTCCAAATAGACCTTGGGAGTGTGTGAGTATGGATTTTGTGGTAGGCCTTCCTAAGACCGAAATTGGTTTTGACAGTGTGTATGTAGTGGTGGACAGATTTAGTAAGATGAGTCATTTTATACCTTGTAAAACTACTCATGATGCTAGTTACATAGCTCATCTCTTTTTCAAGGAGGTTGTAAGGATTCATGGCTTACCTTTAAGCATAGTTTCAGATAGGGATGTTAAATTCATGAGTCATTTTTGGAAGACTCTATGGAGTAGATTGGGAACAAATCTGTCATTTGGATCAGCTTACCATCCTCAGACCGATGGTCAAACAGAGGTGGTTAACAGAGTGCTAGGAAATATTCTGAGGTGCTTGACTAAAGAATATGGACAAACATGGGATATGGTGATTTCCCAAGCTGAATATGCCTATAATGACAGTGTCAATAGAACTACAGGGAAAAGTCCTTTTGAGGTTGTGTATGGAATGCACCCAAGAGGTATTTGTGAGCTTAGGGATTTAGGAGCCATGGAACATAGAAGTGGACATGCTGAAGATTTCAGTCAAACCATGAAAGAGATACATGAGCAAGTGAGGAAGACAGTCACTGAAGCTACCCATAAGTTGAAGGAAAAATTGGATTTGACAAGGAAGGATGTACAATTTGCAGTGGGTGATTATGTCATGGTTCACCTCAAAAAATCTAGATTGTAGAAAGGAATGGAAACCAAGTTGCAAATGAAGAGAGTGGGTCCATGCAAGGTGTTGGCCAAATATGGCAAGAATGCATACAAGGTGGAGTTACCATCAGATTTGGGCATCTCACCGGTGTTCAATGTTGCTGATTTGATCAGGTATAAGGGAACAGTCAGGGATGAGGTTCATAATAGTCATGAAATCTTCAAGGACATTAGTAACATCTCACTACCCAATCAGGGCAAGCAACAAGCTGAGAAGATCTTGGAATCCAGGGTGTAAAAGTCTACAAGGCACAAGGTGTATATGGAGCACCTAATCAAGTGGAAGCATAAGCATGAGTCAGAAGCTACATGGGTCCAAGAGGATCAGTTCAAGAAGCTTGGAATTGATTTGTCCCTGCTCTCTCCTTCTACTTCTTAGTGTTTTTGTTGGGAGGGGGAGAGTGGTGCAGGAGCACCTCTAGGAAACACCTAGGAAAGACAAGTTTTGGAATGTTTTTGTTTTTTTTCTATTATGGTCATGTGGACCATTGCTATAGGAGTTAGATTTAGCATAAGGTTAGTCAGGAGCTATTTGTTATGGTCAAGTTTGAGGTTAGGCTCAAAAATCTCAAAGTTAGTGGTGAGTTTACTTTAAGCATTTTACCAAAATTAGCTTCTGTAATGACTAACCGGCTTGGGAGAGGTGAAGGCTCGAGCATAAATATTTTGATGAAGTATTTAAGGTTGGAATCAACCATTGTGCAAGGTTGGAAGGCTTGGGAACGTTCATATGTTTGAAAATTTGAAAACTAATGAAGGACAGTGTGAAAGTTAGTTAAAATTTTGTGTTTTTTTGAAACTTTGGTTGATCAAGATCGATCAGACCTGTAGAATGCTATTAGTAGTGATAATTGCTTTGTTTTATTTGTTGGTGTGGTAGATTGTAGAGTGTGAGTGCATTTTTCAAGTGCTTTGTTTGTTAATTTGTTTTGGTTTCTTGAAAATTCTGTCTTGACTAGTAAACATTGGCCAGTATGGAGTTCTAGGCTCATTTCCCACCGTACCTAGTGTATGGTTGCTTGGGAAATGGAGCTAGAATCCCTGTATATAGTTAGAGTAGGAGTAGGGAGGTGTAGGAATGCAGGAGAAATGGAAAAGAACTGCTCCTAGGCGGGCTTGACAGTGCCCGGCTAGGATAGTCATTTACCAGTGCTAAAAAGGCACTTCATTTGCAGGGTGAACTTCTCCAGGGTAAACCCCATGGTAGAAGTGTGGAGGAAGGTCCCACAGTGGCCTGGACCAAAGGAGGAGACTCCAACACTCAGAAGACCCAAGAAATGCTTTGACAGACCTACCGGGTGGCTAGGGAATAGAGAAAGAACCCTAGTTTTTGCAAAAAGAGGAAAACAGTCATGTGTACGGCCAATCAAGGAGATAGGGTTTTGAAATATTGTAAAGGATGTAATAGGGATCAAGAATCCAAGAAAAAGAATCAGGATTCTTTGGGGAAGTGGGGAGCAACAGCTAGACTTACCCGGGCTAGGAGGCCAAAAAGGGGCTGAAGGCTAGTAGCCTTTTCCAAACCCCAACCAAAGGTTTCTTGAAAGCGATGGAGGAATGAAGGTGAATGGAGATATAAGGAGCATGATAGGATGCCAAGAAGCATGATAAAATTTATTGACAACCCTGCAAAGTCTTAGAGGTGTATGGTGTGAAATTGGCCTTTAGGAAGGATTAAGGGTCAATGAGGACAGCAGTCAAGTAGCAAGAATTGAGTGGTATTGTTTGAAAAAGGTTGGAAGAGGGAATGGAATAGAACCAGGGGGTCTGAAGTTGAGTTAGAACCTAGAGGTTGGGTGGTGAAAGAAACCACATCAGGGGATTACTGAGTTGAGACCCGGAGCATGGAAGTGTGAGGCTTCCAACCAAACCCTCTTACACCACTGAAGCAAGAGTATGTGAAAGTAGCATGATTTTGGATCAAATTTTGTCCCTACAAAAATTTCACAAGGATAAAGGAGGACTTGGGTTCACCGATGAAAACTCAAATCAGAACACTAAGGATGAAGACAATGCAGTGGAAGCTGAAGCAAGATCTAGTGTAACAAACAAAGTCCAAAACTCTAGAAGATCTACAAAAATACCTCCAGTGAGGAAACCAAATGCTCAAAGGTACTTATCATTCAATGGTCACTGTTTTCTATGCAAAATTTTTGGACATAAGGCTGTAGAGTGTAGAAGCAAGATGGAACCAGACATTCAATGCTTTAATTATCACAAGTTTGGTCACAAAGCAAGTCAATGCAAAAATGAATTATCTAATCTGACAAGAAGGAATGGAATGAACAATCTCTTTCATGGGTTCTGCTATTTATGCTATGGTTATGGTCACAAAGCTAATTAGTGCAGACCTAGGGTTCACTCAACAAAGTTAGGACAAAGATGTTACAAGTACAGTCAACCTAGACATTATGCTAATACATGTAGATATGTTGCTCAAGAAAAGTCTGAGAACAAAAAGAAAGTTGTAGAGTCAAATGAATCTAAGAAGAAGGTGATCACGATTTGGAGGAAAAAGGAAGCAAGTGTGGAGAACACTTCCATGGTACCAGATCCTGGTACATGCCCTACTGGTAATTGAGCCAATCTTACTTCGCTAAGGGGGAGTTTTGTAGTGCATATCCTGTCACTTCCCCCTCTCTGAAGGAATATTGATGTGATTTTTAACATGATTAAGTCTGAACTGGTTGATAACATATGATGAAGCTTGATCCGGCTGATTGAAAAGTGAAGTACAATTGCTGGCATCATTAATGTGCGATTTTTATAGTGAAATCATTATGAGTAATTAAGATAAAAGGCAAAGTTTTCAATATTGTTTCTCACAGTTTGCAAAGGAGAAGAAGAAGTTTCGTTGAGTGATAAAATTTTTGAAAAAAAGGGGGCTAGCGCGATGATGGAATCTGTTAACAGAGGATCGAAAGATGGTGTTCTGCTAAGGTTGAAAGGAGTAGAGTTGGATGAGTTTGATCATCGAAAGATGAGAGAAACGGAACTAAGGTTGAAGACGGATGAATTGCAGAACATGAGTGCTCTAGGTATGGATTTATGGCGAGAATTTCCCTGGTTTCTAGACAAGGAATCTATCTGGTTCCTGTTGAGTTGATTCAAGGATGGAAACATTATTTTGGATAAACCCTATCTGATCACGAAGGAATCCATTGAAGCTATTACTGGTTTGTGCAGTGTTGGTGACCTCCCTGGGAAGAAAATAGTGAAATACAAAGACGTGGAGGAGCTTAATGGTATCGACAAAGACCCTCGAGCTCTACTGATAAATACCATTGTTGATCCTGTAGTAAGGTATGTTGCTTATGGAATCACTTATAAAATCTATTTCAAAAATCGTGAAGGTTCTACTTCAACTATTGTTGTATATCTTGCACACATGATGGTGAAGGAAAACAAGCAACTTGATTTCTATAGCCTAGTAATGGAAAACCTATTTGAGAATGTCAGAATGTCTTTGGTTGAGAGTTATCCTTTCCGGTTTGGGTCTCTACTCATATGTTTAGTATTTTACTTTCTAAGTTCGTTACCAACAAAAGAGAATGTTAAGTGGAAGTCCGACACCCCTGTCGAAAAGCAAGTTTAGAGGTATTTGGAATGTATGGAGGATAAGGAAAGTGCATCTATTTCTCATCTCTGCAGATGAATTTGTGCTCTAGTGTGATAGTATCCAGTCAGTTTGAGGAGGTTTCCTCCTCTGATAAGAAGGAGTTGGAAGTTGTTATTGGCAGTTCCCCTCCGAAACCTAAAAAGAGGAAAGTTAACACAAAATATGTCATCACTATCTCATAAGAGAAAGAGAAGGAAGAAGATCTTTGCTTGGATCTAAATCTTTCGATCCAGATGATATTCGGTCAGTGTTGAATAAAGGTGATATGAAGAAGGTTGGTGAAATGTGGTGTTCCTGCCCTCCGGTGGATAGGCTTAGAATTGATGATGCCTTGGTTGATAATTTTCTCAAAAAGGGTTACTGTTTCAGATGTTTTTGACTCATTACCAGATAATCTAGTAGAAGTTGTTGAAGAAAGGATGTTGCTGGAAGGGTCTAAAGGACATAAGTTCGAAGCTATGATTGAGAGAAGATGTGTCAAAGCCAAACAAGAGTTATCCAAACACATTGGTGAGACAAGAGAATGCATCAATGAAATGTTTGACATCTACAAGTATTGTCTCTAGTGGCCTGCAACTGTCGATAAGAAGTAGAATTGAAGCTATTGAATCTGAGATGAATAATACTGGAAAGAGTTTTGATTTCTTCAAAGACAAAGATGGAAAACAAAGAATAAGAGTTGGTGAGCTGCAAGAAGAGCTGTTGATTGTTCATAAATTGAGGGAAGATGCGATTATAAATTTTTGGTTGGTCAAAGAAATTGTTGAGGTTTGGTTGGATAATCTCTCTAGGATACTTTTTGATGCAAAAGATTGTAAATGACAGTGCTTGTCTCTGGATTGGTCATCTTCATTTACGTTGTTGACTTTGTTGGATAGTATGTGTACCGAAATGGATTCTGTAGTGCTAGCTTGGAAGAGGATTCTTCCAACTATGAAAGAAAGGTACAAGAAGATTTTTCATGTGAAAAGTGTTATTTTTACTTGAGTTCTTGAATGTTTGTATTTTGGACCATTGCCTTTGATGGAAAAAAGGGGGAGAAAAATGAAAAGAAAAACAAAAACAAAAAGAAGAATTGATTTGCTGGACAAAGCGGGAGTTTTGGAGTTTTTGTGTTTTTGAGTTTTTGATGTTTTTCCATCAATGCCAAAGGAGGAGATTGTTGAGAGGTTGTTGAGATGATTTAGCATCATTGTCATTGATGTCAAAACCTTGATTCCAAAAGGTTGTGCTCCGGATGATGTATAGACTTGATCCATCTTATCGTATGATATGATGTTGTGTTGTGTGGAGATTGTCCTTGATCTAGATATGGTGGTATTCCTTTTTGGGACATCTGTTGAATTCAGTTGATGCAACATAATGAAGACTAATCCTTTGATGATGGCTGCTGTACTCAAAGCTTACTCTGGGTAACCTTGCTATCCAGAACTTCATGTTGCATGTTACAAGTTTTGGTATGTGAGAGTGTGCTTCTACAGTTGATGCTGAAATTAATAATAATCAAGATTTGGTCTTGGTCAAGTGGCGTTCCCATCGAATCCAAAATATATTCTCATATAATTCAATGTTAGTTATCTTTTGGTAATAATTCTATATCTCATGTATGACCTATTTTTGGTCCCTTGGTAACGTGGTAAGAAGATCTTTATGTGCGACCTATCTTTTGGGTCTGGTGTTAGCGTGCAAGGTCTTATTGAATATTTCAAGCTTTTTCTTCATGCCGACATGCTTTGTGGTGATCTAAATTCAAATGGTGTTTGGCCAACTTAGAAGACTATGAAGATATTATTTGGCCGACTTATTTTGTTCTATAGGTATACATGCATATATATATAGAGAACATCTTTTTGATTGAAGATATAGACGCATGGAAGTAGTATGATGTGTGCAAACATATAGAAGAGTGTGAAGGAAGGAGTAATTTGTTTTGGCAGAAAGTTGTGTGAAGGTTGTGAAGGAAGGTGTGTAAAAGATTCTTAATCGGATCTGCTATGGACATAAATTATGCTCTTAACCAGAACTGAATTCATGCATATGTAGATGCAACTTCATCAGTTCGCCTTTGTTAGTGAGACTATTTTGTAATATGTTGTTTTGTATTTGGGCAATGAGCCCACCGGTAGTGAGCCACCCTGCAGTGAGCCTTTGTAAAAATCACCTTAACTGGTGTCACATTAATCGGTGCTTTATAATTGAGAATTAGCATTCTTCGTGGTTTTTCCCTTCTTGGGTTTCCACGTAAATTCTGGTGTTCATTGTGCTTGGTGTTGATATGTGCATTCATGTTCTTATCTGTTTGATTATTTTTTGATTGGTATAAGTCCGCTTTAGATTAAATAAAGAAAAGAAAATTGCTTTAAGATAACTGATTCACCCCCCCTCTTAGTTATCCAAACTGTTCAACAGGTTTTGGCTAGGTTCCACCAATATAAATTCCCATTTAAAAATTCAACAAAACAATTAATTTTTTATTCCTTCAAAAGATGATCCTCAATTCAATGTCAAAAAGTTAGTTTCATAGTTGATGGTTGTATGACTATATTTATGCATTTTCTCCCAAAAAAGGGAAAAAGAAAAATTGTATGATTTTTATCCTCATATGCTCACTATGACATTTACAACTACAAGTGTTTAGATTAAAACAAGATTTATCTTGAAAAGAACACAATAGTTTCTATACACATTCATATTACAAATAGCAAAGTATGTGACATTTTTGTTCCATCTTTAAGTGCTTCTCTTTCTTTTAGATGATTTCTTTTGATATTTTAGGGATTCAAATTCAAAATCGAAATTTATTTTATGTATTTTGAAATGTCATTCTTGCTGTTTTTTGGTCTCAAATCAAAGAATGGAGAATAAAAAGGCTCAATCTTGAGTCTTTATCCTTCTTTTGGAGGATTTCTTTCTAGTTTTTAAGGTATTCAAATTTAAATTTATTTCTATAAAATTTGTGGAATTGATTGCATTGCATGGTTTTGGCTTGGGCTTAGCAAGGATGATTTTCATGGAGTTTGTTTACATTATCAATTTTGTGGTTCAATGAAGTGAAATGTTACCTTTGTGTTTCTTCACTTGTGCAACACACAATTTTTCTACAACTTTCAATAATAAGACACGTTCATTCTATTTTCTCTTAGGAATATCTTGGCCTCTATGTCAAGACCCCTAGACATTTTTCAATATTTTAGATTAGAAACATATAATGTACAATAGAACTTGTGTTTTCTTAGCTTTACTTGTTTTATCTTTTGTTTTTCTTTTTTTAATTTTATCCAAAATTGAATGTTTTTAGAATGTTTATGTATACATTCCTCTCTCCATTTAATCAAATACATACAAAATAAAACTAACCATACAATATTGAAAAAAGCTTGATTCCACTACGACTCTTATTTACTTTTAATATTACTTATTTAGTTTTGACACTACTCATTATAAGGTATGGATGCTTGTAAATAAAATTATATTTATTTATCAATGATACATTTATTACCTATCATTTGAATAAATGGCACAATACATTGACAAAAGGTGGATGAAAAAGGAAAAAATATATATGATATTTAAGTGGACATTAAGAATCTTGGAATTGGTTTGCACCTTTGTGATAATCATTATATTTTATTTTTTCTAATTTAATAAAAGTTGTGTTCATGTAAGAAGCTCGATTACTTTACACGAGAATATTTCTATCGTTGTCATTAAATGCGTTTCATAATTTCTATCACGTCTCTCCATAGTCGGTGAGGAATAGATTTCTTTTACAAATTCATTTTTGTCTCATAATATAATACATAAATTTTAATAAAGTTTGACGTCCTATAACCTTAAAAGCTTGATAACATAAATTCAATTTTAACCACCTTAAAATATATGGAGTTTGGTAATAGTGGATTTTAAATCCGACTTGTATAATTTTAATTACATAAATTTTAATTTTAAAGAATATAAATTTTAATTATAAAAATATTAAATATTTAAGGTTTTAAATTTACAATATTAAAGTTTATAGAAAATAAAAAGAATAATGTAAAAATGTTGATATAATTTTTTTATATTTTATATATTAATTGTTTTGAAAAATATTTTTGTAATGGTGAAATTTGTTTATTTATGTCATTTTCTATTTTGTTTTAGGTCTATTTTGAGGAGAGTGTTTTGATAAATAGATATATTGATAAATAATGTTATCTTGTGTAAAGTGAGGTTGTTTGTCCTCTCACCTAACTATTTATTACACATTCCATTACACATACAACTTATCCCAATCAAATATTTACACATCCCTATACATTTGCCATTTCTCTTTATTTATTACACATATTCATGCACATATACATTACCTTGCTTTGACCCATTTCATGTCCGAAGACAAGTTCATGGTTATGGACTTATACTTCCCAAATTCAAATTTGGCTAACTCTCACCTATATCCTTCTCATCTAGGGTAGACTAAACACAATTTGTATGATGTGTTGGTAAGCCCTTGTATTTAAAGTCATTTAATGCATTTATTTTCATCCTTCGATTTGAGAGCTATATTCACATATAATTTGTATTTCACATTCAAAGAGAATAATAAAAAGAATCTAGATTTGTATTATCATATGCATGATTGCTGAGTGTTATTTCAATATTGTACACACATATTCATGGGTTAATGTGAGAGAACATGCACTCTTGTGACAAATTAAAAACCTTGTGAAGGTATTTATATATCACTAATCCCTAGTTATGCTAAAAAATATAGAAGACACATAGGTGCATTAGGTGAAGTGAATAATAAAATTCTTCAAATTTCACAACTGAATAAATTCATGGGCATGGAGTTGTCCTTGCATATAGAAAACAAAATATTTTGATTTTTATGTTAATAATTGTTAGAGAATAATTTTATTAGGGGTCATACTCTTAGAACATCCACGTATTGTTCTAGTTTAATGTTTTAAAATGTATGTATATTATATGCTTTATAAAATATATACCATTTAAATAATTAATAATCCAATAAAATATTAGATTACTAATTATTTATAAATGGTAGTTTTGAATAGATGTGATTAATACCTCTTTAGGTATTTTTACCCCTTATCCTATATTTAAGGAGCTTCTCTCTCATTAATAGGGTGGAAATTCAAAGATTAATAGTGAATTCTATCACTATGCATAAGAGGTATTATTAGAAATGTGCAAGTAAAGAGAAGTGTTTCCCTAGATTCTATTTATGTTTTAATAAACTATTTTGTAAGTGCTTTATAATGAAATGATGCTTTATGACTTTTTTTAGCTATAAATGTTTTCCACATCTATATAGTGTGTAATGTGTTAAATATATGTATCTTGTAATTCTCATTTTATTTATTTTATATTTATTTGTAATGATTAGTAACCTAAGATCCTAATTCTAAAATGGTATTAGAGTAGGTTAGACTATATAATAATAGATTATTTATACTAGAATATATGTAGATCTTGAAATGTATGGTTGTAGAGAAAAATTTAAATGTCACCATGTTTGTAATTTTTTTTATATGTATTCTACAAGCTTGTCTTTTGGGGGTTCATTTGAACATTTCTTATGTTCAAATTTAAGAGTGCAGTTCAACCTTTGATTATGAAGCGTATTTGAGTACCTTCATAGAAACAAAAAAAACTTATTTCAAGTCTCAATTTTCTTATTTAGTGAGTGGTCTTTCAATGCATTTAAGCCACTAGACACACCAATTTAACTACTTGTTAATTAAATAATTTTTAATTACTTTTATAAATAAAAAAAATAAAGATAATTATTAAAAAGTTTAACAAAAATTTCCAAAGAGAACATGATGGATAAACTAAGTGGTTTTCTAGTTTCTAGCCTAAGAGAATGTGAGGTTCAAAGTTACCCTCTAGAAGGTTATCCAATAAACTCTATCTTCAATGGGAAAAAGGTTCCCATTGAGAAAGAGCTTCAATTATTTCATCAAGTTGCCTCTAAACATCATATTATCCTTGGTCATATCAAGAATTGTAATTCATATTAAAAAAAGTGTGCATACTTTGACAAAAGAGATAGCTCTACACAAAAGCAAGAAGTTTCAATACAATTATAAGGAAGGTTTGAAGAAAGGTTTATATTAACAACTAAAGAGTATAATATTATTAATACATGTATTCCATCAATATTATAAACATACTAGAACAAAAATTCTAAAAGAGACACCATGAAATTTTTTATTGATTCTAATACAATTTCCACATTAGATCAGTTAATTTTTTTATTTCTAAATAACAAATTTATTTATATATTTCATTACATGATTTGTACAAAATGTCCATCAAATATGAAACACTGAAAAATAGGTTGGTTCACCAAAATGAATTGATGAACAATGGAGGACTTATTTTCCTTTATTTCATTAGGAAATGAGATCCCCACAAAGAACTAATTAATAACCCTTAAGTGAATCAATCCTAAGTGAGAATCTTTAGATTTCCTTATGACTGAAGGATGGGGGTCAAGGTCAAACAATGCTTTGGGGAGAAAAACTAAAAATAGCAAATCAACTCCAAAATGCAATCTAACACTTGAAACTTGAAGATTAAGATCAATATTTGTAGAACTAGAAAATATAATGCAGATTTGAGAAGGGTAAGAACATGTGTGCCAGTCACCAAAAGTGATTTCTGGAAGCTAATCTGAGACTCATTCACCCATGGGTGAATGGGTCAGAGTACATGGGTTTCAACAATATTTTGGGAGCCTTTGGTGCAAATATAAAGCTTCTAATTTGTCCAGGTTTTAGTGTTGGAAAGTCAAAAATCTGATTTGTAGGTTAGATTCCGTGATTTGGCAGCAACTTTGACAACTTTTTGCAACTTTGATAACTTTGTAAATCTTGCACTTCAAAAGGTCTTAAAGTCTTCTTCAACCTAAATCTGAAATCACACATACAAGAGAGATTTTTTTTTGTTTTTGGGTGAATGGGGGTTTGCCTTGGTCAAACCCTATTTTGGTAATCAAACCTTAAATTGAAATAATGAATGAAAGAGGGAATGAAGAATGAAAAAAACAATGTTACCACTCAACAAACCCTTGAATGAAACCTTGATAATGGACGTATTAGGAGGTCTGCAATTTGCATGAAATGGCTAAGTTTGATGTGGATCTTGACACTTGAATCTTGCTTGAAATGATCTACTTTGAATGCTTGAATTGATCATGCAACCTACATCACAATGTTAGCTCAAAAAATATGCATGATTCAAGAAGACTTTGACATCATAGATTGATCGTGAATGCTGCAATAAATCTCTGATATATATTCTCTTGAATTCCATTGATCATCAAATTTAGTTCTGATGAAGTCACATAAAAATTCTAGGTGAAACTTAGTGAAATAACCTTGTATTTATAGACCTATGTATCCTTAATTTCCTGAAATTCAAATATCACAAGTCAAAATTGAATTATGGATTTAGAGATGTTAAAATATGGCCAAAAACATAATTTAAGTTTCGGTCCAAAGGTCTAGGGAGGACCTATTTTCCCATGGGCGAATGGGTCCCAAGTCCCTATTCCTAGAACACACATTGCCAATATAAATTGTTATGTTTAGGCATTAATTATTATTGGGTTTCCCCTTTGGAAAATGTAATTAATTAGGCTTGTAAATGAATTAAAGGGATAATTAAGGTATAAGTAAGCTCAACTTAATTAAGAGGACCCAAATAAGTGTGTAAATGTAAAGGGGTACATTTAACAACACTAAATTAAGGCATTATTAAGTCCAATTAAAAGGAGGTCCCAAACAAGTGAGAAATGTAAAGGGTTACATTTTCCTACACTACATTTAGCCCCCACTTTAGTGAGAGGATTATCCTACATCAAACTCACACTAAATTAGACAATCAAGAGAGGTCTAATTGTACAATTATTGGAAGGATAAGATGGTAACGATCAAGGAGGGTGATCAAGCCTCCAAGATCTAAGATCTCATGGAAAAACCAACAAAGGCATAAGGAGACACATTCCCTATGTTAAACATATGTATGTATGCAACAATGACAAGATACTCAATCATACAATGCCAAAGACTCAAAGAAAGAGAGAAAAGGGAAAATAAAGAAGGGATGGATCACGCCTCGACTATCGAATGTAATGTGGAACATGCCTCAACTGTTTGTTTGAAAATGTTTACAAGTGGAACTCGTTGTCCACTATGCAAACAACAATGCACACTCACATGGGCTAGTGAAATCTATTGTCCAATAGGTGAGCCCCCAAGGGTGGCAAATGGGATAATATTATTAGGTCCAATACCATACCAAAGTTATACCTCCGATAACTTTAATAAGACACCACACAATACAAACTTTAAGCTCCATAAGGCTTAGAAAGATGCATTATGCTAAACACTTATGAACAAATAAGGCACCATAGGAAAGCAAAGTGGGTTATGATTGGTGGCCATGAAAAATGTTCAAACTTCAAGCTTCATAAGGTTAGCAAGCTACGTTATGCTAAACACTTATAAAAAAATTGAAAATAAGATAAGACATGTTCAAAGGGGCTTTTCTTAGTTCATGTAAGGTCTTCCCTTAGGGAAAGTTGTGCCTAATGTCTCCAAGAGAGGACAAGTCTAGGATAAAACATTTTTAACTTAGGCAATGCAATGCGTAGCATCACCACTAAGAGAGGAAATTTGTATACCAAGAAAGGTCACACTTTTGGAGGACATCAAACCCAATGACACCACCAAGAAGAAGGCACATCGCAAGGAGTAAGAAGACCACACAATGAAACATAAGATATAGTCCAAGATCTCCAAAATGATAATGCCAATGTACGCCCCCACTTTAAAGAAATTTCTAACACCTTGTTGTGAGAAATTAAGTTTTAAAGTAGAAAATGATAAAAGAAGACATGAGAGATTATTTGGAAAGCCCTATGTCAAACATATGTTTCCAAATAAATCTAGATCATGGAAAAAGAGGGGTTTCCCCTAAAATAAAATCCCCAAAACACATAAGGGATCCATGGATTTGGGGTTAGCATATGTCTTTGCTACAATTGTATTCTAGAGCTCGAAAACATCACCGTTCCCCAAATAAATCATGGAACATGAAGAATGACACATAGAGAGTGAAAAGAAAGAAAATCCTTTCGAGTTAACATGGAAGAGACCTAAATGTCTCAACTCCTTGTATCAACCCCAAAAGGAAAACACAAGACAAAATAAAAAAAGGGTTTACAACATATAGAAGAATGTAGATATAAATAGATGAATACACATGAAGACACATCAAACAAAACAATACAGGGGATCACATTACACACATGCAATCAGGAAAAGAACATGAAAAAGAAAAAAAGAAAAGAGTAGTAAGGCACATGTGAGTCAACCTATAGTAGGTCATCCACATTCCAATCTTGTTCATCATATGTGAAAGGCAGACAAATAGCCAAAGGGACAACATCAAGTGCCAAACTAGGACACGATTGTCTAACTCCTTGACCCAACTAAGTGCAGGACAAGGATAAGCCGAGATAAGTGGTGAGAATGAGCTCCTTGCAAGGTATAAAATGATTTTCAATGAATGTAAAACATGTAATAGTGAGTATGCTATGATCCTACAACTATCACTTGGCAAGGAGAAAAGTTCATGTAATTGCTATCTAATTATGTTAGAAATGTTAGGAGGAGAAAAATCACTCAATATGAGCTTTGATGCACGACACTCATCAGTAAGATGCTTGAGAGTTCTATGATATGCACAATAATTCATGTTCTTAGGCTTATTGATTTTAGTGGGAGGTGGTAGTGTAATCCATCCTAAATGAAGAAGTTTCTCCATTTTTTGTTCAGTTTCTGTTTTAGTATGTACTTGGAATGCATTTTTTTTTAACTTTATAAGGTTTGGATTTTTTACTTGTTTGAGGATCTTGTCGAGGTGGATTCAAAGGAGAAGGACCTAAAATGATCCTATCATCCTTGTGAGGGATTTGTTCATTATAACAAAGGACAATTGTTTCCTTAAAATATATGGAGGGAGGAGGATCTTGATATCCTAAAACTTTATTATCTTCAATTGGGATTTTTTCTAACAAATTATGAATATCATGCTCATTTGTTGTGTCACATCCTTGTTTAGATATCTTAAAGCCTTGGCCATAAGTTTCTTCTAGGTTGATGGGTGTGTTGGCGAATTTATTAATGTAGGATGGATGAGTATGCACTTGGTTAGAGAAACTAGGTTCACTCATTGTTGGAGGTTTATGATTGGTTTGTGATTCAATCTCAAGATGTAAAAGAGAAAACATCTCTAATGGTGAATGTTGTCACATAAAACTGCACCCTACTGAACAAGAGTTTAGTGTTCTAATGACACAATGGAAACATACTTAAGGTGTAGGACCTTTGCGTGTATGAGGTCGAATATGTAGAGAAGGCCATCTTCCTTTTTCAATCCTAGTGCAATGTGTTAGTCCAACCCAACACATGAAATACTATCACTAACAACTCACAAGGGAAAAGGGGACATAGAGAACATGCAAATGAAAGGGAGGTGGTGCACCAAAATGAAATGGTTGTTTTTTCCTAGCCAAGATTGAATAGTACATCAAAGGAGAGGGGCAAGGGGATTTTCACAACTCTCGTTTTTGGTTGATTCTCAGAGGCAAACATGGAGGTTAGGGTTTGACATGGCACTTGAAGGAAAGATATTTTCTCAACACAATAGCTGTAAACAATTTAACACAACATACATGTATGAAAATGCAAAAAAACACCCAGATATGAAGATAATGGAATTACTCAAACATAAAAGAACCGAGAAGAAGAAAGCTTGATTGATTCCATTGTTGTAGAGGCAAAAAGACAATCTTTACAATGATAGAGATGCAAAAATGTAAGTTCACAAAAGAAAAACCCCAGAGGAGCCAAAGGAAGAAGAACCCTTGAAATGAATACATTATTTTTCCTTTATAGATCAAGAATAACTTAGAAACACAAAACCAACCCTAACCCTAACCAGGGTTAGCAATGAAGCTTGTGGCGTGCAAACTTGAGCCATCAGTGAAAATCGTGATCTAGGGCATGGATTTGAAAGAAAGTCAACAAACTATAATCAATAGGCATGGGTGCCCATGAAATCCACCTACAAAAGGTGAGGGGTGCCATAAATGTCATCCTTGAAGCTCAGAAATTAGATCTGGGTGCTCAAAAGTCAAATTGAGCCTAAAAAATGTCACCAAAAACATGCCAAAATGTAGGATTGTCGGGGAATCAAGCCCAAAAATAGCCTTTACAAGCATGATTTAATGGATTAGAGCTCTGAAAAAGCATTGGCAGATGTCAGTGATTGGGCAGCCGAGCATCGAACGTCGGGCCTACCGCTTACATCATACATAGAAGAAAGGGGGAAGAGAGCACGAAGAGGACATGAAGCATCAGGGGTAAGAGGGAAGGATTACCTTTGAAAGTTGAAGGTAAAGGAGAATCCTTACCCTTGAAAGCTGAAGGTAAGGGAGATGAGACACCTCTTACCAAATTCCAAAGGAAGAAGGGTAAGAGGTAAAGGGGAAGGCTGAAGGTCAAAACTCAAAAATTCAACACTTAGTTGAATTCTCAATGAAAAGGGTGAAAGTGAGAAGGGAAAGGAAGAAAAAAAAAGGCTCAAAGAAGATTTTAGATGTTGGACCTTAGATTGCTGACAATCCGAGGTCCGACCGAAGCCTTACATGCTATGAATAGAATGCGGTAAGAGGGAAGAGGGAAGGCCGAAGGCCGACCCCCGAAAGATGATAGGAGAAAGGTGAGAAATGGAAGAAGGGAGAGATTGGTAAGGGGTAAAGGGTAAGGCTGAAGGCTGAAACTCAAAAAAATTAGAAGAAAATAGGGAAAGGAAGGAGCAATGGAGAAATGAAGAAGGCGTGCAAGGTAAGAAAGTAAGAGACAAAATGAAAACCAAAAATTCTAGGACTAAACAAAATTTTGGAAATGTCAGAGGAAAAAATCATATAATATGGCCCATGGGGAATCTCTTAGATCGGATATTAGTGATGGGACATAAAAGGGGGGCATGAAATATCAACATTAATGGCAACTTCTGTAGGATGATTTCCTTCTAATCATGAGATCTAGAGGCCTTATCGGTCAATTGGGCACAAAGTCATGAGGGTAAAACTTCAACAACTGGTCCTCCTCAAAGAAAAATAAAACATGTGCAGTTGCACTTGGAGAAAAGCATGAAAGCTATAATATACATTCCCTTAAGGAGAATGTAGGGTGTGCAAACACACTTCAAGGAAAGCAAGATATTTACAATACATACACTACACTAACAAAAATAAAAGAATGGAAGCTTACCTCTATCAAAGATGAACCTTTTGAAGGAGTTGATCTCCTCAAACCATAGTTGCAGACCTCACCTAACTGCAACTACTGAAAACTACTTCCAACATGCATGGAAATGCACAAAATGCTTCCAAGGTGAAGGATCACTTCACTATAAACTTTTCCATTAAAAGGGAACCGTATGATGTAATTGTTAGACTCATCTAACACTAGTGCCTTAGGTGAACATACAACAACAGGGGTGAAATAATTTGAAGATAAGTCAACATCCAAGAACAATCCTTTTGTAAGAGGAAGAAAACTCTCTTCACAAAAGGATAGGCCAATGCCAACATTTCTGACCTCCTTAATGCATGAACTGAAACAAAAAGAGAATGTTTTCAGCTCACACGGTGATGCAAAATATGCCAAAACTAATTTTTGACCTGCACAAGGAAAAACTTCTTCATGCACCTCAAAAGAGAAACTTTGAAGCTCAGGCATACTAATAAACCGAGCAACAGGAGAATCACTCTCCAAAAAAATGTGTGGTTGCTCAATCACTACAAAATCATTTGCATTGATCTGCACACTTCATCAACACAAAACTCAAATTTTTGAGACACTCGAAGTGAAGAACTAAATTCTTCAAGTTGCCTCTCAGTTTTAATTCTTTCTTGGTAACTAGTTGCAACAAAATTAGACTCGTGGCATGTAATGGTTACCACATACTCTACTGCTTCCTCATTCTTATACTACTGCCCACAAAGCTACTCTTTTGGGGGTGAAAGATTGGCATCCAATCTTGAACAAAAAGCTTCTAAATCATCCCAAAAGAGGTCCACCTTAGAACTACAGACCTCAATAGATCATGGATCTTCATCCACTATAACAGGGACTAAACACATATGCTACTGTTGTTCCAAAACCACAAAGTTATCTTCAACCATCAAGCCCAAACCAAGCTGTTCAGAGGCTTCAACTGATGTAGGTATATTTGATCTATCTTCCTAATATTCAAAAAAACAAGTAAGGACATCAAATGAGAGGATTGATTCCTCTATTGCATCAAATTTTCTACCTTTTTAATGCCTTATTGTTGTAACACTATTTCATCTTCATTTTTTTCTTGTAGTAGAGCAATACACTCTTTATTTTGAGCACATGAAGGCTCCACAAAAATAACAAACTCCTCAAGGTTAGGTTCTTAAAAGGAATGGAGGCTCGCAAAACTTAGGATCTCCAGCATAGAAGATCCGCTTGATGGAACAAGAGGTTGAATTGGTGTTTCAAGGGGTTGATTGGGATTCTTGTACTAATTTTTTTTTCTTGCAAACCTCTTGCACAATAGGTTTTTCTGAAACAAATGGAGGGATGATAGAAGTTTCAAGAGGCTTGCTAGGTTTCTTGAAACTTGGGAATTTATGCTTTCTTACCTCCTCCTTAGCAGGCTATTTTGGAAATGGTGGAGGTGCTTTCTTGAAACTAGGCACACAAGGGGCTGCCTGAGTCTCAGGTAATTGTGCTAGATAAAGGGAAAGTTTGATTTTTTCTTGCCTAGGTTGCAATAACATCTCTTGTTTTACACTCTTCTTGTTTCCTTCTTTGTGCCTCCAACTACTGCTCATACCTCCATTGAGCTTCTTTATTTTGCTAATGTGAATAATGAGCTTGATGGACAAACTCATCATGTTGTGAGAAACAACACTGCTACCCCTGATAGGCCCAATTTTTCCACTCCTCCTATTGTAGGTCAAGCTCTTGTTCTCTCCAATGCTCATCAATTCGTCTATTGAAATCAAGAAAAATGCTTGTGATTTCACTGGCACTCAAATTATGAAGATTTTGGGGTTGAGTAGGAGAGAAACAAGGCTGATTTTGAAAATGATGAGTCTCTTGGGGCTTTTGATATGAATGCGTAAGCATCCAAGAAGACTGCGCAGGGTGGGGTGGGTGGTATGCATTTTGAGAAGGTCGAGAACCAACAACAACAAGGTTCTATGGAATGAAATGGGAGGCATAACCAACCTGATATAGCTAATTGAGAGGTGCAAAGTTGGCATTATCATGAAATGGTGGGGTTTACATGTGGTTTCCATTACAATATGACATTTTAAAGCATGGAAAATTACAAAATAAGAGCAAATAAATGCCCAACCAAATATTTTGGGTATATACCAAAGAGTCACCCAAAGAGTTGCAAAGTCGCTAGGTGCTTGAAGAATTCCTCCAAAGGCTGAAACGTTGAAGAAGGCACCACTTCTTCAACGACATGAAATGGAACTAGGATTATTGAACTAGCTGAATTTGAATGGAGTCATCATGGTGTTTGAAGATATGCCTCAAAAGGTAAGATGCATTGAAGAAAACACCAAATTCTTCAATAGAAAGGAGTCCCACCGGGCGTACCAAAAACTATTGTCACATAAAACCGTACCCTACTAAAAAAGAGTTCAGTGTTCTAATGACATAATGGAAACAACCTCAAGGTGTGGGAAATTTGCGCGTATGAGGTCAAATCCCTAGAGAAGGCCGAATTCCTTTTTCAATCCCAGTGCAATGTGCTGGTACAATCCAACACATGAAATCCTATCAATAACAACTCACAAGGGGAAAGGGGAGAAGAAGAACATGAAGAAAGGGAGGTGATGAAATGAAATGGAAAGGTTGTTTCTTCTTGGCCAAGATTTCATAATACATCAAAGAAGAGGCACATGAAGATTTTCACAACTCTATGTTTGGTTGATTCTTAGAGGCAAACATGGAGGTTAGGGTTTGACAGGGAACTAAAAGGAAAGGGATTTTCTCAACACAAAAGCTATAAAAAATTTAACACAACATACATGTATGAAAATGTGAACAAACACCTAGATATGAAGGTAATGAAATTACTCAAACATAAAATAGCCGAGAAGAGGGAAGCTTGATCGATTCTATTAATGTAGAGGCAAAAAGCTAATATTTACAATGGCAAAGATGCAAAAATGTAAGTTTGCAAAAGAAAAACCCTAGAGGAGCTAGAGGAAGAATATCCATTGAAATAAATACATTTTTTTTCCTTTATAGATTAGGCATAACTTAGAAACATAAAACCCAACCCTAACCCTAACTAAGGTTAGCAATGAAGCTTGTGGCGTGCAATCTTGAGTCATCCATGAAAATCGTGACCTAGGGCATGGATTTTAAAGAAAGTCAACAAACTATAATCAATAGGCATGGGAACCCATGAAATCCACTTGCAGAAGGTGAGGGGTGCCATAAATGTCATCCTTGAAGCTTAAGAATCAGATCTGGGCACTCAAAAGTCAAATTGAGTCTAAAAAATATCACCTAGAAAACACACCAAAACATAGGATTATTAGGGCGTTGGGCCCAAAAATATCCTTTACAAGCATGAATTAAATGGCTTGGAGCTCTGAAAAAGAATTGGCGATGTCAACGGTTAGGTGGTTGGGTGTCGGGCCTACCACTTACATCATACATAGAAGAAAAGAGGAAGAGAGCATGATGATGACATGAAGTGTCGGGGGTAAGAGGGAAGGCTTACCTTTGAAAGTTCGAGGTAAAGGAGAAGCCTTACCCCTAAAAGCCGAAGGTAAGGGATATGAGATACCTCTTATCGAATGCTAAAGGAATAAGGGTAAGAGGTAAAGGGGAAGGCGAAGGTCAAAACCCGAAAATTCGACACAGTTGAATTTTCAAAGAAAAGGGTGAAAGTGAGAAGGGAAAGGATGAAAATGAAAGGCTCAAAGAAGATTTTAGAGGTCAAACCTCAGATAGTTGGAGGTCAGAGGTTGGACTGAAGCCTTACACAATGCGAATAGAAAACAGTAAGAGGGAAGAGGGAAAGCTGATAGGAGAAAGGTGATAAATGGAAGAAGGGAGAGATTGGTAAGGGCTAAAGGGTAAGGCCAAAGGCTGACACCCAAAAAAATTAGAAGAAAATTGGGAAAGGAAGGAGCGATGGACAAATGAAGAAGGCATGCAAGGTAAGCAAGTAAGAGACAACTCGAAAACTCAAAATTCTGGGACAATTTTTTTTAGGAAATCTCCAAGAAAAAAATCATACAAGATGACCCATGGGGAATCTCTCAGATTGGATATCAATGATGGTACATCAAAGGGGTGCATGAAATATCAACAGTGAAATAGTAGGATGTGTTGGTTGTTGCATGGAAGGGTAAAATGAAACATTTTTCTGAAGGTTGTCAAGGTAATTATGTAAGAAATTATGCATGCTTTCATCATCTTCACCTAAGATATCAACTTCATGAGGACATTCATTAGGGGTTGGTTGAGAATGATTAGGTTCTATTGCATTAGGATCATTACCAAAACCACAACTTGTGACATCAACTAAAGATGTTAAAGACCTCCATATATTACCAATACACATGTCCATTATGAAAGGATGAATTGAAATGCCAAAAGATTACAATTTTTTAGATCTGAAGCAAGATAATTTTTTGATTATGCTATGAAAAAACCTGAAAATGATGTCTTTTAGATGCAATTTTGAATTCAAACAATGCACTTAATTTGAAAAATTATGCTTAATATGAACAATTTCAGATAACATAAATTTTGGAAACTAAAATAGCAGACTAAATATAGAAACACATAAGGAAAAAATAATAGTTTTAATGCTCGAAAATTTAGAAAAAGCCTTGATCAAGGACTCATTAACCCATGGGAAAATGGGTCTCACTTTAGGGTTTTTAAAAATCAATTTGCAAGTTTTTGAGATGATTTCTATGGTTTTCAGATTCTGGTTTCAGACAATAAGTTACAGTTTTAGATTTATGTAAAATGAGGCCTAAATGCAAGTGCAAAATAGTGCTAAATGACAAGCAAAAAGACCTAATTTGAGATGCAATTTTGATTCAATTTTGTAATGTAAATGCATGATGATGCAATTTTATGTAAACACTATGCAAAATTACTGATATTTTTGAATTGTCTAGATTTTAAAGAATGCAAAAATGCAAACCTAAAACCCTAAATGAGATGTGAACTAATGCAAGTAAACAACCCTAAATAAGATGCAAATCAATGCAATGCAATGCAAATGAATGAAAAACCTAGATCTAGGGCTGAAAAAGGACTCCAAATCGACAAGTTATGATGCTCAAATATCGAGTTCACCAGAATGAAACAACAAAAAAATAGGTTGGTTCACCAAAATGAATTGATGAAAAATGGGGGACCTATTTTCCTTTATTTCATTAGGAAATGAGATCCCCACAAAGAATTGATTAACAACCCTTAGGTGAATCAATGCTAAGTGAGAATATTTAGATTTCCTTATGACTGAAGGATGGGGGTCAAGGTCAAGCAACACATTGGGGAGAAAAACTAAAAATAGCAAATCAACTCCAAAATGCAATCTAACACTTGAAACTTGAAGATTACGCTCAATATTTGTAGAATTAGAAAATAGAATACATATCTGAGAAGGGTAGGAACATGTGTACCAATCACCAAAAGTGCTTTCTAGACGCTGATCTGAGACTCATTTTCCCATGGGAAAATGGGTCCAAGTATAGGGGTTTCAACAATATTTCGAGAAACTCTAGTGCAAATATGAAGCTTCTGATTTGTCCAAGTTTTAGTGCCGAAAATCCAAGAATACGATTTGTAAGTTAGATTTCATGATTTGATGACAACTTTTACAACTTTGTAAATCTTGCACTTCAAAAGGTATCCAAGTCTTCTTTAACCTAAATCTACAATCATACATACAAGAGAGAAAAATGTTTGTTTTTGGGTGAATGGGGGCTTGCCTTGGTCAAACCCTATTTTGGTAATTAAAGCTTGAATTGAAATAATGAATGAAAGAGGGAAAGAAGAACAAACAAAGAAATGTTACCACTCAACAAGCCCTTGAATGAAACCTTGATAATGGAGATATTAGGAGGTCTGGAACTTGCATGAAATGACTGATTTGAATGTGGATCTTAACACTTGAATCTTGCTTGAAATGATACTTTGAATGCTTGACTTGATCATGAAACCTACATCACAATGTTAGCTCCAAAATCATGCATGATGCAAGAAGAATTTGACTTGATGGATTGATCGAGAATGATGCAATAAATCTCTGATATATCTATTCTTGAATTCCCTTGATCATTAACTTTAGCTCTTATGAAGTCACATATATATTCTAGGTGAAACTTAGTGAAATAACCTTGTATTTATAGGTATACATATCCTTAATTTCCTGAAATTCAAATATCACAAGCCAAAATTGTTGGGAATAGGATGCCATTTAATTGCATTCTAATCATATTTCATGTATCTCCTAAGTCCTTGGAATGTGTTACACAACACTAGGATTAGGAAGAGATTAATTTGGAATGAAATAAACATTTAATGTGATATTTGTAGTTATTTCTAAATGATAGGAGCATGTGGGGATGCCTTGGGAGAGCTCCTACAAAATAGGAGCACATGGGCGCCTACATGGGAGATGGTACACATCTTGGTTCAGTTAACTGGTTGGTGAATTGAGTACACTTTAGAAATGCATCTTAGGTTCCTACAAAATATGGATTTTGATTTATGCATGTTGAGTTCCTATAACATAGTGATTGAAGTTCAATTTAGTTTAGTTTAGTTTAGTTTAGTTCAGTTCAATTTAGTTCAGTTTAGTTATGTTTCAGTTATCTTCAGTTGCATGTTAGTTAATTTGAGTTGCATGCTAGTTAACTTGAATTGCATGCAGTTACTTTGAGTTGCATGTTAGTTTACTTGAGTTGCATGTCAGTTGACTTGAGTTGCATGGACAGATAACAAGTGGATACATTCAGTTAACAGACAGAGGATCATGCATGCACATTGTTTTGCATGAATCAGTGATAGATATGTTTCAATTTAACGAGATTAACTTGGGCCCACCTTGGATTCCCAACTTGGCATCTTTGAGTTACAACTATTGCACGAAAAATATATTTATAATGATTAGTTAAGTGGGACCAAGTTTGGGTGCCTACTTAGAAGATGAGCTTGCATAAGATATTTTTGACATCTACGAGGTTAACACTTTAGTGTTCGGCACCGACTTTGAGGGAGAATCATGTTTGACTTATGCATGCATATGAGAACTCAACTTGGAAACCCTAGGCATGGATTTTATCAAGAGGCTTTGTGATTATTTATTTGATAAATCTTATGAGTTTGTAAGCAAGAATATTGTCTATTATTTCAGCAGGTGTATGAGAGAGTTTTGTGAGAAAATATTGCAGGCTGTGAAGAATATTTGTTGAGGAACAAGGAAGCATATCAAGGAGAATTGAATTAGTATTATTGTAACTCATTCAAAGGTTAAATAATACAAGCAAGATCAAATTATGGTGATGTTTTTTCTCGAAAGGCTTTCTCCATGTACATGCTATGTCCTTTCTATTCTGTCTTATATTTCTTCTACAATCTTCTATGTACTTTCTACAACATTAAAATTGATCTAATTCAAGATTAATCATACACAAGGAATTGTGACAAAGAATACTAAAACTGAATCTACAGTTACACAATACTTACAAATTTTAAGCTACATTATTATTACATTTTTACCTTCATTTTCAATATTTGGTATCAGAGCTAGAGGTTGGGTAGAGTTTGGGACACCTTTCTCTTAAAAGTTTGAAGGTCTTTTGGCTGTAGTGGGAGCTTTTAATATTGTGTCAATTGCTGATTTGTAATATTAGTGTGTTGCAATGGATTCTACTTCTCATTTAGATATTGAAAGGTTCAATGGATCTAGGTATGAGATGTGGAAATTAAAAATGGAAGATCTCCTTGAAGAGAGAGATCAGGGATTAGCTGTTTGTAATGAGACAAAGACACCTTCATCGAGGTCAGATGAGGATTGGGCTAAGCTTGATAAGAAGGCAAGAGGAACCATAAGATTATGTCTTTCTGATTTTGTTCTCTTGAATGTTTGAGATGAAACCACTGCATATAAATTGTGGAAGAGGATGGTTGTCACACTGTTAATGTGTGACTCAGTATCACAATTTTGTTAGAGTTGTTGGCAGTGATGCAGATGCATCACTGGTATGGATATCTTCATGTGATTGAAGATATGGTTTCTTGGTTTAGAGTGGTTTCTATTATGTCATGTTTTACTCTTGATATGCATTTAGAGTTTGGCATGGTACTTGCTCTCTTGAGACTAGGATGTTTGTGTATGTTATGATGCATGTGATCTCCTTGGAGGAGATGGTTAGATAATGTTGTCATGTTTATGTTTCTGATTCATCATTGGAGCTTTGACATTGATCTTGTGTAGTTATCTTAAGTATTGGGTACATTAATCATTTTCTTGATTACTTCATGATAGTGCTATGTTTCATTTGGAGTTTGGAATGGATTGGTTGGTTATAGGTCCTCATGGATACTTGGAGAAATATGTGAGGCTTGAGTTATCTTATGGTAAGAGATATATGTTGGAATGGTTACTTGTAAGAAAAGTTTTTTCAACAGTAAAGACTGAGAAGCCTACACCTTGGTTGGACGTGAGTTCAACACAATCGGTAGTTCTTCATTTGAGAGGTATTTTCC
This sequence comes from Sequoiadendron giganteum, assembly GCA_007115665.2. NCBI lineage: Eukaryota > Viridiplantae > Streptophyta > Pinopsida > Cupressales > Cupressaceae > Sequoiadendron > Sequoiadendron giganteum. Next base: position 549,676,646 of record CM021101.1, read on the forward strand.
TGTTATATCTTTCAAATGTGTTATGTTTCATGCTTTGATTTCTCATGGGATTGAGTTGATTCATGGTTGATTATGGAGACTCATTTAAGGATGGTTTAGCATGAGTTTATATGTTTTATCTTTCATAGTTATGGATCTTGATCTATGGATAGTTAGTTTTGGAGGATTCATTTTGAGGGATGCTATGACATGGTTTATGGGCTGATTTCCAGTTATGGGGATGGTTACCTTAAGTTTGATGTTCTTGGTTTAAAGATTATGGTTTTACTTGAAATTTTGGGAGCTGCATCGTTAAACAATAGATTCTTTGATTATGCTGAGGCCATGGATAATCTTCATTTAGAAGATGGTTATCACGATGTCATGGATATATTGGTTACATGTTTCAGTGGGAGTTTTTTGACAGTGATGGTTTAATGTTTATCTTGTTTCCATGTATAGCTCGGTATCACAGTTCAGTGGGAGCTTTGGTAGGATATGGTTATCTTCATGAAATTTCAAGAGGATGTAGTTTTTGATTAAGGAAAAATTAGGTTTTGAAGGGGTCCCGAAACCCTTTAACAACAAAGAAGCGACAGATATAGCAAGAAATAGTTTAGAACAAAGAACAAAAATCTGCCTCCAAAGAAGATAAAAAAGAAGTAGTCCAAAGGGAGCACAACAAAAAACTAGCAAAAACCTAGCAAAAGTCTAGCCACTAGGCCAGATTCCTCAGGATGTCCGTTCCCTCCTGCTCCAGATTGTTCATATTTAACACAAATTTCTTAATCTCCTGAATGTTAATAGCGATCTTGTCAACCTTCCTCTTTAGGTTCGCTCTAGTTATTTTTCTCGACCCAACACCCTCCGCCTGGCTTTGTTCTTTCTTAGCATCCAGATCCACAACAGTCCTGACCTGATAAGCATTCTCTAGATTTTCAACCATCATATTCATTGTGTTCACGGTGGATTTTAAGATCTTGTGGCTCATTTCCATCACCATCTGGATAGACTCTTTTATGTTTTAAAGCTTACCATCATGGTTACTCTTAAATTGCTGCAGGTCTTCAACTATTTTCTTGAGGCAATCCACCATGTATTTATTTTCTTCCTCGGTCCATAAATCCATGGAGAGGATGTAGTTTTTTCTTTGGTTTTGAGTATTAATCATTTGCTTGGAGCTTCATGATTATGCAGGTTGCATTTTAAGTTGGCATGAATTATTTGGTGGGTGCTCATGGATACTACAAAGACTTTGAAAAGGTATTGATTGAGAAAGTTGACACTTTGATCAATGCTGTAGAAAAGTTCTCATGGTGCAAGAATGCCATTGGCCTTGAGTCTTGTACTTGATTTATAATTAAATGATTCCTTGTTTAGAATAATTGCAATGTATAATGTCAAGTGGGAGAATGTTGGGAATAGGATACATTTAATTGCATTCTAATCATATTTTATGTATCTCCTAAGTCCTTGGAATGTGTTACACAACACTAGGATTAGGAAGAGATTAATTTGGAATGAAATAAACATTTAATGTGATATTTGTAGTTATTTCTAAATAATAGGAGCATGTGGGGATGTCTTGAAGGAGCTCCTAATGATACACATCTTGGTTCAGTTAACTGGTTGGTGAATTGAGTACACTTCAAAAATGCATCTTAGGTTCCTACAAAATAGGGATTTTGATTTATGCATGTTGAGTTCCTATAAGATAGGGATTGAAGTGTTAATTTTTCATGATCAGATAAACAGACTGAAAGTAATAAAAAAATGCAACACATAAGACAATGAACACCACAAGATACCTTGGGAAAACCCTCCAACCTAAGGGAGAAAAACCTAGCCAATATATCTCTTATATATTGATTTAATAAGAGCAAAGATATGCTTACTACTCAAGCACAACACAAAGCCAGTTTGATACAATGAATAATAGCACCTCTCCTAGATGCAAAGATACAAATGATATGTTTCTCCTTAGGCTCGACCTGCTGCTACAGAATTTGAGGTCTACTGATCAAGTGCGAACTCCTCTATGAATGCGAATTATACAAACAATGATCTCATTGATATCGATGTACTGTATGCGATATGTTGATCTCCTGTGATGGTGTGAACTCCTTCTAGAGAGAATATGCGAACTTGATGATTGCTTTCTTAAATGAAGGAACCACACCTTGTATTTATACATTCATCCATGAAGGGATGCGTCTTCTCTCATAACAGGTCAGCCTCCAAAGTAAAAGGACGTGACTTATTAAAATCGTGCCTCTTAGTGGTCGGCCTCAAATAATAAATAACATTTTATTTCATTACAAATAAATATGAAGCGCCTCTTCATAAATGACGACTTAGCAAGGTCGGCTGCAATAATAAAAATTATTAATTGCCTCTTAAATAAATCGCATCCACAATGATGCATGATGTCGGCCTTGTGAAGGGACAATGTCTTCTTCATGAAATCGTATTTTAATAAATTTGATAGCCATTTAGACTCCATCAAATTTATCCAACATAGATCATGGCTAGAAGAATTCGCCTGACGCTGTATGAACATCAACATGAAGTTTAGTTTAGTTTAGTTCAATTCAGTTCAGTTCAGTTCAATTCAGTTATGTTTCAGTTATCTTCAGTTGCATGTTAGTTAATTTGAGTTGCATGCTACTTAACTTGAATTGTATGAAGTTACTTTAAGTTGCATGTTAGTTAACTTGAGTCACATGTTAGTTGACTTGAGTTGCATGGACAAATAATAGGTGGATAGATTCAGTTAACAAATGGAGGATCATGCATGCACATTGTTTTGCATGAATCAATGACAAATATGTTTTAGTTTAACAAGATTAACTTGGGCCACCTTGGGTGCCCAAGTTGGGATCTTTGAGTTACAAATATTGCATGAAAAGGATATTTATAATGCTCAATTAAGTGGGACCCAGTTTGGGTGCCTACTTTGAGGATGAGCTTGCATAAGATATTTTTGACATCTACGAGGTTAACACTTGAATGTTGGGTGCCAACTTTGAGGGAGACTCATGTTTGACTTATGCATGCATATGAGAACTCAACTTGGAAACCCTAGGTGTGGATTTTATCAAGAGGCTTTGTGATTATATATTTGATAACTCTTATGAGTTTGTAAGAAAGAATATTGTCTATTATTGAAACAAGTGTGTGAGAGAGTTTTGTGAGAAAATATTGCAAGTTGTAAAGAATATTTGTTGAAGAACAAGGAAGCATATCAAGGAGAATTGAATCAGTATTATTGTAACTCATTCAAAGGTTAAACAATTCAAGCAAGATCAAATTATAATGGAGTTTTTTCTTGAAAGGGTTTCTCCACGTACATACTATGTCCTTTCTATTTTGTCTTATATTTATTCTACAATCTTCTATCTAATTTCTACAACATTAAAATTGATCTAATTCAAGAATAATTATACACAAGGAATTATGACAAAGAATACTAAAATTGAATCTGCAGTTACACAAGATTTACAAATTTTAAGCTACATTATCACTACAGTTTTACCTTCATTTTCAACATTTGGTATCAGAGCTAGAGGTTGGGTAGAGTTTGGGATGCCTTTCTCTTAAAAGTTTGAAGGTCTTTTGGCTGTAGTGGGAGCTTTTAATATTGTGTCAATTGCTGATTTGTAAAATTAGTGTGTTGCAATGGCTTCTACTTCTCGTTTAGATATTGAAAGGTTCAATGGATCTGGGTATGAGATGTGGAAACTAAAAATGGAAGATATCCTTGAAGAGAGAGATCAGTGGTTAGCTGTTTGCAATGAGACAAAGAAACCTTCATCGAGGTCAGATGAGGATTGGGCTAAACTTGATAAGAATGCAAGAGGAACCATAAGATTATGTCTTGCTGATGTTGTTCTCTTGAATGTTTCAGATGTAACCACCACATATAAATTGTGGAAGAGGATGGTTGTCACACTGTCAATGTGTGAATCGATATCACAATTTTGTTTGAGTTGTTGGTAGTGATGCAAATGCATTATTGGTATGGATATCTTCATGTGATTGAAGATATGGTTTCTTGGTTTAGAGTGGTTTCTATTATGTCATGGTTTACTCTTGATATGCATTTAGAGTTTGGCATTGTACTTGTTCTCTTGAGACTAGGATGTTTATGTATGTTATGATGCATGTGATCTCTTTGGAGGAGATGGTTAGATCATGTTGTCATGTTTATGTTTCTGATTCATGATTGGAGCTTTGACATTGATCTTGTGTAGTTATCTTAAGTATGACAACATGATCTAACCATCTCTTGGGTACATTAATCATTCACTTGATTACTTCATGATAGTGCTATGTTGTGTTTGGAGTTTGTCATGGATTGGTTGGTTACAGGTCCTCATGGATACTTGGAGAAATATGTGAGGCTTGAGTTATCTTATGGTAAGAGATATATGTTGGAATGGTTACTTGTAAGAATTTTTTTTTCAATAGTAAAGACCGAGAAGCCTACACCTTGGTTGGATGTGAGTTCAACACACTCGATAGTTCTTTATTTGAGAGGTATTTTCCTAGTACATCTTTCAGATGTGTTATGTTTCATGTTTTGATTTCTCATGGGATTGATTTGATTCATGGTTGATTATGGAGACTCATTTAAGGATGGTTTAGCATGAGTTTATATGTTTTATCTTTCATAGATATGGATCTTGAGTTATGGATAGTTAGTTTTGGAGGATTCATTTTGAGGGATGTTATGCCATGGTTTATGGGCTGATTTCCAGTTAAATGGGGATGGTTAACTTGAGTTTGATCTTCTTGGTTTAAAGATTATGGTTTTACTTGACCTTTTGGGAGCTGTATCATTAACAACAGATTCTTTGATTGTGTTGAGGCCATGGATAATCTTCATTTAAAAGATGGTTATCATGATGTCATGGATAGCTTGGTTACATGTTTCAGTGGGATTTTTTTGACAGTGATGGTTTGATGTTTATCTTGTTGCCATGTATATCTCAGTATCATAGTTCAGTGGGAGCTTTGGTAGGATAAGGTTATCTTTATGAAATTTGGAGAGGATGTAGTTTTTTCTTTGGTTTTGAGTATTAATCATTTTTTTGGAGCTTCATGATTATGCAGGTTGAATTTGAAGTTGGCATGGATTTTTTGGTGGGTGCTCATGGATACTACAAAGAATTTGTAAAGGTATTGATTGAGAAAGTTGACACTTTGATCAATGCTGTAGAAAAGTTCTCGTGGTGCAGGAAGGACATTGACAAGAGTCTTGTACTTGATCTATAATTAAATGATTCCTTGTTTAGAATAATTGCAATGTATAATGTCAAGTGGGAGAATTTTGGGAATAGGATGCCATTTAATTGAATTCTAATCATATTTCATGTATCTCCTCAGTCCTTGGAATGTGTTACACAACACTAGGATTAGGAATAAATTAATTTGGAATGAAATAAAAATTTAATGTGACATTTTTAGTTATTTATAAATGATAGGAGCATGTGGGGACGCCTTGGGAGAGCTCCTAAAAAATAGGAGCACATGGGCACCTACATGGGAGATGGTACACATATTGGTTTAGTTAACGGGTTGGTGAATTGAGTACACTTCAGAAATGCATCTTAGGTTCCTACAAAATATGGATTTTGATTTATGCAAGTTGAATTCCTATAAGATAGGGATTGAAGTTTAGTTTAGTTTAGTTCAATTCAGTTCAGTTCAGTTCAGTTATGTTTCAGTTATCTTCAGTTGCATGTTAGTTAATTTGAGTTGCATGCTAGTTAACTTGAATTGTATGCAGTTACTTTGAGTTTCATGTTATTTAACTTGAATTGCATGCCAGTTGACTTGAGTTGCATGGGCAGATAACAGGTGGATACATTCTGTTAACAAATGGAGGATCATGCATGCACATTGTTTTGCATGAATCAATAAAAGATATGTTTCAGTTTAACAATATTAACTTGGGCCCACCTTGGGCGCCCAAGTTGGCATCTTTGAGTTACAACTATTGCATGGAAAATATATTTATAATGCTCAGTTAAGTGGGACCCAGTTTGGGCGCCTACTTTGAGGATGAGCTTGCATAAGATTTTTTTGACATCTACGAGGTTAACGCTTCAATGTTGGGTGCCAAATTTGAGAGAGACTCATGTTTGAATTATGAATGCATATGAGAACTCAACTTGGAAACCCTAGGCGTGGATTTTCTCAAGAGGCTTTGTGATTATATATTTGATAACTCTTATGAGTTTGTAAGCAAGAATGTTGTCTATTATTGCAGCAAGTGTATGAGAGAGTTTTGTGAGAAAATATTGCTGGTTGTGAAGAATATTTGTTGAAGAACAAGGAAGCATATCAAGGAGAATTGAATCAATATTATTTTAAGTCATTCAAAGGTTAAATAATACAAGCAAAATCAAATTATGGTGGAGTTTTTTCCCGAAAGGGTTTCTCCACATACATGTTGTGTCTTTTCTATTTTGTCTTATATTTCTTCTACAATATTTTGTCTACTTTCTATAACATTAAAATTGATCTAATTCAAGATTAATCATACACAAGAAATTGTGACGAAGAATACTAAAATTGACTCTATAGTTACACATGATTTAAATTTTTTAAGCTACATTGTTACTATAGTTTTACCTTGAACATTTTCAATAGAAATTGAATTAAGAATTTAGAGATGCTAAAATACCGCAAAAATAATAATTTAAATTTAGGTCCAAAGGTCTAGGGAGGACCCATTCACCCATGGGCCAATGGGTCCTAGGTCCCTATTCCTGGAACATACATTGCTCAATGTAAAGTGTTATATTTAGGCATTAATTATTTCCGGGTTTCCCCTTCAAAAAATGTAATTAATTAGGCTTGTAAATGAATTAGAGGGCTAATTAAGGCTTAATTAAGCTCAATTTAATTAAGAGGGCCCAAATAAGTGTGTAAATATAAAGGGGTACATTTAACAACACTAAATTAAGGCATTATTAAGTCCAATTAAAAAGGAGGGCCCAAACAAGAGAAAATGTAAAGGGTTACATTTTTCTACACTACAAAATATATCCATAAGAAAGGAGTATATATTGAAACTCTAATGAAGAGTGAAGATACTAATTATAGTGAGGTTAGTGAAGTTATAATGAATGTAATTATTTTTTGATGTTGTAAAGAAATGAAATGGTGTCATTTTAAAAGTATAACAACTTGGTGTGTAGATATAATTGTTGGATTCAATGGTAGATAAACATTATGCCATTTCTATATTTCATTGTAGGTAGCACCCAAAATACTCACTATCAATTATATGGATCATATAATATACTCTATGATATGATAGGAAATTCCTTCACGATGGATTTGAATGCACCATATATGATTTGTTAGAATAATATCATTAAATTTTTTCCATATATTTACAATGTCATTACATTACTCTTTCAAGCTTATCATATACCAAAATTATTATATTCCTTGATAAGAGGAGAATAGGTCTTAGAATAGTTAATGCCTTCAATTTGTGAAAAAACCTTTGTAATAGCATAGATCCTTGTAATTAATAATATAACTATTAGTTACATATTTGGTGTGGTACACCCACTTGCATTGAACCGACTTTATTCCCTTATGAAGAGGTACAAGATCTCAAATATGATTCTTCATCAAGGAAGAATACTCCTCTATCATAGATGTGTCAAACTCAATGATATTTTCCACATCTAAATTCTTTTGTGGATCATCTAAATAGAATGAATCAAAAGGATAACACTTGATATTTATGGGTGAGTATGATAAAAATATAAATGATTACCAACCAAAGATCCAACTACATTAAGGGTCATGCAAGCACATTGGAGAAAATTCTATACAACTGGTGGTGGTAGGTGTGGAATAAAATACTCATCCTTAAGAAATAAGGAATCCTCAAGAGATGAAGAAGGAGTAGGTAATGAATGAGAAGTTGGTGATGGAGAAACTATCAAAGGAAATCTCTCATTAAACTGGACATCTTCCCTAAAGAAGAAATCTCTAGGAACTGCATAAAATATCCAATAGGCCTTAACATCATCACAATAGCTAAAAAATATGACTAGTTTCCTTTTCCTCTCCATGTATTTCTGTTGACCATTTGGAATGAATGCCCAAAAATCACTACCAAATACTCAAAATGAAGATAGATCTAGCTTGAAAAGGGACCCATCCTCCTCAAGATTCATATTTTGCATTTCCTTAATGGTGTATAATTCTAAATATAATTGACACAATTTTTGAAAAGGTGGAATCCATATTTTATGATTGAGCCACATAATTGGTCGTCTCGTAAATTGTTATTCTTTCTCGTAGCTACACCATTCTATTGACATTATATGGGATTGTAAGCTGAATTTAAATACTATACTCACTACAAGAATATTTAGAATCTTGATTCAAATATTAGCCTCATTACTTATGCATATCATCCTAATAGAAAGAGCCTATTACTTCTCCATAAACACCTTGTAGGTCTTGAAATTATTAAAGACCTAACTCTCATACTTAAGAAAGTAAACCCATATACATTTGGATAAGTCGTCAATCAATTTGAGTACATACTTGGCCCTTAGAATGAAGGAGTTAGAAATGATATGAGATCACTATGTACCAAATCAAAATGTTCCTTCACTTATGTTTCCTTAGATTTTGGAAAAGAATCTACAAACTGTGTGGCTCTTAAGAAAAAATCTAATTTATGGGAGATGTTTAGAAGGGTGGACATGGCTCCCTTTTTTGAAGCAATGAAAGGATATAATGAAAACTTGACAACCAAGTTCATTAATTCCTAGAAAAAAGGGAATGTCTCAATTGGGGCTGTGAAGTTTGAAGTCACAACACAATTCATAGTGGAAGCTATTGGTATGAGAAATGATGGAAGGAAGGTGGCTAAGAAAGTGGAGTAGATTACCAAAAATTTGTGGAAAAATTCCTGCATGATGGTGAGAAGCTTACAAGGTTTTAGAACGGTTATACACATCTTGAACTCCCTCCGCCATTTTCCCTGGTAAGCATGTTTTTTATGTGTTACTTTACTCTTGAAGGCCGGTATATAATGGTCCACACTTATCATTTTTCCAATCCTTAATCGCGTCTTCCATAATGATAAAATAAACATGCCCTTCTATTTTCTCTCATCTCTGCAAAAAATTATCGAGAATGGGGTGTCACCCCCATTGCATCAAGGATTAATGCTAGCTCTTTATAAATTTTCTCTTTCTAAAAACCCCCATGAAAACCCGCTGCTAGTTCGGCAAGAGAATCCTTCCCAAAATGATGATGAGGAATAGGGTTTACACTAGGTTGGTGAGAAAATGAACCTGAAGCCTAACCATAGGTCTAATACCCAATGTTATGGTTCGAGGGAGGGATCACCTTTGAATGCTACCCCTTTGGCCATTTTTGGTACTAAATCCTCTGGTTCCAAAACTCTGAAAGCCACTGTGGAGAAAACCCTCAAAAATGAGTTGCTTAGAGTCACCCCTGAAAAGAGGAAGCATTTGCCACTGTTGCTTGAACCCCCCAAGAAAAAACTTTTGAAAAAATACCAAAATAAGAATGAGGAAGTTATAACTATTATTGAAGATCTAGAGGGAAACCAAAAGGAGGAAGAGGAGGATGTGCAAACAGGTTTGATGAGTGGAGGCTGAAGATCAATGAGGTTAGCCAAGGTCAAATTTATGGATAAGAAAGGGAAACAAAAAGAAATTGAGTTAAATGAAGAGGAAAATTTGACAGTGGAAGAGTTTGAACCTCAACAATATCATGACAATGAAGATATGGAGTTTGAAGATAGTGCCTATGAGATGGGGGAAGAAGATGAGGAGGATTTCGATGACAAGGAGGAAGAATCTGGAATGGAAGAGGATACTAGTGATTTGGAGAAGGAGGGAATTGAAGCGGAGGTTAATGCTAAATATGTTTCTATTTCAAAAGATATTAATGTCCTTTTCTTGAAAATCAGGATAACCTAATTGTAGGTCAAGATGGAAGACATGGAGAAAGCGCTCATCACCTTGATGAAGGTGACTGATGGTCTGATGCGCCATGCCATGATGGGTGAAATTTATGGTCAAACAAAGATTAATAGGAAGCTGAAGAATATTGAGAAACGGGATGAAGAAAAGGACTTGGAGCAGGAGGAGGGCCCAAATTGGAAAAAATTGGGAACTCATTGCTAAAGCCAAATAATGGCTTTGTTGTCTTGTGTTGATCTCTTTTTTGTTCCTGTTTTGTTTCTATCTTAAACTATCAGTTCTTAGGTTGATTGTCCCAGACTGTTATTTCTTGTTGGCTATGTTATGGTTTCAAACCTGTTGGTCTTTGGTTACTCTTTGTTTTGGTCGGTATACCAAGTTTTGGGTTAGTTTGTGGTATACTCTTTTTTTTAATTATAATTATTCTGATCTTGTGGATGCTAGTAATGGTTATTTGGCCTGTGTGCCTCTTTTGAATACTTAATAGTAATTGTCTATTTTTGTTTTGTCGGGTCTAGCTAGTTCTATTTCCCCATCCTTTTTGCTGTCTTTGTTCCATGAGATTAGGGCCCTTACCTACTAATATAATAAGAAACAATAATTAGTAATTTCACGATGGGGTGTAATAAGTTATAATGTATTTAACTTGAAATATCATTATATTATGATTTTTCCTTAGACTCTACACTAGTGTTGTGAATGATTGGGTTAGGGTTTAGAAAGAACATAGATAAAATAAATGGAAAATGATAAGTTAATCTCAATTCCTTACTTTGAAAGATTTGATAGTTTTAGGGTAAGTCCAAAGTTAATTTGGGTATGTTAGATGTATATTTTCTCTCATGAGCTCTAATATATTTAACCCTTATTTAGAAAATTTGAAGTCCATGATTATAAGTACTTGTTTGGATTTTATTTTACTAGTAAAGGCCGCTTGTTAAATAAATCACATAGACCACTTAGTTATTCCAACACGGCCAAGAATTGAATAAAAGGAACCTTAGAGCTAAGTTCTATGAGGATCCCTTATCTTTTCAAGAGAATTATAGTGTCTATAATTCTATTTGAAGTTAGTTGTGCTATTTAATAATTATCAACACAACCTAGATCAAGCCATAATAATTAAAATCATCTCCTTGCAAGGAAATCCTCTCTTGCTCAATTGTTCAATGACTAACTCCTCTAAGTAAGTCATTTACTTATTGTACTCCCTATATCAGTTTTATTCTTATCATTCTTCATCTCTATTTACTTTTAAAAGAGGTATACACATTTTATGTTAATGCATTCACTTCCTAAGATCTATAATAGATGATCAACACACTTAGAAACTATCCTAGATATAAATTATTTTTTTCTATTTAAATTTATACTTTTTGGTATGCTACCAATTCATTATGTAGGTCCATCTCTCAATGTGTGCCAATAATGAAACAAGATATTAGTGAACTTTCTCAAGAGGGAACTTTATGATAACTCACATAACATATTCACTTCTTTAAAAACCAAATCTAAAATCCTATACTCAATACTAAAATCTTGTCACATTCTTGCAAATATATTTTTAACTTCAAAGTTAGGACTATTAGTTCTTTGATTTTATAGTAGTCTAGGGACACATTCCATGGAAAGTTATTCCTTCACCATTTTTGTTGACCATTTTATGAGAATAATCTAGATATCATAATCCTCTAATTCTTTTCCTTCTTTAGGAATTACTTCAATCATTTCTTCCTATTGATTTTAAATAATAAATAACTCTTCCTCTACTCTTGGCTACTCATAATCTCTCTATTTTTCATCACTTAGAAAATTCACTTAATTCATATAGAGAAAATCATTTTACTTACCTCTTGATGTTGGATAGCTTGATACACATCATCTAAAAGGATTTACATTATCATATCTTGCCTTCTCCAAAAAATCACACACTATTTGCCAAGAATCTCACTTCCTACATTAATTTAAGCTGGTTGTGTTTATAATCATAGCATAATTGTTCCTTATAATAATCACACATTTCTTGCAAGGAAATTGCTTCTTCTCTTTACTTTATGTTGGTCATATCACCACACATCTTCTAGCATAATTCGTGTCATCACCCCCTTCAAATATTTTCATACCATTTAGCGCTTCTATTAGATAGTTACCCTTGCTATATATTTCCTCTTAGTCCATGTCCCCATCTAGATTAAAACCCATGTGAACTCCCATTTTCTTCCCTAATCAATCAATTTGGAGTGGCATGCCTCTCAATTACTCCATTAGCTTCTCCTTATTCTTCTCCCTCCTCCACTTTAGCTTCTCTAAAGCTTGTTCAAATTGGGAACTATAACTTGATCTCTTACAAATAACCTTCTAGTGTGCATCTTGTCAATAATTCCTACCAAGTTACCTCTCATTTTAGGTTTCCTTCACTCCTTGTGCATTGCCTCAAATTGGCGCTTCCATTTGTGGCCTTAGTGTTTTGAGTTATCTTCCATCCAATGTTTTTAGTGTTGGAAGAAAAATTCATTGATATGATGTTGACTTACTCACACTTGGCATTCTATCAATGAATTCTATTGTATGAATTAAACATGTAGTGGGTTTTTCTTTGAAAGATGTACTTTGAGAATTTATCAAATCCAAAAAGATTGATAACTTGCATTTAGGTAGTTAAATTTCCTTTTTAATCTCTATAATTTTAATATATTTAGATTTTATCTAAAAATCCAAGAATAGCCTAGTTGTCTAAGACATACAATTTATTGATGGGTAAGTTGTTTAATTAAAAAATAGAAATTGTCTAGCTATCAAAGTCACATAAAAACAGAATTTGGTTCAATCACTTTTTTAAATTTGAATTGGTTCAATCGCACTAACAAAGAATTAAGACTTTGATGTATGATCAAAAAGCACATCATCATCCTTACCAATTAAATTCAACTAATTACATTAAAATCATTTATTTATTAAAGATTTTTTTGAAAGGTAGAGATGGCAGCAAATCCAAGTCATGTCAATTACCTAGCAAATTCAATCTAATAATAACAAACACTTCAAAGGTGACAATGATAGTGGCCTCACATTTCTTCTTTTTCTAAATATGACAACGATACTGTTTATGGTGAGCCATAAAATGCACAAACAATACCATTATTGACCGTTGCGGGGCACCATAATGATGACGTGAATAAGAATCCAAAATATAATCAATACGCAGGGCCATATCATGATAATTAGATGCAATTACCTTTCTTTTCCAGAACTTTTAACGGTATAAAATTCAATGAAAATGCAGTGCCCTCTATTATTGTTTCTTTCTCTCGACTAATTTCAAGAAGTACTGATTAAAATATCCTTCCTTAAACCAATTATTAATAAACATCACGTCGAGGCAAATTCCGTTCTTTAGCTGTTTCCCCCCACCGATTTCTATTCAGTGCGACTAATAAATGTTTAGAAAAGATATGTCTTCTCTTCATTATTTCAATCTCAGATGTCACTTATTTTAAACATTCTCAGTATCTGCTTTTAGGTTTTCTTGACATTATCTGTATTGGGTATCCATAATTCTACGCTGACTTCAGTTGTGACGTAAGGAAATAGACAAAACCTAGCACAGATATCTACGTAGGTATCTCAATCTAGAGTATGGTCATTTTTCAGTGATGTTTATCTAGATATCAGGATGTACATTTGACTTCATCAGGATGTTTATCTAGATGTATTCTGAATTTTAATTAATTGATAATTATCGTGAAAAGTACATTCAGATGGCTGGATGGACAGTACTCTATTCTTTTAAGTTGAGGTAGTCGTGAGACAATTCACTTGAATCTACGACTACAAACTTGATTAAATGACATTTCAATTTTTTGATTATAAATCATTGAATGTAATTCGAAACATATTAAAAATGATCTTTTAAATACTACAACTATACCTGATTTCATTTGGATGAAAATCATATACATACACATATCTATTCACACCACCGTCCATTGTATATAATATGCCAATACACAGAGACAAATACCAGTGAATGTCAACTGAAGTACTGTACAAGCATTGGGTATTTGAAGGTTATCAAACAACTCTTTATCATTGAATGAGTGCAGGCGTGCTTGAAACCATGATGAACACGGTACGACACAAAGTGCATCGTTTATTTATAAGGTCCATGGCCACCCACTAATAGTTAGTGTTGTCATTTTCCAATCAGGCACCATGAATTTGGTCAACTCAAACAGCTTGCCTTTTTTTTTTGGCTCAAATGGGCCCAAGACGATTTTGCAGGGCAGGGTGATGGGAGGTGGCGTTTCAGTTATATTTCATAGTCAAACATAGACAGCAAATGAAAATGGTCTGTCCCACTTGAAGGCACTGTTTATCTCGTTGTCCAAGGTAATCCATTTTGATGGATATGATAGAGGAAAAAAGGTCCCTATTTTAAAAACAACGTTTAGTGGGTGCATATCTTACAGTCAAAATAGACAGCAAATGAAAGTGGACTGTCCCAACTGATGTAGACAGTGTGCAGCATTTGCAATCTACACTCACTTGGGTTACCTCGTTGTCTTCTTTTTAAAGAGAAATTGAATGAATTTATTTCATCACATATGTGATGAAGTTTTTAAAATTTTTAGGCAAAAGACACTAGGCCTCTAATTATATTAGATAATATAGTAAGATTACAAAAGTTACAAAAATATAGATAGTCTTATCAGTTGCAGCAGCTGAATAATCTGCTGATAGTTTACAAATTTGCAACTGAGTATGATTTCTTTAGCAAGCATGCTGATAATTTCCCTCATACTTTCTAGATATTTGCAATATATTTACCAAAATTGTCAAAAGGTTATGAGTGTCAGCTTTGAACATCGATCTGATTATTGATAACATAGCCAAAAATAGCATGTTACAGAACCTGGAAGGAGATATTATGCTCATTCCTTCATGTGCCACGCCTCAACTTCATTTTCATCTTGAAGCTCCTATGAACCTTGAGCCTATTGGTCTTCCTGATGTAAGGAAGCTAAGGTAACAGAACAACTTCCTACACTAACCTTGAGAGGAGAATAATGCAAAACTTTTACAGATCTTTAACAGTTACAAAAATTTAAACAAAAATAAACACAAATATCATGCATACCACAACACAATGATTTATGTGGGGAAAACCCTTTCGGGAGAAAAACCCCACACTCCAAAAGCCGCCCAATATATTATTCAGATATCAAAAGATTACAATATACTTACAAAGCAAGCTTCTCACAGGATATCACCACCAGAGATCAAGAGACAACCCGACTGCTATTAGAGTCTTAGAATACACACCTGTCTGCATACATCCCACCTGCTTATAACAAGCTTTTTGGAACCTTCTAGAATTAGGGTTTTACAAGGCCATTTTTTATTTGACGTGTTAATGGAAAAACCTTGATGTGTCAGCGAGAAAAATCCTTGATGTGTCAGCGGGAAAAAACCTTGACATGTCAGCAGGAAAAAACGTTGACGTGTTAGTGAAAAAACTCATCTTGTTACGAGTGTACAGTATTTGCATGATCAGTTGCCACATACCAACATACATCCTATCAATAAATCGTATATAATTGCAAGGTTGAGACACATTTTCCCAACACCTGAGCTGAAAACTGTGGAGCTTTCTAAGATTGAGCTAATGTTGTGATGTTCAAATTGGGAATAATGGCACGATGATGGTGTTGCAGAGGCCTGGAACAAAAGGAGGCAGTAGTTTCAACAATATTGGGGGGGGGGGTGGTGTTCATGGACCAACAGAGTAATAACGGCATGGTAATTTTCCTTAGACCTATCGACCATATCCTCCCCCACATCCCCTGCATTATAACCTAGGGCCAAATACATGTATCTTGCGTTGCTCATCTCAAATGAGTGCTTTATGGCATCATACAAACAAATGTATGCCCTTCTATGAAGAAGAAAATGTCCTGGAAATATTCCCCCAACATAACCTTGCCCTTTCCAAAATTCGTAGGATTGGGTGACTTTAAGAAGGGTGTTGTCTTGCAGATAACCTTCCTTTACCACTTTATTTGCTATCAAAATGAATTGAATTATAGCATTGCAATAAATCTAGTAAATTTGAAATGAAAATTAAAAGGAGTTGGGAAGGGAAGAGAAACCATATGGCTTGAGGATGGATAATCTCTTCACAAATCACTTGTTTGATAGATTTCCTGAGTGTATAGAAATCCACATCGAAAACCTGTTGCAGTTGAGGACCATGTAGGCATCTTGTGAATGGGATTTCCCCTTCGTGAATAGGAAAGAGGGCCCTATAATTTCTCAGGTAGTATTCCATTGTGACTACTTGCTCTTTCCTAAAATTGGGAAAATGGAAACACAACTCGCGACCAC
Source organism: Sequoiadendron giganteum (assembly GCA_007115665.2). Classification (NCBI taxonomy): domain Eukaryota; kingdom Viridiplantae; phylum Streptophyta; class Pinopsida; order Cupressales; family Cupressaceae; genus Sequoiadendron; species Sequoiadendron giganteum. The sequence goes on from CM021101.1 coordinate 549,693,007, forward strand.
TCTTCAAAGTAGATTATAGTGCTACGACCACCCTACAAAGGAGAAACTAGAAAACAACAAATATAGAGCCCAAAACCATGAAGAAATATTTTTAACTACGTTGAGAAATCCAAAAACTTCGAAAGTGGAATGATGAAGCATGATCCTAGGCGATCTTTTACACATAGCATAACACACTTGGATTTATTTCTTCGCCAAGATAATACCCCCATCCCATCACCAAGCAAGCTGGATGAAAAATAGCACACACAAAGGGACTAGTTTAAATCTTGCAATTATTACCCTTCCTGCTTGGCATAAAGGGCTGGGATGAAGCTTTAATAGATTAAATAAACCTATACCAGAAATTATTAGTTTTGTAAGGAATAAGACATGTTAAATTTTTTTCACATGTTTAAGTCGTCATATGAAATTTAGTATCAATGATGAAGCAAAATGTGTTGTCTTCAAAAGTGATGGTGTTGAAGACTTGAGTAGGTAGATCCCTTGCCCCTAGTTTGATTTATTTTTTTGAACACTATCTTTAGAAATTAAGTTTTCCAAACAAGGGATTGAGTTTAAAACCTCATTTTTATACACAATTTCTTTCACCCTTTGTTTGCTTCTAGTATTTGCCAAAAAATCAACCAATTGGTTACCTTCTCGATAAGTATGATTGATTATGAAATCATCAAACTTTCCCATTAATTTCTAGACCTGTTGCATGATATATGCCAATTTCCAGTTATGAATTTGTCTTTGTTTGCATACATTTATAATTAGAAGCAAATCACCTTCAATTTGAATTTTTGAAATCTCTAGGTCAATAACCATTTTTAAGCCCCATAGTAGGGCTTGAGCTTCAACACTATTATTTGAACCAAAGGGGAGATGCACTGATTTTGCACATATTAACAAACCCTTACTATCTCGGATAGCAATACTTGCCCCTAAAACTCTTGGATTTCCCTTTGATGCCCCATCAAAGTTTAGTTTTAAGAATTCTTTTAGTGGAGGAATCCATTATATTTTGATCCATCAATCTTGTGTTTTGGTTTATGAAGGTTACCCTTAAATGATAATTCTAGTTGATCCCATTGCTTCAATAACTATGAGTCCCTGACTGTGAAAATCAAGCCCATGTGTTTGGATTTTCGAACAAAGGCATTAGTGGCCTTTGAAACTGATTTTTCAATTTTCTTAAAAATATGATCTATAGAGATTGATTCCTTTCTAAATGTTCTTTTATTCCTCTCCAGCCATATGCAACAAATGAAAATTACAGGTACCACCCTTCAAATGCAAGCAAAGAGAGATGACTTATACAAAATCGGTTAACTTGTGAAGATCTCCCACAAGGTATTTTGCAAGGGAGAAGACCAATTTTATATAGTTTGAATGAAATCCTAGTAGGACTGAGCAAATGGGGATTGAACTAGCAAGTGATATGTATCTTTGAATACCTCATCACACATGGTGCACTTAAAAGGAGCTTAAATGTGCAAATATAAAATCCTATCACTAGTTAATATCTTTTTCTTTAATGCCAACCAAGTAGAGAAACCTGCTTTTGGAAACACCATAGCATTCTAGCAAAAAGAAAGAGCTCTCTAAGTTTCTAATTGTTTATCTTTGTTGATGATTGATTTGTAGCCTTGGCGAACTATATAATTTATAGATTTTGATGGCACCCAAATTAGCTTATTAGGAGCATCAGATTTATAAAAAATTCTCTCTTTTAGGATTGAGTTTAGCCTGATTATCTGATCATTTGTAATAGGGATTGGAGATCATATGTCTTTCCATATTATTCTACTAGTAATGGCATAAACATCATGGAAATAATCTTTCACTTTCATGCCCCAATTGATGGAAGGATAATCAAAAGCTATTTCGATATGTTAGATTGAATTTAAAGGTGGATGGCCATTCCAGGAGTCTAACCAAAAATGTGCCTCTTTTCCATTATGCACTTCCTAGGTGATAAATGAAACAATTACCTCTCTACATGTCACAAGGAAATTCCACATATCTGAACCAGTTGGTGGATTTGATATGGCAAAGATCCTCGAAGGTGATAAACTATCTAGGTATTTGGATTGAATAATTTTATACCATTAGGAGTGTGACTTAGAGTACATATGTAATACTAATTTATCCCCTAGTGACATATTCTTGGTGGAGAAGCTATGGATCCTTGCTCCCCCTTTGATTTTATCAACATAGATCTTATTTAGAGAGATTAAGGGAATTTTCTTTTTGTCATACATATTACCCTTCCATAAGAAATTAATTTTCAATTTTTCAATCTCTAGAATGATGGACTTGGGCACCTTTAGAACTGTCATAAAGTAATTTGGGATGGCTAATAATTTTTTTTTTATCATTAGGATTCTCCTTGAGAGAGAAATTCATCTGCCTTTTCAACCTGAGATTCTGGATTGAATGTTATGTATGACTTTTTCCGAGTATGCAGGTTTATTTGCACCACAAAGAAAGGTATTCCTAAATATGTACAGGGAAAATCAACAAGTTGGAAGCCTAGCTATTTTATATTTTTCATTTTGATTGCTAGTTTTGTAAATTAAAAACATATATCTTTGACTTGTTTGCATTAATTTTTCTGCCTTGATGTAGTTGTGTATTTATCTAGGACTTTCTTGATTATTTGGCTTCCATAAGAGATGATTTCCCAAATAAAAATATGTCATAAAAAAAGAGAGAATGAGTTACCTTAACATTTGTAGATGGAATTTGTACTCCCTACCATAACCGTTGTAAATGCACTTTATGAATGAATCTACTCAATGCTTCTGCCAATATTATAAATAGGAAAGGATATAGTGGATCCCCTTGTCGAACCCCTTGAGAAGAGATAAAAAAGCCAACTAGAGAGCCATTTATTATCACTGAAAATTTTGCTGAAGACAAACAAGATAGTATCCATTTACACCACTTGTGACTGAATCCAAATTTCTCTAACACTTGCATCAAAAAAGTCCAGTCTACCATGTCATATGTTTTTATCATATCCAATTTAATAATTAGTGATGACATATTTTCCTTATTTATGGAATCTAAAACCTCATAAGCAATTAAAGCCTAATATGATGCTTCCCTCCTTAACACTGTAAATGCTGAAATTCACACAAGACAACTGAGAGGGGAGGGGGGGGGGGGTGAATCAGTTGTATCAATTCTTCTACTTATAGACTTAAATAATTCCACTTTAACTTCAATTTTTTATTAAGTGTAACCATGAAAAGAAAATAACAGAAACACAACACCAAAGACACCAAAGACACCAAATTTATGTGGAAAACCCAATGAGGGAAAAACCACGGTGAGGGTTAACTCACAATATAGATGTAACATTTGAAAAACCAGATACATAGGCTCACTGCCTGAGGGCTCATTACCTAGATATAAAGGCTCACTACCTAGATTAAGGGCTCACTGCCTTAAGACTCACTATCCAGAAAGGGAGGCTGACTGCCTACAGAAAAATACAAAGAAATAGATAAAGATCAACCACTAAGAGCTTCACACACTTCACAACTTGATCAAAATTTTGTTGCCACACTTTGCTCTTCCACACTGCTTTTCACACTTATTCACACACTCTGCACATGTTCGAATATAATGATGGATGGATGATGAATTCGCTACAACTTGATTCGCTTATATACCATCATCAGCCTTAGAAACATTCATAAGATCGACTAAACAATTTCAAATTATAAATTCAAACAAGATCGGATACTCAACATTCCCGCGGTGGATAAGAATGTGAGAGGACCAATTACATATTAATTTTAGGACCCAACCAACATCTTGGATCTCGTCACACTTCCATAGATTGATGCAAAAACATAATGTAATGTGTAAACACCAGATCAGCTAAACCTAATGAAAACACTGATGAAATTTGAAGCACACACATCATCAACAAGATAATCTCATGTGGACAGATCAACACGCTTCACCAGTCAATTTACCATCTCTCGGAATACCTCAGATACATCCACAACAATTTCAACAAACTTCATTCGTAGAGAAAATTTCACCAATCCAACTGGGACAACTAGCAAAAATACTAGAGCTCTGGAGCAGGTCTTTCAGAGTGCCAAACCACTAGAAATTTTATCTGAACACAGAAACCATCACAAAGAGTAATCTCCTAGATCTGCAAGATCTGAAACCAAATACCAGAGAACTATGGAGCCAAAATGTTTCTCCCAGTCCACAACTTGATAACACTGGCAAAACCAGTTCACACACTGGCGAACATAACTTTTTCTCTCCATCAAATCAGAAGCTGAAACTTAGAATATACAATCAGTTAAAGCTCATGATCACACTTGAAGATCCACATAGGCATAGGGTCAACACAGAGGAAATGTTGACCATAATACCAGATCATGCACAAAACACTCTTCAACTCAGTTTTCATTATTTCTCAAATTTTCTGAAAAGAACTTGGAAACAACTCACCCTATATAGTGTTGAGATCAATGAAAAAATAAATGAAAACACCAAAAAATACATCCATACTTGCAAAAGTCTCCCCCTTTGTCATTGATGGCAACAGATGTGAAAAACCACCAAAGACAACATACATGATTCTTAGAAGCGACAATCTGCCAAGCATAGAATTTCCACATGCTCTCTCTCTCATACATGATTTTTCAGAAGTGACAACCTGCACAAGCATACAATTTTCACGTGCTCTCTCTCCCCCTTTGACATCAATGGAAAAGGATATTCTTTCCATAGAAAGCTTTGTTCACTCCCCCTTAGGAGTACATCCACATCACATACTGCAACAATGCACTTCTCTACCCCCTCTGAGGAGTAGACTTCAATCATTAGTCTAGACCAAGAAGAGTCTATGAATCCACGACTGATGCACCTCCATGTGCACTTAGTTCAAAGAAGGAGGGGTAGAAACCCCTAACTTCCCTTTGAGATACTCAAAAGTATCCTTTAGAAGGGCCTTAGTGAATATGTCTGCAACTTGTTCCTTGGTAGGTACATATTCAAGTCTAACTTCATTATGCAATACCTTCTCCCTCAAGTAGTGATATTTGATAGATATGTGCTTTGTTCTAGAGTGCATCACTGGATTCTTCAAAAAAATTATAGTACTTGTATTGTCACAAAAGATAGAAGTAGTTTCATTACTCACCACACCTATGTCCAACAAGGTTTGCTTCACCCACACAACTTGTGTACAATAGGATGCTGCTGCAATATATTCTGCTTCTGCAGTGGATAAAGAAATTGAATCCTATTTCTTGCTCAGCCATGCAACTAATCTTCCTCCAAGGAATAATGCACCACCACTAGTGCTCTTCCGATCATCTACACATCCAGCCCAATCAACATCAATGTAGGCATTCAAGGTGAAACCATTGTTCTTCGGATACCATAGCCCATAGTCTGGAGTTCCTTTAAGATATATGAATATCCTCTTCACAACTATAACATGTGCTTCCTTTGGTTTTGCTTGAAATATTGCAACCAAACATACTGCATGCATAATGTCAAGTCTAGTAGTAGTAAGATACAACAATCCCCCAATCATGGATCTGTACATGCTCTGATCAACTTTAGCAGATTCATCATCCTTAGTCAACTTACAACCAGTTACCATAGGGGTACAAACCAGTTTAGAGTCATCCATTCTAAACTTCTTCAATAATTCCTTAACATACTTAGATTGTGAAATGAATATCCCTTTGTCAGTTTGATTAACTTGAAGTCCAAGGAAGAAATTCAATTCACCTATCATATACATTTCAAATTCCTTTTGCATATCTTCAACAAACTTCTTACACATACCTTCATTTCCACCAAAAATGATATCATCAACATACACCACAATTATCAACATCTTACCTTTCTCAACCTTGAAGTAAAGATTGTTGTCTGTGGACCCTTTATTGAATCCCTATTTTGTCAAGTATCTATCCAACCTAGCATGCCAAGCTCTGGGAGCTTGCTTCGGTCCATATAATTCTTTCTTCAACTTACAAACCATATCCAATTTATCTGATAGTGAAAAACCTTCTGGTTGCTCCATATATACTTCTTCTTCTAGTTCTCCATTTTGAAATGTAGACTTGACATCCATTTGATATAATTTGAAGTCTTTTTGAGCTGAAAATTCCAAGAACATCCGAATGGCTTCCATTCTTGCTACAGGTGCAAAAGTTTCTTAAAAATATATACCTTCAACTTATGAATATCCTTTACATACCAGTCTTGCTTTATTCCTCACTACTTCACCATCTTCATTCAATTTGTTTCTGAATACTCATTTCAAACCAATCACATTCTTGTTTGCAGGTAGGGACTAATTCCCAAGTCTCATTCTTCTCTATTTGTCGTAATTCCTCTTCCATTGCTTTCATCCAACTTTCATCATTACATGCTTCATTCATAGTCTTAGGTTCAATATTAGAAAGTAAACATAAGTTTACCTCAACCACTTTGATTCTTGTCTTCACTCCTTCACTTTTGTCTCCAATTATCTGATCCTCTAAATGATTTCTCTAAACATATTTAGGAGTTTTAGGTGCAGGTTCTGGAATTTCTTCTTCTTGACTTCGTTATTTCTCTTCCTTTTCTTCTTCCTGTACTTTCTCATAGATAGGCTCATCAGGTTCAACTTCAGTTATCTCCACTTGTCTATATACAACTTCATCAACCTTCACATTAGTACTTTCAATAACTTTTCTTAGCCTCTTGTTAAAACATCTATAAGCCTTGCTATTATTATAATATCCAAGAAAGATTCCTTCATCACATCTAGCATCAAATTTGCCAATATTTTCTTCATCTCTTCTAATGTAACATCTACTACCAAATACCTTAAAGTATTTCATAGTAGGACTCTTACCAGTCCATAACTCATAAGGAGTCTTAGTGTTGTTACCTTTGATTTGAACTTTGTTAAGAATGTAAAAAATAGTATGAATAGCTTCTCTCCAGTACACATCAGGAACATTTGATACTTTCATCATAGTTCTGGCAACTTCTTGAATAGTCTGGTTCTTTCTTTTCACAACTCCATTTTTCTGAGGGGTTCTAGGGGCAGAAAGATGTCTTTTTATTCCATGCTCTTCACATAATGGATTGAACTCACCAGATGTAAACTCTCCACCTCTATCAGATCTTAGGTAGTTAATTCTCGGATTTTCCTCATTTTCTACTCTTGCCTTAAACACCTTGAATCTATCAAGAGCCTGAGCCTTTTCTCTAAGAAATGTAACCCATGTCATCCTAGGGTAATCATTAATTAAAATCATAAAGTACCTATAACCACTTAGGCTTTCTGTTCTTGTAGAACCACAAAGGTCTGTATGAATTAATTCAAGCATTCTGGTAGAAGATTAATCTTTTCCTTTAAAACCGTTTCTTGTTTTCTTTCCCATCTGATAACTTCTACATATTGAATTAGAAGGCTTTGTGATTCTAGGAAGATCTCTCACAACTTATCTAGAACTAATCCTAACCAGATTATCAAAATTCACATGTCCCATTCTCCTGTGCCAGAGCCAACTCTTGTTAATCTATGAAACAAAACACTAACCATTACCACCTTTAATTAGATAGATGTTTCCACGAGTTCTTCTTCCAGCTGCAACTATAGTTCCAGATCCTTTTCTGATCTCACAAGTGTTATCTTGAAACACAATCTTAAAACCTTTGTTGCACATTTGTACAACACTTCAGAGATTATGCCTTAAACCATTTACACAGTATACATCATCTGTATTGTGTTTTCCATGAAAGCTAATTGTTCCTTTACCAACAATCTTAGCACCAGAGTCATCTCAAAACATGACTATACCTCCATCATATTTCTCAAGTTTAGTAAACTTACTCTTATCACCAGTCATTTGATTTGAACATCCACTATCAATTACCCAAAAGTCTTCATCTTTTCTGGCATGAAAAGAAGTCACCAAAGTACGTTCTGCTTCATCTTTCTTGTCTTTTGGACCAGATTCCTTTGCATAATTCTTTTCAAGGGCTAGAAACAAGCATTCATCTTTATCTTCCTCATAGTCAGATTCATCATCAAAGATTCTTGCATCTTCCTTGACATAACACAACTTATTAAACTTCCTATCCTTCTTATCCTTGTATTTATTGTTATTACCATCCTTATTCTTCTTTCGTGTAACTCTATTAGGACATATTGATGTATAATGACCAATATTTCCATAGCTGAAACATTTAAAAGGCAACTTACGTTTGTATTTACCAGTACCTTTCTTCAATCTCCTTCTGAAATTTGCCTCCAAATCTTCTGTATCATCTTCATCTTCATCATCTCCTATCTTCATTTATTTAAAGATTGTTTCAGTCTTCTCCTTATCTCTTGGAAATTTTCTCATCTCAAATGCTATCAGGACTCCAAATAGATGTTCCTTAGTGAATGTATTCAGATCATACTGTTCTTCAAGAGCAGAAACCTTGTCACTGTAATTTTCTGGTAAAGTCATCAAGATATTTTGAATTATATCTTCATCCTTCATGGTACCACCTTGATTCTTGATTTCAGTTGCAATAGTCTCAACTCTCTGATAATAGCTTGCAATGTCTTCTCCATCTTGCATTTTCAGATTCTCAATTTTTTGTTTAGCAGTCAGTTTCCTTGATAAATTAACTCTCTCATTTCCTTCATAGATGTCTTCAGCTTTTTCCACATTTCATTTGTAGTAGCTAAGGAAATAAATTTTGGTCTTTCAGTTTTAGATAGTGCACCGAAGATAGCAAACCTTGCTCTTTCATTCTCTTCAAAAGCTCCAACCTCATCAATAGTGGAAGGACCAGTTGCTAGTATCACATAATTTGACTCCACAATTTTCCAAGTATTGAAACTAATCGAAATTAGATAACTCCTCGTTTGTTATTTCCAATCACTAAAATCAGCTCCATGAAACATAGGAAGTTGCAACTTGTGCGCCATTTGATCTAACTCAAGCAGTTAAGCTTTTCACCGAGGAACCAGAGCTCTGATACCAATTTTTGAAATGCACACAAGACAATTGAGAGTGGGGGTGAATCACTTGTATCAACTCTTCTACTTATAGACTTAAACAATTCTACTTTAACTTCAATCTGTTACTAAGTGTAACCATGAAAAGAAAATCAAAAAACACAACACCAAAGACACCAGATTTATGTGGAAAACCCAATGAGGTAAAAATCATGGTGTGGGTTAACTCACAATATAGATGTAATTCAAAACCAGATACACATGCTCACTGCCCAAATATAAAGGCTCACTTCCTTAGCTTTCATTGTCTAGATAGGGAGGCTCACTGCCTACAGAAAAATACAAAGAAATAGATAAAGATCCACCACTAAGAGTTTCACACACTTCACAAATTTATCGGAATGTTGTTTCCACACTTCACTCTTCCACACTTTTATTTTTGCACTTATTCACACACTCTTCACTTGCTCAAATCGAATGATAGATGGATGATCAATTCGCTACAACTTGATTCGCTTATATACCATCATCAACCTTATAAACATTCATAAGGCCGGCTAAACAATTTCAAATTACAAATTCAAACAAGGTCACCTACTCAACATTCCTGTGGTGGATAAGAATGTGAGAGGACGAATTACATATTAATTTATGACCCATATAATATCTTGGATCTCGCTCACTCTTTCATAGATTGATGCAAACATATAATGTAATGTGCAAACACCAGGTCGACCAAACCTAATGAAAACACTGATGAAATTTGAAGTAGACGCATCATCAACAAGATAATCTCACACGGAAAACTCAACACGCTTCACTAGTCAATTTACCATCTATGGGAATACCTCAAATACATCCACAACAATTTCATCAAACTTCATTCACAGAGAACATTTCACTAGTCCAATTGGAACAAATAGAAAAAATACCGAAGCTCTGGAGTAGGTCTTCCGGAGTGCCAAACCACTAGAAATTTTGTCTGAACACAGAAACCATCATAGAGAGTAATCTCCCAGATCCACAAGATCTGAACCCAAATACTAGAGAATTGCAGAGCCAAAATGTTTCTCCCAGTCCATAACCTGATAACACTGGAAAACCAGTTCACACACTGGTGAACATAACTTTTTCTCTCCATCAAATCAGAAGCTGAAACTTATAATATACAATCAATTAAAGCTCATGATCAAACCTGAAGATCCACATAGGCATAGGGTCAACACAGAGGAAATGTGGACCACAATACCAGATCATGCACAAAACACTCTTCAACTCAGTTTTTATTATTTCTCAAATTTTCTCAAAATAACTTGTCAACAACTCAACCTGTATAGTGTTGACATCAATGACAACATAAATGAAAACACCACCAAATACTTCCATACTTGCAACAAAAAAACCCCCTTGCTCCTAAGAGATGATTTTTGGAATGAGTGATTGAAGGTTCAGGTAAATTACTTTTGTAAACATTTTATAAATAGTATTGGATACATGTGTTCATCTTGAATCCTTCAATGAAATATCTAAATCTCAAGAGATTCTAATCACCACATAGGTATATTAGAATAGTACATTGACATCAAATTTCACTATTGATGTTTGTGCCAATTTATAAAATCTTGTAACAATTAGGGAAATCACGAGAAAAACAACTAATGAACACGTTAGAAAGTACATTAGGCACTAGAGGAGCTATGATATGGACTAGATTGAGATCAAAAGATCTATCCTTATCACATTAATTCCAAATGTGCATCTACATGTTTCATGATACATGGAGATTTGTGCCACCTTATGGATGAATAAGATCACTCCTACAAGTAGAAGCATATATGCACTATTGAAGATCTTTAGAAATCAATAAAGACAGTAGAAATAATTGGAGCATGGATTTTTATTGCTATATATTTCTAATTATATAATTTTCACATTATAATATAATGGCTAAGGTCTGTCACATTGGAAGATCATTACAATAGATTGCAATGTTTTATGATTGTAATAGAACAAGAACATTTTTCATATTCTTCAATTCATTTTTTGTGATTTTCTTTGTTTGGATACATGGTTGGATAATCCTTTATTGGACCCTCTATCCACAAAATTAATTAATTTATCTCTCTATTATTCTTTATTTGATGTATTTCCATTCCCTAATCATCAAGATAGGTAATTTGTCTTCCACTATGTGCAACTCAATATCTCCCTAAAATATTGATGATTAGATGAGTAGTATTTTAGCTTAGTTGTAACTTTTGAATAATTCTATTTATTTGATAAAGCCTTGAAAGATAAGCAAGGAAATATTGAATTTCTAGCTGTTGGAACACAATGAGCTACTGAGAGGGGGGTGAATTAGTAGATACTAAAAACTTTGTGCAGATTACTTCCTCAAACTCTTAATGTGTAGATTGAAAACTAAGGATGCAAACATAAACATACAAATAGAAAATCAACACACACATGCCCACAACACCAGATATATGTGGAAAACCCAATATAGGAAAAACCATGGTGAGAAATTCTACTTGAGTCTACTACTAAAATCTAGACTCACAATCAAAATCTTTGTTACAATGTTTAGGGCTACAACCCAAGGAAGCTTCAACTCCCTAATTTAGAAGATACAACTTCAAGGGTGCTACAACACCCTAGTTTAGGAGCTACAACTCCAAGGAGACTAAAATACCCTAAACTGAGCTACAACCTAGTACAATGAGGCTACAACCTCTTACAACATCACAAACTCATATATGCATACAATTTTGTTCTACACAACCTATAATACATCATTACATTGTTGCTTTCACTACAACACACACTCTATTGCTGAAGCTGCACACTCAACAAAACATACCTTTGCTCTGAACTCTCCTCTACTCTGCACTACACTATCTTCCCTTTCTGTAGTGTCTCACACATGTGCACTAGATCTTGAATTCCAACCTAGATGATGTTCTATGTTACAGTCTAGGAATTTACAAATGCATTCTCTATCTATTGCACATATCTCTCTCTTGTAGACACACAAACACTCTTACTATCTCTGCAACATGCTTCTACAAGATGTAACACTATTCAACACTACATATAACTACTGACCTTTCTCTATTCATGTACACTTGTTTCAGACTCCAAAATTTGACAATATTCGATTGTCATCTATCTCCACTTACCTACAATATCAACCTTGAGATTCTCTCTACCACTCAGATAATCTCAAACCTTGTGCTAGGGTTTCCTTCACTTGGAAACTTCACTAGCAAGCAGCCTATACCTCAAGCTACACACCACAACTCATCATTAATTCATCTGATAGGGTCTATCAGATATCTTCATTATCACTCTGCCTATGCATCTAGCTAGTTCCACATTTAATTCGATTACAGAGAATTTTCCTCATTCTCTCTGTCAAACCCTAAGAATCAGATATGAATCCAATGCATTATTCTGTTCATCCAATCTGATTTGATTTCAATCTCCTATTAGGGTTTACCACATATCTTGTTCTACACCATACCTGTGCATCGAGCCTCACAACATTAAATTCTCTTTTAGAGAATTTGTAAAGAATAACATCCTACAAAACCATAAGATCAAATCTACACTAAATGTGTTCTATTGTCCATATGATCAGATTCAATCTTGATCACTTCTACAGTCTGTATTGCAGCCTTGAAGATCAAATCTTTACCGACAATGGTCATAGATGTAGTTGGGCCAATTAATTCCATCCTTTGTGTCAGATATCAGTTAAAAACCTCATTCACACTGAGTTATCCATTTGTGATTAGTGCATTTAAATTTGGGTCGTCTATCTATTGACTTCGTGCCATAATCCCACACTTTCTATTCATTGTCACAACTTTAAAGCATAACCATCCCATAAAAAAATATTTAAATATACGTCGTTGATCACAAAACCATAGCGATCACATAGTGCATCATAATAACCTTAAATCATGACAGTCAAATCAACCTTCTTTTGATTTCTACCATTAGTCTCCCTCATACACCGCTCTCCATACACGGGGTCCACCAGGACACACATCCAAAGCCCGCTATCCCATGAGCATTGATAACAAACCTTGCAGGGTCTGTGGGAAGTTTCCATTTGTCATCTATGTCATCGCCACACAACTGAAAACAATGATGTGAGTTGGTATTTCGATAAAATCTTCTTCTGCCACTTGTTGTCACATGTCACCAAACTCCATCATCAGCCTATTAGGCCCCACCTCAAGCTCTACTTGATGATAATGTGTGCATCCTTCGTAGGTCCCACCATTCACAACGGTCAATATCCAACCATCATGGATTAATCTCCACCACTCCCCGTTGACCCGCGTGTCTTATTGAAATCTTAGCGGGGTATGTAGGCTAATGCCACTTGTTAGCCTTCGTCACAATCCGTCATCATCACCATCTTGTTGGATCACATAGTCGATATCCATTCTCCCATCGTGCACCGTCCGATCAACACTATTTGATCTCTATCGTTCCTCCCTGACCTCGTGGGTCTTATTGAAATCTTAGCGGGGTATGCAGGTATTGTCCAATCTCCAAGGCTTGACCTCCACCGTTGATCAATCGAAGAAAAATATTCATTTGTGACTTAGGAAATATTAAAGCTATTGTTCATGTTTGTTGGGCTGGTAAACATAAGGTGAAGGGGCCGGTCACCCTCATGACTTCAATGACATAAGTTATAACTTATGTGACCGATAACCACCAAACAAAAGTCACCATCGAAATAAAACATCTGTTCACGATTCCATGATTGCAGACACATTAGGGTTTATCTGTAAACCCTAATATCACCCAAGAGCAGAAATAATGCATTCTTGGATGCATCCTTCTCTTTCTGGATCAGCATAGCACATCATTGGAATTCTCTCAAAAAACCCATATCGTATCTGGTACCTAATTTTATATCAAATACTTGGAAGCAATTGTTGCAAAGAGGTGACAACATTTTTTCAACTATGTAACATATTTAGCAAATTGCTCTTCTGCACCAACAACCAATCCACACACTTCCAAAACTAGATTCACTGCTCTCACATTCATACTTTGTCAGCATGCACTTTACTGCAATTTAACTTATCTCCTTTGCATGACCTAACTCATCACCTTTTTGATACCTTCATGATATCTATGCTGCCTTGGCATTACTGAACATTGCCAAACAAATCTCTCCTAGGATCAGGTATTACACCCTTCTGATCCACCTCTTTGACATCAATGACAACATCATAACATATGCATTCACCAACAACCTGTACCCATGCTTCCATATTCACTGCAAACCTTATCTCTCCTTGACATCAATGACACTTTCCATTAATTCCAACATTCTCACTTGGATGAGAAACTCCATTTCATCTCCTATCATCATGTCAACAATCTCCCTTGCATAATTTGCACTTTTGACATCAATGACAACTATATGCTTTTGCATAGGATCAACACACTTCTCCTCTAATCCCCTTTTGAAATCAATGACAACATATTCCAACACTAGCTTCATGATAATATTCACCTTTCAAGTTCTTTGGTATTCTTTTCTCAAAGGTTGTGTATATAACTAGGTTATTGATTTTATAAATTTTAATTTCCATATATGTATCATCAATTTAGTTTCCTACTCTTTGCCTAAATTTTAATTTCATCCCTATCCATACATTGGTAATGATACATAAGTTGAATATGTTGTGCCTATAGCACACACGCCCCGTTCGGACTGGGGACCCCCTCTTTTCCCTCTCACCTTCACTGTGTTGATTCATTTTTGTCTAGTTTTACGTGCCCCTATTTTTGAGCCTAAGTTGGTTGCATGCTTAAAGTTTCCAAATGTACTTTGGAAAAATTCACTTTTTCAAGTTTCACCAAGTTTTGGGCTTTTGTGAAAAAGTGCCTTGCGGGTTTCTGCCTTCCGGGAGCCGCCTCATCTTCAACCGCTCACAGGTCCGTTGTTGTGGGTATCCTTATGCGGAGGTTCGTCTCTGCTTCGTTGTTCCCCACATCCTCCATCTCACGTCTTCCCACAACATGAATCCCGAACCTAAATTTTCTAAATAGCTTTTAGCATGACATCCTTGCCAGCGTGGGTGCAGCTCCACCTACCTTGTCCCAACCATACATGTGAATTAATGCAGCCATTAATGAAGGATGGCCTATATAAACCCTTCATCCTCCCTATCATTTTCACTCATGAATTTCAAATTTGAGAAGGTGAAGGAGAGAGCTCTATGCATAAAGGGTTTAAAGGCTGTGATTACAACTATTTCCCGTGCATGAGCAAGGTATGCCCTCAAACACCCACCATTTGTCAGTTTTATGCCCTAAAGGAATTCACTATATTATCAGGTGGGATTTAGGCCATTTAGAATCTCATGGGTTAAAGATCAAATGAGACGATAAACCATAGGGACTAAGCCATCAGAGCACTTGATGCGAGATTTCCAACTGGGAAACCCGTCTTGAAAGTGTCGTTTGAATCGATAAAATGATGATGACCTTGATGGATTTTGGCTTCGCCCTCAATGCTCCATCGAAGAGGAAGATATTTATTGTAGAAAATTGGAGCCAGCACATGAATCCTTGTGTGAAACTATACTCTTCCAATGCCGTGTCTAACAATGAGGACCTTAGGGCCACCTGCAATCCTAATTCCACACTATCTTCCTTCATAAGCTACGAACCTGAGTGCCTTCATCAAAATTTCTAAGTTAAAAGGACCATTGTGGGATCCGCCCCTATGGGCTTCCTCATGTGGAGGTCCATTTACCAAATGTCATTCCCAATGGTGAATTAAGCACCACCCCCACACTACGGATCCCGCTCCCATTTCCTTAAAGGCCCCTTCGAGAAAAGAGTCGAGTCTTCAATACTCAAGTCCCCAATTTTTCAGGTCTTTGTGGGCCCACCCATGTGGGTCTCTGCATGCGGGCCTTCGTGCTCCTTTTTCCATCACCCAATGATGGAACTCTCATGTCTATTTTCTATGAAGGGCCCGCATGACTTTTTTCCTCAAAAAAAGCTTTAAGTCTACTACCAAAAACTTCAAGTCGGGTGGTCTTTGCAAATCCACCTTTGTAGATCACTATTTGTAGGGGGGAATTACTCCTAGGTCATTCCTTAGCAGTGAAAATAGACTTCCTTCCCATCATGCATACCCTGAACCTACAAATGTGGCTGATATGAAGGATGCACCAATGGAAAAACTTAAGTTGGGTTTCTCTGTGGGTCCCATTGTGCGGGCCGCCAAATATGGAATGACGCCCACTAGAAGCCGTTGTCTAACTGTAGAACCTTAACAATGTTCCACTATGTGGCTTCTATGTACCCAACCCCCGCACCTCATGAAATGATCAAACCTTTGAGCCAAATCAACTAAGTCCAATTTCATGCACATATCGAAGGCGTTCACAATAAAATTAGCAAAGTCAGGATGTCTTGCGGACTCCGCCATGCGAAACTCCGCATGTGGTAAGACGCTTACTCTTGGCCGCTCTCTAACAACAGAGACTTATTGACAACCTGACCCATGAATTTTGCGCCTCCAAATTCTGCATTCCACGAAATCAGAAGGCTTTCAAGAAAAATGACCAAGGTTGATGTTGTACATGCATCAAATATTTGGAAGCAAGAATTGACTAAGTACAAAGACTTTGTGGATCTCGCTATGCAAAAATCTGCTAGTGAAACACCGCTTATTCAAAGCTATTCCTTGTGGAAAAACTTCAAAAGGTTTCCACACCATAGCTTTTGCCTCCTTCACACCTGCATGAGATTTAAAGATTGATCTGACAAGAGAACATAACTCTAAATGCTTTCACTACTAAATTTTGCACGTGCTTAATAGTTTTATGCAAATTTCCCCCACCATTTAAACATGCAAAAATTCAACATCGAGTGGCCGCTTGTGGAATTCCCTCTTCCTTGTGTCATTCCCTACGAAGTTCACTCGGGCGGCTGCCGCATGTCGGAAACCCGCACCTCCAAACCCACATTACCGTAAAATTACCAAACAAGGCTCAAATGATGAAATATGATAAATGTAATGATCTTTAGGAATATATGGATGCAATTAATGATGTGTTTGCATGATTTAACTAACATTTTCCCTCCTAATTTTTCAATGCACTTACTACACCTTTCATGTGCAGGAATTATATAGCCCGCTGAGAGACCATCAGAGAACTAGATGAGAATATTGATAAAGGGAAAAGACCAGCGAGAACTCCTAGAGGAAAGGAAGAGAAGCAACAAATGAAGTATTAATTCCACGGTGTCAAGTTTACCTCGAAGATTACTTCCAATTGGGATAAAGTCACATATATTGATTTGGGGCATGTTAGTATAGATGAGTTCAGGAAAAGGTTATGGTTAACCCCACAATAAATGAAGCCCTGAGAATTAAACAAAGTGGATTTTAAAAGGTGTTGGCTTCCCTCTTGCTCTAGTGGCTCTAGAACTAGTGATGGATTTCTGGGAGTGTTATCACCCATAAAACAAAAGGATAGCCATTGGGGACAGAAGAGTACTGGATGGTCTGTCTCCCTAATCTATTGAAAAGATGTTTGGAATCCATACATTTGATGTAATGGAAGAGGATGATAAGGATTTCTCTCTAAATATCTATTAGTAGGACCCTATTGGATGCAAAAGGACAATAAATTAGACATGGTTGAAAGATAAGAGAGGTAGTGCCAACAAAGTACTACAAACACTATATAGGAGTGATTTTTTTGAAGAATCCAATGACATAGTCACGCTTCTAAGCAGAGTGATGGGCCTCCCCACTTCCTCATTCTTTGAGGTGTGGATATTTTATTTCTTCAAGGAGATTCTCTAGGGCAATGCCAAGTTCCACTAGGCGAAGATGATAAGTAACAATTTGCATGACCAATTCATGGCAATGAAGAAGACTTCATAGTTTTACATGACCTCTTATATGGTCTACATCCTAAAAGTAAATCTCCCATATAAAGGATTGGATTGTTCTAGAGTACTGTGAACCAAGAAATGGCAACTTAGAGTGTATGACTGCTACCCTCAACTTCAATATAGGAACTTCAAGAAAGATTACTGGAGGGTAAATGATGCCTTCATTGGGCACATCATTAGAACCTTGGCACAAGATTATCATAGGAGGGTATCACACAGTGCCAAGGTAGTCATAAAGGGCTTTGGATATTTGTTCATCCAATTCCCAAAATTCACATACATTAGAGCAGATGGATTCTCAATAAGACCCTACTGGCTGCTCCGCTACTCAAATGACATAATTATATTGTTGGAACTTACTAGGTAGTTGCACTACCCATTCTCTGCTGGATAATAAATACCATGTTGGGATCTCATATCCCCTCACATTTGGACAAGGAATGTACTCCTGCCCTACTACCTAATATATCGACAACTCAAAAAAGGAGCTTTTAGAGTACAATCTAGAATTGAACACAGAGAGAGGAGGCTTGGACCCTCTTGAGAAGTTGAAGAAGCAAGGTGGAAGATAGTACACCCAACGACCCCAAATTGAAGACTTTTGGGCAAATTGTGATGATAACAAAGAGGTTCGAAGGTGACATTATATGAAATAATTGTTAGATTTATAAAATCCATCAATTTGTTCTTAGTGCCCCATCAAATTGTTGAGGATGACAACATTTTTGATGAGAAATATAATGCTTTGATAAAGGTTCCCTTTCTAGTAATTGATTGGGCTAAGAAAGAGGTCACTAACCTAGACATTGTTACCTACCCAATTAAGCAGAGGACCAAACAATGGGTTGATGAGAAAATAGCTTAGTTGCATGAACAGGGTGCAAAACTAACATATGGAGAGCTCAAAGATGATCTGGAGAGTGAAACAGATAGTGGCACCATCACAGGATCATCTAGTGAGGCTCCCAAGGCTCTGCCCATAACCAAATCGAGGAAGAGAAAAGACACATCCGAGCAGAAGCCCAAACATAAGTTATATACAAGGAAGTCAATAGAGGGGCAGTCCCCAAAGAAAGCAAAAAGGATGGGAAACTTTGTTCCCGAGATGCCCAACATTCGAGAAGAGGGACACCCGCATGAAGAGGAAGAAGCTAAGAAACCTCGCTTGCCACTTCCAACTACCATTGCACTCCCATCTGCCCTTGTTGTTGCACCATCCCCACCTACTATGGATATCTCTTTCCACCTCACCTCTGCATCACCAACTGCTCCGATAGTGGTGTTAGATTCTTGTTCCTCCACCATTTCCCCATTGTCATCCTCCTCACTCTAGCCTCCATTGCCAACCCTTTCTACCTTGTCACCTTCTCGTCCAACAACATCCATGACACCTCTTACCCTGTCGCATGCCTTTGCCGCCTATATGAAATTTTTTCCATCCAAGCTCTTTGGCGTAATCCTCAACCATCAAGTCTTGCCATTAATGGCCCAACTTGCTGTTGCCCTGCCTCTCCCTCCACCACCTATCAAGCCACCAAAAATGGAGGCTACCATACAAATATATGAAGAAATGGAGAGGCTTAACAGAGAGAAACTCAAAGGAGCAGATGTTGATATTACTAAAGAGCCAAAGGAATCTGACTGGGATGACTAATTTTAACATCCTGAGGGATGGCTAAGGGTAAATATAGACAAAGTAGCTTTAGATGAAGGGGGTGACAAAAAACTGAAGGTAGAGATGTTGGTAAGTTGGATGAATACTATGAAGTTGAGACCTCTGACTAGGAATAAGAAGAAGAACAACCTAAAGAGCATCGAGATGAAGAGGCAAAGCCAAAGGAACACCGTTTTGATGAAGGGAAAATGGATACAAGTATTGATGTAGGAAAGACTAATGAAAATTTGTAAACTAGCCAAGATGAGGGCCTGAGATGTAAAGAAGTGCCTCAAGAGGGAGAACAAGAGAAAGAGAAGGATAAAGAATAAGATAATGTATAAGAAAAGAATGTTGAGTTTGAGAAGCTAGTTGAACACGAAGAAGAAAAGGGGACAACATTAGCAGAAGAAAAAATTGGTGGAGAAAATGTAGCATCTGCTGAGCTTGATAAAGGAGAGGCTAGGACATAGGAAGAGGAACACAATGAAGAAGAAAACATGAAACATGTTTTTGAACAAGAAAAGGAAGGACCATCAAAAGAACATGATGAAGGAGGAAATGATGAGTCTCTGAGCCATCAAAAAAAGGTCCCTGTGTGGTTGGAAGAACAACTAAAGAGAAAGACCATCGTACTTGTAGACCTCAAGGATCGATTGGAGGCAATATTGGCCAGAGCCCAAGTAAAGACCCAAAAGGATAAGAAACCAAAGATTAGATCACACATTACTACTGATACTTTTGGGTCTAGGGTATTGAAAATGGCCACTCCCATAACAAATAAAGATGCAATCACCATTCAAGGAAAGGACTATCAGGTGTCGACCATTAATTTGGGCCCAATATTTCGAACCCAAAAGATAGATGAATTCCAGGGGTCTATCTCTACCATCATGTAGCAAATGAACATGGATCAATTTACAGAGGAACTAAAAGTGCAAGTGGCAGAACTAACCACTTTCATACAAAAATGGACCTCATCCAGAGAAGAAGATCCAATAGAATCACCTACACTTGCTATCTTATCCAAAGAAGAGGTGAATAAAATAGAGAAAATGAGGAGCTGGACCAAGTCCACATCTGGCTAGTTCAAGGGGGTCATCAACATGGGTGATAAGGGCATCCATTATGTAGTCAGGATGCAAAACCATTATTTGATCCTACAAAAGGCAATTGAGACAAAGGCGGGCACTTGTAAGGATTTCCCTCATCTTTACAAAATCATGTACCCAAAATTGTAGAGCATCATGAAGTTATCTCTAAAGGTTTGGGAAAAAGATTTGGCCTTGCCAAAGGAGGATCATGGTTTGCTCGATGCTTGGTTGCATACTCTTAAATTTAGAAAGGTAATTCTAGAAAGGTCATTGATAGAGTTGGACCATATCCGTGCCAACATTGTTACTCACTTGGCTGAGGTGGATGACCCCCTAAAGCTAATGACAGGCTATGTGATGCCCACCCTGGAATTAGATTTGGAGGTAGTTGTTAACTAATTTTTTCTTATAGCTCAATCAGGTAGAGCTAGAATGGAGTTTACATATTTCAAGAGCATTCAGGATCCAAAGAATTAATGCATTATTTGAAGCTTTCAACTTCATTGTTTTGCTAACTTATTTGTTCACTATGTACGTATAGGTTCATTTATCATTACATGATTCATCTTGTTTAATATCACAACATGCGAAGAAAATGGGCTCCCGCAAGGGTTGATCCCAGCATGATGCCCTCTCAGTTGCAAAAGAGGAATGGAGTGTGAATTTCATAAGTTAAAATAGGTGCAAGTCACTTTGATATGATAACACTGTCATCAAAATAGAGCGTACCATAGTGATGTTTCTCATGGGGCATCAAACTTGGCATCATTTGCCAAAGATTCACATATAACGTTACAGTCCAAAGGTTGATCAAAAACCATTATTAGACTCAAAAGATGCAGCAAAAGTTTTTGTGGATGGAGTTTGCAAATAATGTTTAGTTCCATTTGAAAAAATAGACTATTAATGGTGTTAGCATTCAAAAAAAAGATTTTATGGACAAGAATATGAGAAAAAAGTAACCATTCGAAGGCCCTACCCCGAAGAACAACAGTCATGTGTTTCAATCATATATGGAAAACTATAATCTAGGTTTTGGTTATTTTTATACAAAAATTAGAAAAAAATAAGGTGAAAAAACTCTTCAAATTTTTCGCCAACCCAGTTTATATTTTTCAAGAAATTTTCACTAGTCCTAAGGCAATAGTATGGGGAGTGAACTAAAGCTTCTATTTTGATTTTCCAATCCCAACTGAGTGATTTTTGAGTCCTTTTGGATAGATCCACTTGGGAAGGAAAGTTTCCACCTATTTGCACTTAGTTTGGAGCAGTTCTTGGCCCTCTTTTTGTGGTTTTTTCCCTTTGCTCGAAAATGAAACTTGATTTTCTATTTTGGTGAGTAGTTAATTGAGATTTTTCCCATTCACTCATGGAGACTCATTGGAGATATATATTGAGGGAAAACTTAGTTTATAAAAAGAAGTTCAGATTTGCTTCTTACTCTCTTGACTACTTGCAAAGAGCTTTGTAAGCCATAGATTTGTACTTAGATTTTCATATTTTTCATACTCCTCCAGTTCAATAAAAGTAGCAAAGTATTCTTATCTCAAATTTTGTCTCATTTTGTAGTAATAGATTTGATGTTGTCATTGAGATTCCAACTTTTGAATCCTTTTTATGTCCTATTATTGCAATTGTGGGTGCATAAAGTTCATATGATACAGGTTGTATGTTGTGTTTGATTTCAAACCTTCATGCAAATTTATTTTTTGTTGTATGTACATGCAAGGTTGTGAAATTTAGTGTTTTGTGAACTATTTGTGAGTGGAATTATTAAATAAGTTAAAGTTTTGTTGCATCAACCATTAGATTTAGGATTTCATTTCAAGTTTTCCTTCTCCCTTTTCCTCAGAAAATTCTTAGTTTAGGTGATCTACTAGGGGAACCAACCCACTCTGGAGATTCGTTCTCACCAGAAGTTACCCACAACTTGAGAACATTTCCATGTTTCAACAGGATAGTTAAGTCAAATCTTAGCTAGGGTGAAATCCTAGTTGATAACAACAGTAAAGCGGGAGTTTCACAAAAGGGTGGAACAGGAAATCGACAACACTTTGTCGGTGGATTTTAGGGATTTCATTGTGCATAATTTCTCAGAGTCAGAGCAGATGGTTAAGGTGAGAGATAAATGTATAAAGAACCATGAGGAAATTATGAATTTTATGAAAAGTATTGCCTTATGCATTACCGAATCAGATTTCACAGAATGGGATAAACTGCAAGCTGTTATAGGAAAGTTTTTTTATTATACTACTCTACAGAAGGAAGTTGGAAATCCCTTAATAGATGATACATTTTTAAATAAGTAGCTAGAGGACAAAATAAGAAAGAGACAAAGAGACTATTTTTATATTGTATATTTTGGGGGCAAGGTGAAACCTTAGACTAGAATGAATCTGAGCCACTCATTAAAAATGAATCTTGACCATTCATTCTTCTTTTGGAAAACTATAAATAGGGGCATCCTGTCATTTTCAAAAGGGAGAGATGAGTTGTTGTGTAAATATATGCTGCTACAAAATATAAGAAAATTATTGAGTTAATGGTTTCTTGTGTCTTTCTCCTTATGTAGTTGATGATGCTTCAACCAGAATGGTATGCTATGCAGCTCTAGACAATCTCACATCCGCCTTGGTCAAAAGAATGCATCAACCACCCGAAAGTTTGATAGAGGCCTATGCTGAGGTAGTAAAAGAAAGTACGAACTTGGGAAAACATGTTGTAGGTCCTCTATCTTCATTAGGACTATCTGCCAACCCTGGAAAACTCTAAGGGCTTACTCATGCCTTGGTGCATAAAAATCTGTTGATGAACCCGTTTCCTCAACTACCCATGGTGTTGTACCATGGGCCTCTGTTGAATCAAGCTCCACTAGTGTCAAGCTATCTGTAGGCTCTGCATCAAAAATTCTACGCTCAACAACCCCAAGTGCCTTCATACTTGAAAAAATCAGAATTCCCAGTAGAACCAACCTTCAACACCTCCTATTTTCCTTCAGAATTTAGTTCCCACTGAAAGTAGTGTAGAAAAATAATGGATCGATGAGCTGGTTGAATTAGTGAAGAAGCTATCCACTGAGGTTACTCATTTAAGGAATCAAAATAACTAATTGCAAGATTCTTAGAAGAGAATTCAAGCCAATTATCAGTGAGACCACTAGGATTCAGGACCATCTTCGAATGAAAATTATGATCAAGGCTAGAACTCAGGACATAACTTTGAAAGAAGGCAGCCTCAAAGGCAGAATAGAACATGGAATACCAGGCCTAATAATGGAGGCATGCCCATACCTCTTCACCAACCAGGTGGTATAGAAAAATCAACAAGTGGAGTTTACTTGGTTGAGGAAACCTTATTTGGATGGTGTAGAATTCATAAAACCAATAGGCATTATGAGTTTGATTGTTCAGAGTTCCAAACTACTGTAGAAACCTTTCAAGTAGAATTTTAAAATGCTATTGATGGTTCAAACTATAGATAAATAGTTCCATCAGAACCATATGACTCTTCGGTCTTGGTGGTCAACCAGGCTCCCTTCCCTCAAAGTGACAGTAACTCGCTCGAAAAATGGGTTGCGACAAAAGAAAGTGAAGCTAAAGAGGTAAGTAATGAAAGCTATTTATCTCGTCTTTTTGATTTAGTAGATAATGGTCCTAAAGATGAGGAAGAGAAATGTGAGGATGAGGTTCATATGTTCCACCAATGTGCTACCCCTTACAACTTGAGAAATAGACAAGTCGGTGGTCCCTTTACAACTTCTACCCCACCTAACAATTTCAATACCCTATCGGATCCTAATGCTAGCAATAATTTGACCTATCCCAAAGTGCCTACCCAGTATTTCAATAAAAATAAATCCAACTCAAGACCAACCCATTAATGCTTCCCAAGGAACTTCCTTTGAGGTAGGAGTTGAGAAAATGAGGGAATACATGGCTAAGGAATTTAAGAAAGTGAAGATAAGCTCAACCTTTGAGTTGCTGAGAGTACACACTGTTAGGAATACCTTCTTTTGATCATTGAATGAAACTCCCCCATCAAAACCAACCCAAGAGGCATCTACAAAGAGAGTCTCATTTGACACCTCTAATAATGAGCTTGTAATTAGGCAAATTATCGGAAAGAAACATGATCAACCACCCAACTAGTAATCTAACAAAAATAAGCAAGTAGATAAGTAGCCAACCAAAGAAAAAAATTTAGTACAAACAAAGGATAAAAGAAATGACAAGGATAAGGCTCAGGTAGCTCAGGCTGATGTTTCTATGGGACTGTTCCAAGGGAAGTTGGAGACCCCTCCTTTCCTATTGACAATTTGTATATTTGGAAAAAAATTGCATAATTTCCTGCTATACTCAAGAGCCTCGTCTAATATCATGCCATTCATAGTGTGCCATGCACTAGAAATAACCCTGACCCCATCTAGAAGAAAGGTGACTCAGCTTGATAAGACTGGGGTGAACATAGTAGGGGAGATGAATGGGATCCCTATGTAGATCGCAGCAAACCCAAGGGTACAACAAGTTATTGACATCCAGGTTGTTGATATTCCCGATACCTATGACATCATATTGGAAAGAGACTTCACTCAAGCCCTAAATGGTTATGCTACAACATATTATTCACATCTATGGTTGCCTTGGAAAGGACTACCTAACCAAATTCAGATTAAATGTGAGCCCCAGATGAAATTTATGATCACTAAGTATAACAATACGAATGAAGTGTTGTTTGTATATAAAGAGTTGGGAAATTATTTTCCCGTCATCTATCAAGGTGAAGAAGAGGAAGGTGTAGAAGAGATCCTTGTGCTATGTAGTGCCCCCACCAATTTGGATCCTCTTCCTAAGAATAGGGAAGTGCTTGTTGAGTTTGGCATTGAAGAATTCCAAGATGATGGTAACCTTGGGTTGTTCGATGGCTTCCAAGAATTAATGATGAAGTGCATGCAAGATTAGACCAGTTTAGGATTCAGGATGGATTTCAAAGAGCCATTGTTGCCCAACTGGTGCATAATACATGATGGAGCTCATTTTGAGTTTGAGTGTTGCTTATTCTAAACAGTCGTGGATCAGGTCAAAAGGAAAATCCCTCCCAAGGAGATTTTGAGGGAAAAACTAGATCAAAATCAACCTGAACACAGACAACTACTCAAGGGTGTAGAAATGGATCCACAGCCAGGAAAGGAAGCATGCTCAATTAGATCCAAAGGAAAAAATCCCTTCAAGTACTTCTGGATGTTGCGCTTCGATGGATCCAAATCCAAGCAAGGAGCGAGAACAATCTTTGAGCTCATCAGTCCTACAGGTAAGGCTTATTTTGCTGCCCATATATTACAATTTTATTGCAAAATAATGTAGTGGAATATGAGGCATTAGTTCATGGGATACTCATGGATTTGAGGAAGAAGGTCAAAATGTTGCAAGTATTTGGGGACTTTGAATTAGTTGTAGCTTAGCAAGTTTGAAAATTATACTCATGTTATGACTGGAGGTTAGAAAACTATAGGCATAGAGTATGGGACATCATAGAAGGACTAGATGCATTTAACATTTGACTAGTTCCTCCTAGCAAAAATCATACTGTCGATGCCTTAGCTCAAGCGACCAACACCCTACAACCTCTATCGTTGGTTGGCCTAAAGAAATTCACTGTAGAGCTTATTTCTACCTTGTCAGTACTCGATAATGTAACCAAATTCCAAATGTTTGATGATGACAAGCATATCCTTGACTTCATCACTAGTTCCGATGTATTTTCCTCCCAAATCATAGATGAAGTAGAGCCAGAGGAAGTCGAGCTTGATATAAAAGGGGTGATCAAATTGAAAAGTAATACCATACCTAGGGGCACGGTTCAACTAGAAAGGATATTTGATTTAGACCAAATAAGAGATCAAGATAAAAAAACTAAGAAGGATTCCATAGATAATCAGTGTGATGCTCATAATATGGGTACTATAGAAGACATAAAAATGTGTTTATTGGTAAAGTTTGCACCCCACAAGAAAGGAAAGGGATTATTGAGGAATTGAGTACTTACCATGATGTCATACGACAACACCTAATCAATGTTTTGTTGGAACTCGTTATCTTCAAGGAAGTGTAGAATCTGCTATCCACCCATATCATTTTCTTGATCAAACATTCCACATGGGTGGAAATTTTGGTTTTGGTTAGAAAGAAAAATGGAGAAATTAGATTGTGTGTGGATTTTCAAAACCTGAACCGAGCTTCTGAAAAGGATAACTATTCGGCGTCCTCATTGGATGAAGTACTACAAATAGTAAATGGTTCGCAAATGATTTCATTTCTTGATGGATACTTAGGATACAATCAAGTAATGGTGCAATATGAAGATAGGCACAAAACAAATTTCACCACAAAATGGGGTACATTTGCATATAGAAGGATTCCATTTGGTCTAATTAACGTTGGTGCAACATTTCAACATGCAATGGACATAGCTTTCAAGGACATCATTGGAAATTCCATCATCATTTATATGGATGACATCATTTTCTTTTCAAAGAAAAGAGGGGACCACATCTCTGACCTATGTAAGGTTTTCGATAAGTGTAGAGAATTTGGCATTTCATTGAACCCCAAAAAGTGCATCTTTGGGGTAATGAAGGTAAAATTTGTAGGACACGTAATTTTAGAAAAGGGTATATCCATAGATCCAAAATGTATACAAGCCATCTTGAAGATTCAGCCTCTGGGAAGCAAGAAGGAAATGAAATCCTTTTTTTGGGAAAATCAACTTTGTCAATAAGTTTATCAAGGGGTTTGCAGAGATAGTCAAGCTACTGAATGTTATGCTTAAACAAGACACCAAAGTAGAATGGACGGCATAAGCTAAACAATATTTTTTTGAAATTAATAGGGCTATTGTAGATGCTCCCATGCTGGTCAGACTTGACTACCTAAATCCATTATATATCTATTCTTTTGCTTCAGACCATTTGAGTGGCAACATGCTAACATAGAAGGATGATGAAGGAAGTGAGCATCCTATTTCCTTCATGAGTGCCCCGCTAAAAGATGTTGAACTATGCTACCATAATGTTGAAAACCAACATATGCTCTAGTTTGAGGAGTAAATAAATTCTAGCATTACATCCTGAGAAACAAAGTGTTCGCTATTGTTCTAGACCCCATCATCAAGGTGTCGTTGATGCAAAATGAACCGGGAGAAAGAAGAGAAAAATGGGTTATGTTGTTGCAACCGTACGACATGGAAATCCAACCTATTAAGTTGTTCTGAGGATAAGCTCTCGCTCGTACAATGGAAAAGGTAGAACCTAAACTCACAATTCAACAGTACCACTTGGAGGATGTTTCTCTAGATGAATGGTACAATGACATTGTATACTACCTACTAAACAACAAATGCCCACCACATCTACAAGGAGTCCAAAAACAAGCTCTGAGGCTGAAGAGAAAAAAATATATGCTAAAAGGAGTTATGTTATATAAGAAGAATCATGAAGGAATCTACCTTAGATGCCTAGGAAAACCAGAAGTAGCTGAAGTGATGAAGGAATTCCATGACAAATTTAAAATGGGGCATGGATCTAGCCCCTCAAAGGCTCATCAGATTCTACAAATTGGATATTACTGGCCAATCTTATTCAAGGATTCCCACCATCATGTTAGATCTTGCCACGTCTACTAGACTGCTACCACTAGGGAGAGGCATGTCGTTGTTCCACTCCAGCCAATCGCTGAGGTAAGGTCATTTGCTCAGTGGGGACTCAACTTCATTAGTCAGGTAAACCCACCATCCTATTCGGGTCACAGGTAAATTCTAATTGGAACTAATTTATGTACTACATGGACAAAAGAAATTGCTTATAGACAATGCATGAAAGAGGTAGTAACTAATTTCCTTGAAAGTTTTATTATAAATCATTTTGGTTGCCCATTTGCATTGGTCTGTGATAATGGTCTTGCATTTGTATCCCTCAAGTTTGCAAGTTAGGCTTTTGATTATGGGATTGTCCTCAAATTTTCATTGAATTACTATCCCCAAGGGAATGGGTTAGATGAATCTACAAATAAGAACTTGTTGACTGTTATAATCAAACTATTAGATAAGAACCCAAAGGATTGGCATAACCAGTTGCAGTTTTTTCTATGGAAAGATCACACCCGACATAAAGCAACCTTAGGAACCTCTCCATTCTGCCTTATATATGGTTTAGAGCCTATTTTCACAATCCACCTTAGGATACCTACACTGCAATTTATCAATACCTACTATGAGGAGGGAGAACACCTTGAAGTTTTCTTATCTAAGTTGCTCCATTTAGAGGAAGTCTGTAATGAAGCAATAGAATATTTTGCCAAACTTTAGGGCATAGTTAAGAGATGGTTCGAAGAGAGAGCCAAGGTCAAGGCCTTTAGGATTGTTGAAGTGGTCCTATAATGGGATGAAGCCCATGAGAAGAAACGGGGGCATGACAAATTCGACAAGCTCTGGTTTGTCCCCTTTCAAATTTTTGATATCCTGGGAGATAATGCCTTTCTCTTGAAAACAATCACTAGAGAGGATGTCCCATTGCCAGTCAATGGGTAGTACCTCAAGAATTATTTCCTAGCCTGATCTATTTTAGCTCATTCCTATGCATAGTTATATTAGGTCTTTGATTTCTGTTTTTCTTTTCCTTTGCTTATTTTTTCGGCCCTTGTTTTGTTGAGGGTGTTGTTCGGTGTCGATGCAGTGTCTGTGCTCAGCCTTTTCAAAGGGCCACTTTTCTATGCACTCCCCTTTGTTCCATGGATAATTCTTCATGAGTTACCATGAATTTCTATCTAGTTATGTGAATTAGGTCTCTTCACCTGAACTTTGGCTTGACCTAGAATAGAACCCTTGATTGATTCCTTTTACATCTATCTCAGAAATCACATAATACACATCTTAAAACTCTTGATGAGCTACATGATAGTTACCATGAAACCTTGGCAAGTGAAAAATATTAAATTTGCTCCAGTGACCACTGCATTCTCCAAACCTATTATAAACTTCATTGCTTATACAATTGAGAAAAAGAGTATCAAAAGGAAAATATGAGAAGAAAAGAAAAGAAAATAAAAAAATTATTGAAAAGAAAGCAACTGTGTGGGTGTGCGAGAAAATATATCAAGGCTATGGATGCTCAACTAGCAATAGAGAAATGCTCATGGGGATTGTAGCAACAAATCCATTGGGGCCATGGATGCCTGACTAGATGCAGAGTAATGCCCAAGTTACTTTTAGGGCTAGATTATATACGTAGCTTTCCCCGATAGATTGGTCATTGTTCCCTATAGTTTTTGAGGGAGGGAAATGAATTCATTGTGCACACACACTTCTAAGATATTTTGTCACCTGATTCAACTAAGGGTTTTATTCTCCTTTAGGCCTCGAGTTTATTGATGATACCTTCTTCTGGTCTGTGAAACTAGAGATTCTAGGTTCTAGATGAATCCTTACCCTTGGAACACTTGGGAACATTCTCCCAATGGAGTCGCCATTTTTTGTTCCTATAGCACACATGCCCCATTCAGACCGGGGACCCCCTCTTTTCTTTCTCACCTTCGTTGGTTGAGCTCACTTTTTTCTAGTTTTGTGTGCCCCTATTTTTGAGCCTAAGTTGGTCGCATGCTTAAAGTTGAGAAATGCACCTTGGCCAAAGTCACTTATTCAAGTTTCACCAAGTTTTGGGATTTTGCAAAAAGTGGCTTGTAGGTTTTCACCTTCCGAGAGCCACCTCATCTTCAACCACTCATGGGTCCACTATTGCGGGTATCCTTACACGGAGTTCTGTCTCCACTTCGCTGCTCCCTGCATCCTTTGTCTTACATCCACCCACAACATGGCTCCTGCACCTAAATTTTTTGCATGGCTTTTAGCATGATGTCCTCACCAACGTGGGTTTCCGTAGCTCCACCTACCTCATCCTAGCTATACCTGTGAATTAATGCAACCATTAATGGAGGATGGCCTATATAAACCCTTCATGATCCCCATCATTTTCACTCGTGAATTTAAAATTTGAGAAGGTGAAGGAGAGAGATCTGCGTGCAAAGGGTTTAAAGGCTATGATTACAACTATTTCTTGTGCATGAGCAATGTATGCCCTCGAACACCTGCCATTTGACACTTTTATGCCCTAAAGGAATTAATTGTATTATCAGGTGGGGTTTAGGCCATTTAGAGTCTCATGGGTTACAGATCAAATGGGACAATAAACCTTAGGGACTAAGCCATCAAAGCACTTGCCATGAGATTTCAAACTAGGAAACCCATTCTGAAAGTGTTGTTTGAATCAAAAAAGTGATGACGACCCTGATGCATTTTGGCTCCACCCTCAATGCTCCATTGAAAAGGAATATATTTACCGTAGTAAGCTGATTTGGAGTCGACATGTGAATCCTTGTTTGGAACTCTGATCTTATAGCACCGTGTCTAACAACGAGGACCTTAGGGCCACCTACAATCCTAATTTCAGACTATTTGCCTTCATAAGCTGCGAACTTGAGTGCCTTCATCAAAATTTCTAAGTTAAAATGACCACTATGTGATCCAGCCCTACATGATTCATCATGTGGAGGTCCATTTACTAAATTTTGTTCCCAATGGCTAATCAAGCACCACCCCCACACTGCGGACCCCGCTCCAGTTGCCTTCACGTGAATAAAAAGGCCCCTTCGAGAAAAGAGTTGTCTTGAATACTCAAGTCCCTAGGTTTTTGGGTCTTTGTGGGCCCACCCATGTGGCTCTCTGCATGTGGGCCTCTGTGCCCCTTTTTCCATCACTCAACATAAAAACTCTCACATCTTTTTGCTATGAGGGGTCCATATGCCTTTTTTCCTCAAAAGAAAGCTTTAAGTCCACAAACAAAAACTTCAAGTTAGTTGGTCTTTGTGGATCCACCTTCATGAATTATTTTGTGTGGGGGGCCGTTACTCCTAGGTCGTTCCTTAGTGGAAAAAAATTGCTACTTCCCCGCCATGCATAACCTATACCTACTAACACTTTCAATATGAAAGATACACCAATGGAAAAACTTTAATTTGGTTTTCTCTGCGGGTCACATAGTGTGGGCAACCAACTGCAAAATGATGCCCACCAAAAGCCATTGTCTAATGATAGAACCTTAATGGTTCCCTACTATGTGGATTCCATGCACCCAACCCCCACACCTCATGAAACAATTGAACCTTTGAGACAAATCAACCAAGTCCAATTTCATGCACACACTGAAGGCACTCACAAAAAAAATAGCTAAGTCAAGATGTCTTGTGGAATTTTCCATGTAGAACTCCAGATGCAGGAAGATGCTTAACCTTGGCCACTCTCTAACAACGAAGACTTAACAACAACCCGACTAGTGGCTTCTGTGCCTCCAAATTCCGCATTCCACAAAATCACAAGGCTTTCAAGAAAAATGACCAAGGATGATGTCATACATGCACCGAATGTTTGGAAGCAAGAATTGACTAAGTAAAAAGTGTAGACACGTAAAATATACATGGACATGATCCTGATTTCACTAACTCCAGTTCATCCTAAATCATCTCCTTTACTAATCAATTTAATTAAATAATCCTTATTCGATTAAATTCATCATATTTCATCTCTTAATTAAATAAATCAAATCTATTTGATTAAGTCATCATCTCCTATTAATTAAATAAATCATTTTATTCAATTAATCTTATAATCCCTCTTGTAATTAAATAATTCACTTTATTTAATTACTCTCTAAGGTCATCTCTTTTAAATTAAATAAACTAATCTTTATTTGATTTAATCTAACATCACCCTCTTTAATTAAATAAATCAATCTTTATTTAATTAAAATCTAAATCCATTATTCCTCTCAACTTTGATTTATTTAAATCCAAAATCTAAGTCAAAATTGTCAAATCAGCTAATCTTCATCTAATTTAATCAAATCTTGATTAATCCTAATCTTAATCCATCAAATCCTCTAGATTTTGTAACTTGTACAATAAATCAATTTAATTGATTTATTAATTCCTCCATTTTCTCTCAACTTGGCATCAATGAGGGAATATTCTTTAAATTTTGGATCCACAACTTCATGCAACATCATTATCTTCAAGTTTTTGAGTAATTGCTATCTATTTTCATCCATTTTCATGTTTTCATAGCTAGGTTATGAAGAAATTTCATCAAGGAGCATCAAGTCATCACCATTGATCATCAAGCTTGCAAGGAATTGGGAAAGGACCATTTTCCACATCAAAATGACACCAATTCCCCCATGGGATTGAGAGTTTTCTCATTAGAATAGGATTTGATAGCTTCTATTGTTGTGTTCTTCATTTTATTTCCTATTTTCATGTTGATCTAACTTGCATAAGAATATAATTATCTGTTTGTTATCTTTTGTTTGTGTATGTATAGATTCACCATTCACATTTTTGCGTTAGAAGGAGGGCGGATTTGAAGAAATTAACATGTTTTTTGTTCAAATTCTGCTATTTTTTATGTTTTTTGTCTTCCCAGGTCAACAGTGCCACTGGAGGAAATCGCAATGCATTTGCAATCTCTGTTTTTCCAAACAACGCCACTAGTTTCACCAAAGCACCGCTCGAATCCTCAAATAGCATCGCATTTGAAAACAACACCGTTGCAAAGGGCGCCTTTGCTTTCTTGTTTTTTCACTCAAACTTAAAATGGCCCTATCCTGGTCATATTTTGGTCTTTTTTAGAGCCTTTTTCTAAAATGGGGTAGAATTTCATAAGCTATCCAATGGTTTAGGTGTTTATCAACTTTGATAGAGTTAAAAGTTTCAAATTTTCACCTAATTCCAAATCACAATGAAACTTGGTCTAAATTTTAGGGTTTTTATGCTTAATCATTTATCTAACCCTCATATCTTCTTGTTTCTTGATTTAATCTAACATTTGGAGCTTGTATTATAGGTTTTAAAGGATCATGGAGCATGGAAATGAAAGAAAAATCATTATCACATGATTGTAACAAGTGTTTTTAAACACTTTGGGAGCAATTATAATCTCATTCTTAAGGCTTTGTTATCTTCAAGTTTTAGGACTCAATAATTTTCATTGGGCTTAAAAAGAACAATCAAAGGGATTAAAAATAACCTTAGGAAACTTAATACATTTTTTTTTGGGCTTAACAATTGAACACAAACTTCACATTTCAATCTTGGTGCTTAAAAAGAACCCATTCTTGCTTTGAAGGTTAAAATGAACACGTGTCCTTTATGTTTGGTAATCTTTTATATAAATTAATCCCATTTAAAAGGGAATATGCACTTCTCTCGCGCTTCAAGGCGATCTTGAGAATCAAAAGTCCCTTTTGGTGACATTAAGTTTTATAAAAGACTGCCTCCATATTTCAATTTGGGCTCTTAAAATTGAACAAAATCTTACAAGTGTGAGTGGAGTATATCACATGTGTTCTCTCTTTGTTTTTCAACAAAGATCAATTGAACTAGAAATTTACTTGCTCACTTTTTTTTATCCTTAGAGGGCCTGCCTGGTAGGAAAAAGTAATCACCCCAGGGAATGACCCAACCTGGAATACGCTAAAGCCAAGCAACTTCCAACCGGTATATAAGTATGGGTACTTGAGGAAAGTTCAAGTATCACAAGGAGTGTTTCGAAAAGAAGGAAAAAAATGGTCTCTTGCCATATGGATGATCCCCCATGAACAAAATTCCTATATTAAAACCTTTTGTTTAGGAGGCCCAAATCCCAAAATCTGTTTGTTGATGCAAGAATGATCATTCTAAAGTTGTCCCACATTTTTTACAGCTCTTGGTAGAGATGAGAAGTATGCCATGGGAGTTTCATGGGTACTAATGCTTGGCTGACCCAAGACGTGTGTGTCGTGGAGGGGAGCCAGTGTGGT
Organism: Sequoiadendron giganteum; assembly: GCA_007115665.2. NCBI lineage: Eukaryota > Viridiplantae > Streptophyta > Pinopsida > Cupressales > Cupressaceae > Sequoiadendron > Sequoiadendron giganteum. Next base: position 549,727,599 of record CM021101.1, read on the forward strand.
CAAGCATCTAATCATCCGCTAAGAGTAGGCGTAGTTGGATTTATCCAAGTGGAAACTCAACAAATATTGTCTCTCTGTATCCTAGGATTTTGCATCATTTTGGAATCAAGACACTTTGCTTGGATCGTAAACATTGGAAAAAAAAACATTCAACATGATCATCAAATTTCAAACCCTTTAGAGGAAGCAAATACCTTTGACAAAATCCAAGTGTTATTGCTTGCCTTAGGGATTTTATCCTTAGAGGCTTCTAAGTATCTAGATTTACATCTTAATTTTCTCTTACTAAAGTCAACATTGGGGAACTTTTGCCTTGATTTTATCGATTTCCACATAATGGGCTTTGTGGGATGAAAAGAAATTGGGACATTAGACATTTATTTTGAAAATATAATCAAGAGAGTGTTTGTGGTAAAAATAACTCATTAGGAAAAGTTAAGAACAATTGAACCCCACACATGTGCTTGGTATCTTTTGGTCATATGGTTTTCCATGTAAACATTGGTCTTTTGGTTTGAACTAATTTTAGGGAAAATCATGTTCTTCAATATCTTGGTATAGTAAACATGTCATTCTTAGGTTCATTTAGGATCAAAATCAAACACTTCATCCATCCAAACATTTATCATCTCCATCTCACAAACAAATTTTGAACCATTGGGAAAATCCTTCAAATCAACATCAAAGTCATCTTCTTTGGCTAGGTGTGTGTAGATACATCCTTCTCCATACACTTAGTCAAATTATCATCGTATGTGAAATTTTATCCCATAGATAACATCCAACATTGTGGGGTCTATTTGTTCATTATCCAAAATCCAAAATCAAATCAAACCAAATCAAATTCAAAAATAAAAAATACAAAAGTCCTAAAGTCTAGTATCTCCTTCAAGATTTCTCAAAGAGTTCAATCATTCACATCATCCATCTTACATTTATCTCATCATCACACTTTGATCCTTAATCATCCTAGTTTTTCTCTTTTGTGCCTAAAGTTAGATCAATCTAAAGAATTAGAGGTTCACCTCCCACATTCTTGAAAATTGATCCTTATTTTATGGTCCAAACTAGATCTCAACACAAGAAAAACATGGAATATAAACTTGATTCATACATCATGAGTGGTCTAAATCAACCAAACTATTAAAGCCTTACAATGATGATTGATTATCGATACTCACATTTATGCAATCAATACATGGCATCATTATCTCTTACAAACCTCAATGGTACAACAAATGTGAGTATGCCCAATCTAAATTTTGGAACACCTTTCCCTATGGTAGATTTAAATCAAAGTCCAAACCTACAAATCTATCAACCAAACAATCAATGCATGAGTCTTCAACAAAACAACATTATCCCACCAAATCCATACATGCCAAATATGAATATACCAAGTACAAGTAATTTTAAATCCACACATGGTAAACTTTGGGATAGATATGTTTGCAAATCATACAAATGTTGATCAAAATCCAAGCAATATATTGACAACTCAATATCTTGATCCAAGTCAAGGTAACCTCATGAAAAATCAAAGTTACCTAAATCAAAGAAATATGATTCCCAACCACAACAATGTTCAATGTCATCCTATAATGCCAAATCTAAAAATCACACCAAATCAAAACATTGTCCAAAATCAATTTGTCCATGATCCCATACAAACACCACAAGGATGCATTCCAAATCTTCTTGAACAAAAACGAAATCAACTATATCAAGGGTGTAAGATCAAATTTTGTAACATCAAATTGCTTCACTTGCCAAAATAGTTGATCCATTGTGCCAAGAGACGTCTCCACCCCAAAATCAATACACTCTTCCATTGGTTGAACCATGTCATCAAAGAATTGGGTTGTGTCCCCAACCACATCAAGAACAATATCTCCAATGTCAAGAAGTCAGATATGAAGATCAATAGCATCAACAACAAACCCAACCTCCACATCTCGAAGATCAATCACCACTTCTCAAAGATCAATCACCACATCTCCAAAATCAATCACCACAAGGTCAATTTAAAGTACAAATCTCACAAGGTAACAAAAAAAACACACACCACTTGGGGAACCAATCAAATCAGTCATGCAATAGTTGATAGAAGAAAATCTCATTGAAATTCTTGTTTATGAGAATTATCAAGAGGCCCAAGTTAAACCACCAGGGTATAATGAGAAGAACCTTTGTGATTTTCACAAAATAAAGGGATACACAACATCAAATTGTAATCGACTTAAAAATCTCATCCAAGATATTATTGATCAAAAACTAATAACTATTGGGGACAATGATCGGGATTGAACCACTAATGATAGCAATGACAATCTCTCCTCCACAATTGTTGAAAATGATGATCAAGATCTATCCATCAATGAGCACCTTGAAGATGTTTCTACCTCATCTGAAGATCAACTCAAGATACATCAAGAATCACTTTTTGATCATGATAAATACCCATCAACAATATCGAGCAATGATCTATTCAAAGGAGTATTAACATTATTTGATCCTATAATTGGTGATCCTTCCACCAATGATCATGTTGAAAGTGTCTCTACATCACCTAATGAGTTAGAGGACATATCTCAAGATTTTACCCCAAAGCATGATCGACATCTTTCACCAAAGTCTAGCAATGGTCCTTTCCATGACATATTGACATCCTTCGACCTCATGGTTGCAAATATTGAAGAAATCCTCAACTCAACATTTGATCCATGTCCACTCAAAGATCAAGAGGATATTGTGTCACTTCTCATGGCTAATGAAGATATCCAAGAATCCTTTATAAGCAATCCATCCTTTGAAAATGACCCATGTCAAGAACGTGATCCAAAGCAAGTCAAAATAAATTCTAAAATTAATCAAGATCAATAATTCATATCTCCAAGATACTACAATGATCTAATGGACACTCTCCTATCTATAAAAGATGTCACAAATGATGATCATATCCATATAGCACATACCCCTCCATCTACCCATGAGATGCTTTCTCTGGATGGACATGTGGATGATCTTCATTCAAAACAAGAGTCTCATACTCTTGATATCATTACAAAGGAACAAGATTCTCCTACTCTTAACATTTTTACACCTAATCAAGCTATAGAAAAATGTAAAGACATATCAGAAATGGGTCATGAAGAAGGCTTATACATAAGTTATGAATCATAAATATCCTATGAAGGAATATCTAAAATGAATCATGAGGGAGACTTTTATATGGACATGGAATCATGAAAACCTCTTAAAAAAGCATTAAAATATGATATTTCACAGGATCAATCCAAAGATATGAATCGGGAAGTTATCCCACTTATGGAGGATCCTATCAGTTATAAACTTGGGTCACTTACCTTTTTTAGGGAAATCTATCTTAGCAATGAAGAAGCTGTCACCTTTGAAGATCCACAATAAAGCAAATAAGGGTTAGCACCTTGTTTCCAAGGTAAATCATATCCTATTGCAATTTTTTTTGTCAAAAGATTAATTATCAGGGAAAAGGATTAGGCCTACATGAACAGAGTATCCTAGAACCAGTGTAGATTATTGGAAATCCTAAGTATCAAGGTCTTGGTTATTTGAAAATTAAGGGATCTAAACATATCACTGATATATCTATAAAATTGGGGGAAACTTCATCTCAAGAAAATGTCAACATAGGGAGCATGAAGAATCCTTATGGTGAAATCAATTCCAGTACTACAACCAGACATGCCATGAATCTTCATCCACCCATCACCCCATCCATGAATTGAGACCAACATCAAAAGAAATATTTGAATCAAAGCACAAATAATATTATCAAAGCAAAAGAAGCTAAGGAGCATGAAGGACAAATCAAATACAAGTGGATACCAAAGAATATAAAGAATGATTATCCCTATCAAACTCCATTAGTCAAAGAAACTATGGGAAAAATTAAACAAGGGAAAAGTATCCATCAAAGATGTCCACAAAGGCAAAAGAAGGCTTCTCAAGAAATGTACAAATTATATCGAGTTGTTGGTCCTAATTCCATGCACACTTTTGTATCCACACATCATTACTCATCTTCCCAATTTTGGGGAGTCAAAGGTTCCAAACTATCAACCAATCTATCTTTTATTCCTAAACACACTACACCATCCTTGCCTCCATGCATGATATCCAATTCTCACATTGACCATGTGTTGGCAATGACCCTTCATCATAAGGATTCAAAAGGCACTCTATCACAATGTGCACACAAAGAAAAAGTTAACTCCGGTATCAACAAAGAAGATCTGAAATCTCAAAAGTTGCATTCAAGTGCATGCATCTTGGCAAAGAAGCTTCTTCAAGAAGGATATCGATGGAACATTTCGATAGAAGCATCAACATCAGCAGTACCAAGTGGTTCAACATGAGCATAAAATATTTTACAAAAAGGTAAAAAAAATAAAAAAAATCATGAAAATAATAAAGAAAAAAATTATCCTCTAGTGAAAACCACTATGGTGGCGCTTTGGGCAGGTACCATGATGAAAACCTTGCAAATAGACCTCATGTGTAGAATCGAGCATCTATGTGTGCTTATTCAGGTGGAAGCATTTCATCCCATCCATAATAATATCCAACAATCCATCCATCTCATCCATAATAAATCTATTCATCCATGAACCATTTATCCAACCCATTGCCATCTATCTACCTTATCTTGATCTTGACAAATTTTGGTGCACACTTTACACTAGCTTATGGTAGACATCTTAACATGGGTAATTTTCATTGATCCTATCTGACCCAATATTATCTAAGCCATGAAGTACTATCCAAATGAGCATCCTCTATTCGAACACCTTATATTATCACAAAATTATCCTTGGCATCCTTTGCGTGCTTACTAGATCCATCCATCCATACATCTATCGAAGAATCCAACCATGGCCTTTCAAACATTGCTAGACACTAGGGCAGATATTTACATCTTGCTTCAGGAATAAATCTTGATCTATATCCTCCAACTTATGTGGTGATCTAAATATTGGAAGACATAAAATCAAATTAGTCAAAGCATTTATGAGCCAAAAGACAAATCACTAACCCATGGCATATTTTGATGAGGATATATTCCTTATAAAGCTTTATCTTTCATCGAACATCAATCGAAACAATCAATATCAGTTGCTTCTAACTTGCACTTCAACATCACATGAAATCATCAAAACAACTTTGTTCCAAATCAAGCTTCAAAATCTTGATCAATCAAATGTTGGTATGTGGTGACTGATGACGCTATATTGTACACTCTTCATGTATCCTCATTAGGGTTCGAGGCCGAGCCTCGGGCAGGGGTTTGAGGGTGGCAGCCCCCGAGAAATTTTTTTTTCAATTTTTTTCACTGTCACCGAAAAAGAAAAAAAATCGACTCTGTAAACCCTAATTTTTGGAAGCTTCTAAAAGCTTGTTATAAGTGGTTGGGATGGGGAGTTGTAGCATGAAATTATTCACAATATTTTAATATGTTTTGCACTTGATAATAAAATCATTAGATGGCTGCGGTTTTTTGGATGTAGCCCAAATTGGGTGAACCACGTTAAATTCTTGGTGTTGTCTTGTTTCTGCTATAATTTTCTATGTGTTTTATTTCTCGGTTTATTGATAAAATCTGCATTTAAATTTTAGATATCTTCCTTCTAACCCTAACATCAAATCCAACCAATCCATCATTATCTCAAGATATCCTTCCCAATCCTCGTGTTGCTTAACACTATCCTTGCATTGTTGTGTATCCTTAACAATGTTATCATCATCAATCCTTCAATATGATCAATCAAGCCTAGCTTGGTTTTCAACAAAATCCCAAAATAGAGCACTGATATCATCACACATATCTACATCCAAATCATCAAAATCATGCGAAAATCCAAAAAACATCCAAAACATATCAAAATCCAAAAATAGGTCAAAATTTTTAAAAAAGTAAAAAGAAAAACCATCCGAACTACGTTGTCTCTGAGCTTAAACATAGGAAAGGCTAATCCTTGATTGGCCCCCAAGACACAAAATCCAAAAAAATTCATAAAATCTCATAAAACACAAAAAGATTGGAAATTTTGAAAATCAAAACATTTGTAAAACATCTCAAAAAAACCCAAAAACAACCTCATAACATTTCTAAAACATCAAAAACATCCAAATATTTGAAAAAATCCATTCATCCCATTTCACTTTCACCCACAATAATCTCATCCATAATAAATCAATTGTCACCTTCATCCTTTGACAAAACGAACAAAAACAACCACAACAATCAACAAAAGAAAACTTCAAACGTAAAATCAAAACCGAAACAACAAAATTTTAAATGCAAAATCAAACTCTTGGTCATTTGAAAACATGTCAATCAACCTTATATCAATAGCCTTTCAAACAACCTATAAACTTTCCACCATCCACTAACATGTCCTAGGATATATCCTTCCTACAATGGGCATTATTTTTGACAAATCACTTTGGATACTTATTGTAAACAAAACACATCCCCTTGGCTAGGGTTATGAAGGATATTGGATTGTTTGTTCACTTGATCTTTTGTTTGATTTATTGCGCTCATTCCAATGATATCTCAATGATGTGTAATCAAAATGATTTAGAGAGAAAGGAATGGGGCATTGATCATTATCTTTCGTTTGTTGTGCTTGTTGGATGTTCTTGTAATATAACTTTGGCGAATGCTTACTTTGTTAGGTGTACACATCTAAATATGGTCACGATAGATCAAACCTATTAATTAATTAAATATGAATTATTTAATTAGTATTCTAAGTCATCTACATATAAATAAATTTACTTATTTATTTATATCGTTCATTTTTCTAATCCTTCTAGTTTAATTAAATAAATAAGTTTATTTAATTATTGCTATTATTCCTCTTAATTAAATTAAATAGATTACATAATTTATTTATTTAATTATCATTCTATTTGTAAGTTTGAACATTTAAATTCAAACAATGGAATATTTATTCTTCACTTCACATTTAAATTAAATATTATATATTTAATATCTTTTTCACCATTCACATAATTAAATATTGTAAATATTTAATTACTCATCTTTTTCACCTCTCACATAGTTAAATATTAATTATTTAATTATGGAAGCTTCCATTTGCACATGTCACATATAATTAAAGAAATTTATTTATTTAATTGGCATTTATCCTCAATTTTCAACTAACTTTTCAATAAATGAAAAGATAAATGCCATGTTTATCTCCATTTTTGAATGAATATAGTTTCGTGGTTGAAAACATTCTCCATCATTCTCTCAACCTTCCACCTTTCTCTCAACTTCCAGAATATCACACCATTCATCTTGGCAGGTTGTAATTTCAACCGTTGATCTCCACCAACTAGATTCTTGCTTCCGAAAATCTATAAATACAACCTTCTCATAAGTAGATTTCATACTAGATTTCATGCGTAATTACTATAGTTGCATTCGAATCAACATATCAACATTTTAGCAATATCATAGCATTTCAAGTTCAATTTTATAGCTTAAATCATTAACAATGGACATGCATTTTCAATCAATCTTGTTCTCCTAGGTTGTCATTTCAACAAGCTGCTGTCTACACAACTGAGAGCCAATAACTTTAATCAAATCCTTGGAGATAAAGAACAATGGGATGAATTTGAAGGAGCTACTATCATTTAGAGTTTGCTTTTGTCTTTTCTAAATTAGTCTCTTTCAATCTAATGTTTCATTGGTGTGTTAGCTTACTTGATAATTAGACCACATATTCTAACAACACATTAGGTATGTATGGAGGGTGTTTTGAATAGCTTGTTGACTATTACATTGGAAGGTTATGCCTTTTCGTGTTTTGGTCCGAGATTTTCAAAAAATTTGAAGTACATCCTAGTGAGGTTTCTGTATGTCAGGTGTGAACAAGAATAATTCTATCTGTTTGTTGATTCAAAGTCCATCGTACTAGATACCATGCCATTCTTGTTATCTATACCTTGATGCATCATATCTATGTGTGTTATCAAACATAAGGTAAATGGCCCTTTTAAAATCCCAATTCCTAATAAGAAAATCATCATCATCATCATCATTAATAATGTAGGCTTGTTGAATCCTTTTTCAATAGAGAAGGCCTCTATTTATTTTTCATCATCTTATTTCTTCTATCTTCTTTCATGGTAACATGGTATCATGTCATCCACAAATCGTATGCATCCTGCATATTCATGCATATCATCATAATATGTAGCATCATCCATCTCACATGCATTGCATCATCATTTAAGATGTTTAGGATAACATAGATTTGTTATTCTCAGCATCTTAATTCATCTCATTTGCATCATCATTATCATATAGATCTATTAGTCTAACCATCCATACATCCATCTTGAACCTCTTTAACATGAGATCGATCTTCAAATAAAAATTTTTGCTTGATCTCTTGAGGGGGCAGTGTACCAGTATACTTCTTTCCGCTAGGGCATCCGAAAAAAATAAAATAAAATTCAAATTTTGATCTTGGCAGTTTATTATTTGAACCAACACAACAGGCACATTGCTTCAAAGAGGGGAAAAATGTAGACACGTAAAATATACATGCATCTGATCCCAATTTCACTAACACCAGTTCATCCTAAATCATCTCCTTTACTAATCAATTTAATTAGATAATATTTATTCGATTAAATTCATCATATTTCATCTCTTAATTAAATAAATCAATTTTATCTGATTAAGTCATCCTCTCCTATTAATTAAATAAATCATTTTATTTAATTAATCTTAAAATCCCTCTTGTAATTAAATAATTCACTTTATTTAATTACTCTCTAAGGTCATCTCTTTTAAATTAAATAAACTAATCTTTATTTGATTTAATCTAACATCACCCTCTTTAATTAAATAAATCAATCTTTATTTAATTAAAATCTAAATCCATTATTCCTCTCAACTTTGATTTATTTAAATCCAAAATCTAAGTCAAAATTGTCAAATCAGCTAATCTTCATCTAATTTAATCAAATCCTGATTAATCCTAATCTTAATCCATCAAATCCTCTAGATTTTGCAACTTGCATGATAAATCAATTTAATTGATTTATTAATTCCTCCATTTTCTCTCAACCTGGCATCAATGAGAGAATATTCCTCAAATTCAAAAATCCCTCCAAAAGGGATGAGTACATCCAACAAAGCATTAAAGGCCTCTTACATGTCCTTTTCCTTGAGCCAGGTGGCATTTACTCCATTCTTCTCTCCCTCGAACTTGTAATTTCACAAATTTCAAATTCCACCTAACCATATTTATGTGCACATTCATCAAAATGTGCTCATTCCTCCTCCAATCACATGTGGACAAGTGGCCTTCTCTCATTGGTTGATATTTTGTCCCACATTCATCCATTTTTCCTCTTCCTCCATCATTCTCTTCTATTTATAGGAGACTATCATTTGAATTTTGGATCCACAACTTCATGCAACATCATTATCTTCAAGTTTTTGAGTAATTTCTATCTATTTTCATGTTTTCATAGCTAGGTTATGAAGAAATTTCATCAAGGAGCATCAAGTCATCACCATTGATCATCAAGCTTGCAAGGAATTGGGAAAGGGCCATTTTCCACATCAAGATGGCACCAATTCCCCCATGGGATTGAGAGTTTTCTCATTAGAATAGGATTTGATAACTTTTATTGTTGTGTTCTTCATTTTATTTCCTATTTTCATGTTTCAAACTAATTTCATAGGGAATGTTGATCTAACGTGCATAAGAATCTAATTATATGTTTGTTCTCTTGTGTTTGTGCAGGTATAGATTCACCATTCACACAAAGACTTTGCAGATCTCGCTATGTGGAACTCTGCTAGTAGAACGCCGCTTATTCAAGGTCGTTCCTTGCATAAAAACTTGAGCAGCTTTTTGTGCCATAGCTTCCACCTCCTTCACACCCGCACGAGCTTTAAAGATTGATCTGACAAGGGAACATAACTCCAAATGCCTTCACTACTAATTTTGGTGTGTGATTAATATTTTTATGCCAAATTTCCCTTACCATTTAAACATGTGGAAATTCACCATCTTGTGGCTGCTTGTGGAATTCCCTCTTCCCTGCATTGTTTCTTACGACATTCACTCGGGCGGCTCACCTATTGAAGAAACCCACACCTCTAGACCCATATTATCGTAAAATTATGAAATGAGCCTCAAACGATGAAATATGATAAACGTAATGATCTTTAGGAATATATGGATGCAATTAATGATGTTTTTGCTTGATTTAACTAACATTTTCTCTTCTGATTTTTCAACATATTTACTACAACATTCATGTGTAGGATTTTTGGAGCCTGCTAAGGGACCATTAGAGAAACCGGTTGAGAAGATTGACAAAGGAAAAATACCAGTGAGAAATCCCATAGGAAAGGAAGAGAAGGAACAAATGAAGTACAAATTCCACGGGGTCAAGTGCACCTCGAAGATTGCTTCCAACTAGAATAAAGTCAAAGATACTGATTTGGGGCATGTCAGTATAGATGAGTTCAGGAAAAGGGTTATGGTTAACCCCACAACATAGGAAGCCTTGAGAATTAAACAAAGTGTACTTGCAAAGGCAACTGGCTTCCCTTCTACTTTAGTGGCTCCAAAACTAGTGATGGCTTGCCGAGAGTGTTATCACCCACAGAACAAAAGAGTATTGGTAGATCTATCTCCCCAATCTATTGGAAAGACATTTAGAATCCCTACGTATGACATAATGGAAGAGGTTGATAATTATTTCACTCTAAATGTCTGGAAGTAGGACCCTATTAGATGCAAAAGGACAATAAATTAGACATGGCTGAAATATAAGAGAGGTAGTGCCAACAAAGTACTGTATACACTATATAAGAGTGATTTTTTCAAAGAAGCCAATGACTTAGTCACACTTCTAAGCAAAGTAATGGGCCTCCACACTTCCTCATTCTTTGAGGATTAGATGTTTTATTTCGTCGATGAGATTTTTTGGGGCAACACCAAGTTCCATTGGGAAAAGATGATAAGTAAGAACTTGCATGACCAATTCATGACAGTGAAGAAGACCTCATAGTTTTACATGACCTCTTATTTGGTCTACCTCCTCATAGTAAATTTTCCATATAAAGGATTGGATTATGCTAGAGTACTAGGAACCAAGAAAGGGAAAATCAAAGTGTATGACTGCTACCCTAAACTTTAATATGGGAACTTCAAGAAAGATTATCAGAGGGTAAATGATTCCTTCATTGGGAACATCATTAGAACCTTGGTAGGAGTTTATCACATGAGGGTATCACACAGTGCCAAGGTATTCATAAGGGCTTTGGATATTTTCTCATCCAATTCCCAAAATTCACATACATTAGAGCATAAGGATTCTCAAGAAGACCCTACCGGTTGCCCCACAACCCGAATGACATAATTATATTCTTGGAACTTACTAGGTAGTGGCAGACATCCCATGCTTTGCTGCATAACAAACACCATGTTAGGATACCATATCCCCTCACATTTGGAAATGGAATGCACCCCTGCCTTGCTGCCTTGTGTATTGACAACTCAAAAAAGGAGCTTTTAGAGTACAATCTAAAATTGCACACAAAGAGAGGAGGCCTAGACCCTCTTGATAATTTGAGGAAGAAAGTTGGAACATAGTACACCCATTTACCCCACATTGAAGAATTTTGGGTGAATTATGATGATGGCAAAGAGGTCCGAAGACAACATTATATGAGAATGACCGCTAGATTTATAAAAGCCATCAATTTTTTCCTGGTGCCTAATCAAATTGTTGAAGACGACAAAATTCTTGACGAGAAATATAATGCTTTGATAAATGTGCCCTAGCCAATAATTGATTGGGGTGAGGAGGAGGTCATTGACCTAGACATTATTACCTTCCTGATCGAGTAGAGGACCAAATAGTGGATTTATGAGCAAATAGCTTAGTTGCACGAAAAAGGCACAAAACTAACATATGGAGAGATCAAAGATGAGTTGGAGAGTGAAACAAATAGTGGAACCACCATAGGATCATCAGGTGAGGCTCCCAAGTCTCTACTGATCACCTGATCAAGGAAGAGAAAAGACACATCCGAGTAGAAGCCCAAACATAAGGTATATACAAGGAAGTCAACAGAGGGGAAACCCCTAGAGAAAGCAAAAAGGATGAGAACCTTTATTCTCAAGATTCCCACCATTCGAGAAGAAGGAAACCCACACAAAGAGGAAGAAGAAGTTGAGCAACCTCGCTCACCACCACCCACAACCATTGCACTCCCATCTACCTTTGCTGCTTCACCATCCCCACCTGCTGTGGAAATCTCTTTCTACCTCACCTCCATTTCACCAACTACTCTAGTAGTGGTGTTAGATTCTTCTTCCTCCACCACTTCCCTACTATTGTCATCCTTGCTTCCACCTCCACTGCCAACCCTTTCTACCCTACAACCTTCTCTACCAACAACATCCATGGCACCTCTTACCTTATTGCATGCCTTTGCCACCTATATGAAAAATGTGCCATCCAATCTCTCTGGGTTAATACTCAACCCCCAAGTCTAGGCATTAATGACCCAGATTGTTGATACCCTACCTCTCCCTCCACCACCTACTGAGCCACCAAAGATGGACACTACCATGCAAATCTCTGAAGAAATGGAGAGGCTTAGCAGAGAGAATCTCAAAGGAGTAGATGTGGATATTACTGAAGAGCTAGAGGAATCTAACTTGGATGACTACTTTGAGCATTCTGAGGGAGGGCTAAGGGTAAATATAGATAAAGTAGCTTCAGATGAAGAGGGATGACAAACACTTGAAGGCGAATATGCGAGTAAGTTGGATGAATACTATGAAATTGAGACCTCTGACCAGGAACAATAAGAAGAATAGCCTAAAGACCATCAAGATGAAGACTCAAACCTAGAGGAACATCGTTCCGATGAAGGGAAAATGGATACAAGTATTGATGCAAGAAATACTGATGAAACTTTGCAAACCAACCAAGATGAGGGCCTGAGATGTAAAGAAGTGCCTCAAGAGGGAGAACAAGAGAAAGAGAAGGATAAAGAAAAAGAGAATGTAAAAGAAAATAATGTTGAGCCCAAGAAAGAAGCTGAACACAAAGAAGACAAGGGGACAACATTAGGAGAAGAAAATATTGGTAAAGAAAACGTAGCATTTGTTGCGCCTAATAAAGGAGAGGCTAGGACACATGAAGATGAACACAATGAAGAAGAAAACATCAAACATGTTTCTAAACAAGAAAAGGAAGGACCATCAAAAGAACATGATGAAGGAGGAAATGATGAGTCTCCAAGCTATCAAATAGAGGTTCCTACATGGTTGGAATAAAAACTAAAGAAAAAGACTCCCGTACTTGCAGACCCCAAAAATCAATTGGAGGTAATCTTGGCCAGAGCCCAAGTAAAGACCCGAAAGGATACGCAGCCAAAGATCAACACATTACTACTAATGCTTTTGGGTCTAGGGTATTGCAAGTGGCCACTCCCATAACAAATAAAGATGCAAGCACCATTCAAGGAAAGTAATATTAGGTTTTGACCATTAATTTGGGCCTAGCATCTTGAGCCCAGAAGATAGATGAATTCCAAGGGTCCGTCTCTACCATCTTGCAACAAATGAACAAGGATCAATCTATGAAGGAGGAACTAAAAGTGTAGGTGGTGGAGCTGACTGCCTTCATACAATAATGGACCTCATTCAGAGAAGAAGCTCCAATAGAATCACCTGTACCTACTATCTTATCCAAAGAAGAGATGAATAAAATGGAGAAAATGAGGAACTGGACCAAGTCCACATCTTACTAGTTCAAGAGGGTCATCAAAATGGGTGATAAGGGAATCCGTTACACAGTTAGGATGCATAACCACTATTTGATCCTACAAAGGGAAATTGAGATAGAGGTAGGAACTTGTAAATATTTCCTCGATCTTTACAAAATAATGTACCCAAAATTGCAAAGCATCTTGAAGTTATCTCCAGAAGTTTTGGAAAAAGAGTTCACCTTGCCAAAGGAGGATCACAGTCTGTTTGATGCTTGGTTGCATACTCTTGAATTTAGAAAGGTAATTCTAGAAAGGTCATTGATAGAGTTGGACCATATCCATTCCAACATTGTTACTCAATTGGATGAGGCGGATGACCTCCTGAAGCTAATGATAGGCTATGGGATGCCCACCCTGGAATTAGATCTGGAGGTAGTAAAGTGAGAGTTTCACAAAAGGGTGGAACAGGGAATCGATGACACTTGGTCGGTGGATTTAATGGATTTTACTACGTGGAATATCTCAAAGTTAGAGTAGATGGTTAAGGTATGAGATACATGTGTAAAGCACCACGAGGAAATAATGAATGATTTCAAGAGGATTACCTTTTGAATTACCAAATCAAACTTCACAGAATGGGATAAACTCTAGGGTGTTATTGGAAAGTTTGTTTATTATGCTACTCTGGAGAAGGAACTTAGAAATCCCTTAAGAGATGAATTTTTAAATAAGTATCTAGAGGACAAAATATACTACAAGACGGAATAGGAAAAAGACAAAGAGTATTTTTATATTGTAAATTTTGGGGGTAGGTGAAACCATAGACTAGAATGAATTTGAGCCACTCATTGTAAATGAATCTTGACCATTCATTCTTCTTTTGGAGAACTATAAATAGGGGCATCCTCTCATTTTCAAAGGGAGAGATGAGTTGTGTAAAGACATGTTGCTGCAAAATATAAGAAAAACATTGAGTTAATGGTTTCTTGTGTTTTCTCCTTATGTGTGCATGATTCTATCTCAAATAGCTAGTTTCAACATTGTTTATTTTAGTTTAGGTTGATTTTTTGTTAGTAGTTCATGTTGTGCTTTAATTGTGGATGTATGTCATAGTGTTTGATGCATTTTCAGCTCATACTTTTAGCAACTTGTTGATGAGAAATTGTTGTGTAAAGTTAGTCTGAGCCATTTCATTTACAAAACTAAACTTCAACTGTGTATGTGCATGCTCTTAGTATTCATGTTACAGTTCTAAAATCATAAGCCTTAGAAGATTGCACTGATTCTATGATACTGTGGGCTATCCCTAGTTAAGTAGAATTCAGTTTGGAAGTCTGTCCACTCCATTGTTACTGTTCATCTTAGTTGCATACTTAGGAAACTTCTAAACCCTTTCCATTTTGCAATTTATTTTAAAATCTAAGTTAAGAAAACATTTCTAGCATCACTATAAAGCTAAATCAAATGAAAAAAGTGAGTTTCAGACTGTTGTCTTGACATTTCTATCACTGTTCATCCATTTCAAAAAATTAGAAACTGTATTACAGATCCAAGAAAACTCCATGCTTTGTGAACCATAAAGGCCCCTTGTGATTACCAGCAAATCATATCAATCAATTGAGCTATTTTTGCAAGTCATAACCTGACACCTGAGAGACCTTGGGGTGATTTTTTGAAACTTATTTGCATTTTTTCACTTTTCAAGAGAGACATCAAACTTGTGTGATGTCTATGTTGAGAAGTAAAAAACCACCCATCAACAAAATTATTTAGAAAATCATAATAATTTGATCTCTTTTGATCAACCAGGTCCAATTATAATGCAACTAATCAATCTATAATAGACACCTTTACAAAAAATTTAAAATATCACACATAAATCTAGCCAATGATAGGTGCCAATAGCCTAACTTTCTTTAATACAAATATCCTCCACATGATTTCCATTTTTGGTATCCATGAAATCATGAAGTCATATAGTTTATTTATACTTTATATTTGTCATAAAAAAGTCTATATATTTAATGTTAGTGTATTTAAGTTTAACTTAGGGTAATTACCATAGGTGGTTTCTTTTTCATATCGGGAAGTTTTATACCTGCCAGTTATTTCATGCCTTTATAAGGCACTCTGTAAAGTATGTAAATTATCTCATTTTTCACTCTTTTTATGGTGAAATGGCCTTGTGTTGCCTCTCTCATTTTTTGTGAAGGTTATTTTGCAAATGGAAATCTTGGGCTCCACCTACATGGTATCGGAGCAAACCATCATGCAATCCTTCCTCTGAGAGTTTTCATTGGAGAGTTTTGAGATCGCTTGTTTTTTCGGCATTTGAAATTTTTTCAAATTTCAAAGATGCCTCTTTTTCGATTTTCCTATTGAAAGGTCTTTGCATTTACTCTTGATGAAATTTCTTTGCTAGGCATGTCTTTTCCTTCATTTGGAGGCGCAATTTTTGTTGAAGGTGGTGTGTTTTCTACTTGCTGTGGTGGCCACAATTTCTATGAGGCTCAATTTGTAATGGAGGTGTTTTTTCTCTAATTTTTGTGTAGCCTAATTTCAATTGTTGGAGGCTGCGTTCATTTTTGTTGGCTATTTTATTTATTCTTGGCATGATTTTCCCATAGATGGAAGGAGCGAGTTAGTGAAGGGTGGCATTGGGATGCATTTTGACTAGCTTGGCTGGGAATTTATTTTGTTGGTTGCAATTTTTAGTTTGAAAGGAGACATTTTTTTTGAAGAATCATCTAGAGGTTATGATTCTCTATAGAGGGAAATCTCACTATTGGAGGCCTGATTTTTTTGTCTAAAGCATGCTTTTTCTTGGTGATTTTTTGAAGACCCAATCTCTATTGAGGAGGCACAAAATCTTTTTGGGAGAGGCGATTCAATTATAATTTTGAAGAGGCCTGAATTTCCTACTGGAGGCGCGATTCATTGATCATTCATGCATTTTCTTTCTGATCAAAGGTGGCAATTTATTTATGATTGGTGGCCTAGCATTGATTATCATTTATTGGAGAAGGTGTTTTTTGTTGTGATTCGATTGTTGTAAACCTTCAAATTGGGGGGCATTGTTTTTTCAGTTTGCATTATTTTCTAGAGGTTGTTTGTGTTTGTTTCCCATGTATTCTACCAAGTTTTTCTTGAAAATGTTGATTGGAGGTTGAATTTTGGATTGGCATGAATTTCTTTGTTGGGGAGATAGTGTTCTTTTCTTACATGGGTCAGTGTTTCAGAGAACATTGATTGCAGAAGAGGTTTTTTTTTCCGTCTTGGTGCAGTGTAGAACCATTCATTGGTTTGAATCTTTCATTCTTAGAGTTGGATGTACTAGAACAGACTTAGGAACAACCTGCAAGCTACTCCCCTAAAAAGAAGTGCCCTTAATTTTGGCTATGAAAGGTATTTGAATCTGTTTTGTAGCCGCATGTGCTTTTGGGCATGATCATTTGGGTGCAACGTTTTTTCATTTTGAGGCATTTTTCTTTGGTGAAAAATTTACCATTTTTCCCTAAATATTTAGGGTTTCACTTTTTAAAGTTCTTGCTGGGTGAAAGAAAGGTTCACTTTTTTTTAAAATTGGCTGTGGATATTTATCCCACATTGATGGGAAAGTAGTTCTAAATGGGCTTTTTATTTCCTGATGCCCTCATTGTTTGTTGAGCAAAGGCTCACAGTGGTATGAGTGAAGGCCCACATGAGAGGTGTAAATTTTCCTTCAACAATGTTGTACTAGTCATGTTTTTTTGTGTGCTCTATCTTGGTGATTCGTGTGGAAGATTTGCAATAAGGTGCATTATTTTTCATTCAATTTTTTTTCTAGTTTTAGAGAATCAGTTACTCGTTACTTTTTGAAGAATTTTGAGAAGGCTTTTTTTGTAGTATTTGGGAGTTTCAAATTGTTGTTGAAGGTTAATGTCTTTGTTTCTTGGAGATTTGTCATAGTTGATTATGGGATTTTCATTTCATCCTACTGTGATTATGTTGAAAAGGGGAAACTATAAAAAATGGAGAGATGGTATCATAAAACATCTCAGATGGCTTCATTTGTTGCCACATTTGTATAAAATTTCCCCCCTCCTAGTACAGATAGTAAGAAATTTGCATGGAATTGCAAAAGGGATCATGTCTTAGGAGTTATTGCAATGCATATTGATGATGCCACTTTGAATGCTATTGATCATTTTGAGTGTCCTCATATTCTTTGGACTAAAATTTGAGAAATAAATGGAGATCTTGATACTCAACTATTCCCATATGATCCTATTTCAGATTGTCTTATTCCTCTTCATTTTTCAAACAAGATACCCTATGATCACATTACTATGCAGGAGTTTGAAGTTTTGGAATACTTTGAGTCTTCAGATGAGGATGACGAGGGTTCTTCAGATGCTCCTTCTTCTCCATCAGAGACGGTTGATGTACCTTCACCTTCAATGATTCATTGTGTGAAGTCATTGATTGAGGCTCCTATCATTCTTTTTCAGTGGGACCATTCATCTTGGGTTGATGATTCATTGAGCACCTCCATTGATTCATCACAACCAATATCTTATTGTCTTCCTGATTGAGATTCTAATTTTTTGGACATTGGTTCATTGTTCGTAGAATCTCATATTTATGAATTGGAAGAAAAATTTGAGGGTATATCCCTCCTATTTGATGATAGTTGTGGTACAACTATTATCACTCCATCTTAGTCTCTGGAGAATGTTTAGAATCAATTTCCAATGGTACCTTGTTTTTCACCTCCTATTGTGATTGGGCATGTTCCTGATTGGCATGTGGCATCATCTTCTAAGGTCTTGGTGACACATGAGTAGATTTAAGAGACATCATCATAAATTTTCATGCTTCTTTCATTCAATTCCTTTATGGAGTGGGACATATTCCTACACTTGTACTTGGTTTTGTTTCTTCCAAAATGGAGACAAGTTGTTTGTCGACATTGGATTATGTTATGTCTTTAGGCACTTACCTTTTTTTGTAGGTGATTACACATTTTGGGGGGGATACATAGTCTCTCTCTTTTCCTCTTATGGGGGGATATTGATTGTATATACATGATGTATGTAGTCCTTGGGGGGTATGATTGAGTCCTCCATCCATGCATCTTGTCTTGTTTTTCTTTTCTTTCTTTTGGAGAGGGAATTTTTCCTATAGGGTTTTTCTCCTTTTCTTCGATTGTGAGAGATTTATTTTTTGCAATTATAAATGGGTACCTAATATGGTTGTGTAGCTAGGACCCATATTGCATTTTTTGCATCTTCATTCTCCCTAAGTTTACACTTAAGGGGGGGTGTTAGTGTATTTAAGTTGAACTTAGGGTAATTACCATGGGTGGTTTCTTTCTCATATCGAGAAGTTTTATACCCACCATATATTTCATGCCTTTATAAGGCACTCTATATAGTATGTAAATTATCTCATTTTTCACTCTATTTCTAGTGAAATGGCCTTGTTATGCCTCTCTCATTTTCTATGAAGGTTATTTTTGAAAATGGTGATCTTGGGCTCCACCTACATTTAATAATATTTAATTTTTTAACTCTCAATTGACTCGATTAATGATATACTTCTATTGACTCTAAAACTCAATTCTAAGGAAGCCCTTTTTATTTTGGTCTTTGGAGTTCTAAATTTAGCCCATGCACTATTAATGAGATATTTTTCTCCTAAAATAATCTAGTGTTGAATGCACAAGAAAATTGAGAGGGGGGTGAATCAGTTGTACCTTAAAACTTCAAAACTCTCACAAACATTTAGATCCACATTAATCCAATTAACCCTTAATTTATTAGAATGATTTTATCATGAAAGAAATTACAAAAAAATGAAACACATCAACTGTTGGATGTTGTGGTTGTGTTGCTGATATGTGGTTGTCATTGATTTCAACACTATTAGCATTGGTGATTATGAAGGTTGTATATGTCGAGGATATTGAGAAAAATAGAATAAATATGTTGTAGGCAATCTGCGAAGCTGTGATGATCATAATGATGGAAATTTCTGTAAGTTGTTATTTAGAAGTCGCACATTAAATGGTTTTTTTCTGAGCCTATCTAGTATGTTGTTCATAATTTTCAGAGGTGCACATCAATATTGGAGAAAGTTAAGCATTTTTGAGTTCCTACAGTTATTTTGTTACTGTGGCAGGTGTTTCTAGAAGGAGATAATGTAATTCTGGTAAATTGAGTTGTGTATGTTGTTGTGATGTTCAGTGATGTTTCTAGGTCATGCTCTATCATTGTGGTACGTTTGTGTTGATCAGTGTGTTCGTAAACAAAGATTTTTCCTTTGTGCGTTCAAGTTTTCATGTTCTTGGATGACATGATGGTGGTAGCGTGTTATGGATCCTTGTGGATTACTCTTTTAATGTTTGGTGAGTTTGAGGATGTTGATTTAGGTCTTAATTATTATGTGACTGACTTAGGTTGGTGCGCATTGAGATTTGTTCATGAATTGGGCCGACAATTTTTAATTTATTTATTCTTTATTTGTGGCTGACGAAGTTGTTGATGTAAATTCATGTAGTGGATATATAAGAGCGATTTTTTCTTCATTTTAAAGTGTGCGAGGTATGCTTGGTGAATGCATATGAAGTGTATGTGTGAATAAAGATTAGATCATTCAATTTCAGAGTAGAGTGGGAAGAAGATTGAGAAAAGTGTGAAGAAGTGTTTCTATGCCTAACCGAAACTGTCATCAGGATTTTATAGAAGCTAATCTCTCAGTTCAATCTCATTAGATGGATTTAATTTGATTGTTTTATGTAAGTCAGTGAGCCTTCCCTTTGAGTAGTGAGCTCTAGGCAGTGTGCCTAAATGCATTTTCATTCCTTATTCATTTTCCATTATACTTCTAACAGGGTATAATCTTGTGGACTAACATCCACTGTGGTTTTTCCCCTAACAAGGTTTCCACATATAAAATATTGGTGTTCATGTGTTTTTGATGTGTTGTTGATTCATTCTTTCACTGCTAATTATATGATCTAAGATTAAAGGTTGATAAAGATTAAATAAGTTTAAATTCGGTAACAACTGATTCACCCCCCTCTAAGTTGTCCATCCTTGTTTTGCCAACATCAACACCATGCACAAATGAACACTAGATTTATGTGGAAAACCCAAGATGGGAAAACCCAAGTGAGGATTAACTCACAATATAAAGTAATATCAACATTGAATAAAATAGGGCTCACTGCCAGAGGGATCACTACCCCAAAGAAATAAAGGCTCACTACCAAAGGCCCACTGTTAGAATAGATAAGAAGATAGAGAAGAGTGTTACAATGAGTGTTCCATCTTAAAGCAACAAAAAAATCTACCATAGCATCATCAACACCTTCTCATTCTTTCTAAAGAATTATAGATACCTTATGCTCACTGCATTCAATAATCTAACACATGAAATCTCACTATGCACTTCTCAAATTTGTACCCTATAATTTTTCAATTCACATCACTCACATCATACTCATCTATCTTATCATCCCTCTATAACTAAACTCATATTTATATCATCTTCAACCTTGAAAAATTTCTCCAAGGTCATTTATGCATCTCAAACATACAAATTCAAATTAGGCCAATACCAAAACATTCCTGTGGTGGAAAGGAATGAAGTTAGATGACATAAAACCTTAGCTAGTACCCAAATCCACTCATACACACCACACCACGCTTTCAAAAACATCAAAGCAACTTTACAAGTAGTGTAAACACCCAAGGTCGATTGAACCTATGTTAACACCATTAACACTTAAGTACACACTTCCTCAAATCTAAAAATGACTCACGAAAACCACATAACACTTGAACATGATCTAGAATATTTCACAAACATCCTAAAATTCAATAGATTCCTTCACAATAAATTTCACTTGAAGAATGCACACACCTAGTACATTTAGACAACTCTTCCATACATTGTAACTCAAGAAACTAACTTTTGAAGCACCCAACCATGAATAAATTCATCTAAAGAAAGATACATACACTATTCACACCATTCTAGATCCACAAGACCCAAAACCAATCTATGGATAAATGCAGAGAAAAACCATTTCTCCTAGACACCTTTGCAATATATAATTCACACACTAGTGAAAACAACTTCCTTTGCACAATGATCCAACACACCAAATTCTCAATGCAACACCTCTAAACACCTCTAGTCAATATATTTGATCTACACAAGTAGATCTTCAACCTAGAATAAATGTGGAGCCAAACCAAAATGATACTCTTCAACACAAAACACCACTACAACACACGGTTTCCTCTTTCTATTCAATTTTCTCAAAAGAACTTGGAAATCAAGCACCAGAAACATATCATCAACATCTTCAGTACTTCCTCATCACCATCAAGTCAAATGCAACATAAAAACTCAGCCATACATCCATAAAACAAATCTTATCAAAGAAACACTAGAGGTTGACACTAGTAGCTTACTAATGACAACATAATGCAACTAATCAAAGCATCATTAGGGAAAATACCAGCTCAACTCAACAACAACTAGACATCCTTGTAAAAAACTCCTTCTCATAAAGTTGACATTAAAGGCAACACCAAATCTTTCTGACATCAATGACAATACCAGCTAGACATACTTGCAAGAATCTCCCCTTTCATCATTGATGAAACACATGATGTGAAAAACCATCAACAACAAACACAAAAGCTTTGATCCTCAATAATCTACTTCATACAACCTTAGTATCTCTTTTTATTTATTTTATCCCCCTTATACAATTATCTCATTACTTTATTTGACATGACTCTCTCCCCTTTTCTCAACTAAACATTTTTCACATTGCTCTCTCTCCCCCTTAGATATTTTTCACATTACTCTCCCCCCTTTGAAATCAATGACAAAGGACAAAGTATTTGCATCATTCACTCTCCTCCTTTGCCACTACTCTGCAACTTCCTTTCCTTTACTGCTCTACATAATCCCCCTTAGGAAAACACACCAAATGCATCAATGATAATACACTTGGATTTATTTCTTCACACGAGAATTAGTGCAAAGATAATACCTCTGTCCCATCACCAAGCAAGTAGGATGAAAGTTGGCACACACAAAGGGATTAGTTTTAATCCTGCAATTATTACCCTTAATGCTTGGTATAAAGGATTGTGATGAAGCTTTAATAGATTAAATAAACCTACACCATAAACTATTAGTGCTGTAAGGAATAACACATGTTAAAATTTTGTCAAATGTTTAAGTCGTTAGATGAAATTTGGTATCAATGATGAAGCAAAATGTGTTGTCTTCAAAAGTGATGGTGTTGAAGACTTGAGTAGGTAGACCCCTTTCCCCTAGTTTGATTTATTTTTTGAATGCTATCTTTAGAAATTAAGCTTTCCAAACTAGGGATTGAGTTTAAAACCTTATTTTTATACACAATTTATTCCACCCTCTATTCACTTCTAGTATTTTCCAAAAAATCAGCCAATTGGTTACCTTCTCGATAAGTATGATTGATTATGAAATCATCAAACCTTCCCATTAATTGCCAGAATCCTAAGGAGGTTATTTGAAATACATTCTTCAACTCAATCTTACGAGTGGTTTAATGCATGAATGGGATGGATGAACTCTACATAAATCAATTTTAATGATTCTTTAGAATTGACATATTATTTTATCATGAGTGACCTAGTATAACGATTAAAGGATATTAAAAACTTAAGAATATCTCTTCTATACAAAGATCAAGAATTTTTTACTTACACAATTAAATTATATACCTTCGTAAAATTTTAAGTAAACCCAAGATTTGACCACTTTGAATTAGATTTATATAAGTGAAACTTTCCAAGAATTGATTTATTTTCCAAAATATCTTATTATTTTAGGTCCTTCAATTTATCTAATATTAATAAATATGTGACCAATTTCAATATAATCACATACCACATTAGAATCATAAGAACATTATTTTAAATTCATTCTTAAACTCACTCATATGAGTGGTTTTATGCATGCATGGGATGGAGGCACTTAACAAAAATAAACAATTTTATTTTTTTCATTAGTATTGACAATATATTTTATCATGACTAAGCTAGTATAAAGATTAAAGGATATTATAATTTAAGAATATTTATCCTATACAAATATCAAGAAAAAATTGACTTACATACTTAAATTACATGCCTTTTTAAACGTTCAAGTAAACTCAAGATTTGACCACTTTGAATTAGATTTATATAAATACAAATTTTCAAGCATTGATGTTTTTTTTCTAAATTTTCTTATTACCTTGGTGCATATTGGATATCTAGTTCCACATGTTGAATTATGTATCAAATAAATTTTCAAAACCATAAGTTTATAAGGGTAGATTTTTTTTTTTGGAAATTGAAGATCTATTAATTTGAACTTTTGATCTATAATTAAATTGATTTGTAGTGATATATAAGTGGATTTATGATATCATGTCTCAAATTTTAATTGCTATTTAATTTTTTATTGAATTAATGGGATTATCTTAATTGTGCATCCAACTCTAAAAGAAAGAAAAAATTGAATCATGTATTGGTTTTTAATGATATGACATAACCTTATATTTTATTATCAAGAAAAATAGGTTTCGAAGGGACTCAAAACACTTTACAAGAAAAATGTTTCCAAGATAAAAAAATATAGCCAAGCAATAAACTACCAACAACAAACAATAAGAAAAAAAGAAGAAGACTACTTCATATTTTTTAGGGTATTAGCCACCTCTAACTCCTAGTTGCATAAATTTTGATGTAGGTTGACCAAGTCTTGTAATTCATTCTTTTCTTCGTCGAAAGATTTCTTTTTGCTTCTCCTTGTTCTTGAACTTGGCCCCTTTGAATCGGTCAACACTTGTTTCCTCCCTTTGTCTTTGATAATCTATTATTTCTTTCTTCTATCCTCTTGGTTCTCATCAGTAATCCACTCCTCTCTTAACTCTTTGAGCTTCTCCATGGGTAAGTGAAAAAAGATGGGGGGCCAAAAGGGGGGCTTAAGTGGCCACTTTTTTTTTCTTAAATCAGGAAATACTGACCTTGGATGTGAAATTGAGGATAGTTACACTCAAAAATTTGAGATGAAACAAAAACAAGGATCACAGTGCTCTGAGTCTACTTTCTAAACTACTATTTATTTTTGAAAATGGTAGATATTAAGGGGTTCAAAAGAGGGGGCCACAAAAATTGGTGTTGTTTTTGTCAAAAAAACATAACATAGCAACTTTTGTGGCTGCCTCAAAAGGTTAAATTTTTTTAGTATTTTTAAAATCACTTCGGTGAGAAATTAGCTAACAGTATGTAGTTTATGCCTTATTTTTTTGATAATTTTTTAATAAATATTTGATTTTTTACTAATTTTCAAAGTGGAAACTTCCTGAAAAAATATAATTTTGGCCATGCTACCCCTATAAATTTTGAAAACTATTTGAAAGTCATTTTTTTTAATATGTGTAGAATGGAGTCTAGTTTCTAAAAATGTAATTTATTTGAAATTTTGATGAATGGTTAATTTATAATGAAAAAATACCAAACACTAGTTTTTGCCAAAAAATAGACACACAAACAAAAAAAATTATAGATCAAAGGCTTAACATTGTCAAAATGTGAAAAAAATTACATTGTTAGATAGCTAGGAGAGATCCTAACATTACCCAGGTGTTTTATTTGTTTGACCTTGAAACACGTGAAAACCTAATGCTTAGCACAAACATGATTATGCGAAATATTGTAGAATCTGAAAATAAAACATCTTTGGACTTTGGGAAGGAACTCCAAGACTTTGTGTTGGTATTCCAAAGAAAATACCAAACCCAAGGCTTGGAGATTCCCAAAGAAAGAAATAGCATGATTGCATTATAATGTGCTCGTGTCAGAATGTGCTCTCGTCAGAACGTGCTTGCATCAGAACACGCTTGCATCAGAACACACTCGCATCAGAACGCACTCGCATCAGAATGCACTTGCATCAAAACACACTCGCATCAGAACGCACTTTTGTCAGAATGCACTCAGTCAAAATGCGGTCACGTCAGAATGCGGTCACGTCATAATGCGCTCATGTCATTTCTTAGTTTTGACATTTTTTTTGTATTTGTGCCCAAGACATGTCTAGCAAGACATAATGCAGGCGTATTAAAATGCGCTCGTGCTATGTCTTGCTTTGTGTTAAATGCTAGTCTACTCAATGTATGTATATATATTTGTATGTTTGGTTGTGTGTATGCTTGTATGACATGTATGTATGCATCAGTGTATGTATATGTATGTATGTATCAGTATATGTATATGTATGTATGTATGTATCAGTGTATGTATGTAAGATTGTATGTAGATATGTATGTATGCTTGTATGTATGTAAGATTGTATGTATGATTGTATGTATGTAAGTATATATTTATGCCTGTATATATCTATTTCTGCTT
The DNA here is from genome assembly GCA_007115665.2 of Sequoiadendron giganteum. Taxonomy (NCBI): domain Eukaryota; kingdom Viridiplantae; phylum Streptophyta; class Pinopsida; order Cupressales; family Cupressaceae; genus Sequoiadendron; species Sequoiadendron giganteum. Next base: position 549,753,864 of record CM021101.1, read on the forward strand.
ATATGTATGTATGTATTTATAGGGAGGGAGGATTTTAAGAGAGAGTTTTCTAGGTAAGGTGGGAGGGAGAGAGAGAGAGAGAGAGAGAGAGGTAGAGAGGTATTAAGAGAGAGACATGAGAGAGGGAGAGGGGGTGGAAGGGAGAGACCTAAGAGAGAGGGAGTGGGAGAGAAGGGCTTGGAGTGAGAGGGACTTAGCTAGGTATGGTGGGAGGGATAGAGGGAGAGAGAGAGACCTGAG